>JANIJI010000002.1:0-600000 GCA_024500535.1 Leptonema lineaticorne
CCAACCACTCGACGATCGACACGCGATTTTTCGAAAAAAATTACATTTTTTCTAAAAATCGAGTTTGAGATTTTAAAAATTTGCGAAAAATTCGAGTGATCACATGAACTTTTTCGCAAGTCGTCGACGACCGACCGAAAATCGGAGATCGGCGAAGCGGTTGTGTCGTTTTGCCACTTTTTCGAAAATCGCGATCTCGAGACGCAACCACTCGACGATCGACACGCGATTTTTCGAAAAAAATTACATTTTTTCTAAAAATCGAGTTTGAGATTTTAAAAATTTGCGAAAAATTCGAGTGATCACATGAACTTTTTCGCAAGTCGTCGACGACCGACCGAAAGTCGGAGATCGGCGAAGCGGTTGTGTCGTTTGCCACTTTTTCGAAAATCGCGATCTCGAGACGCAACCACTCGACGATCGACACGCGATTTTTCGAAAAAAATTACATTTTTTCTAAAAATCGAGTTTGAGATTTTAAAAATTTGCGAAAAATTCGAGTGATCACATGAACTTTTTCGCAAGTCGTCGACGACCGACCGAAAATCGGAGATCGGCGAAGCGGTTGTGTCGTTTGCCACTTTTTCGAAAATCGCGATCTCGAGACGCAACCACTCGACGATCGACACGCGATTTTTCGAAAAAAATTACATTTTTTCTAAAAATCGAGTTTGAGATTTTAAAAATTTGCGAAAAATTCGAGTGATCACATGAACTTTTTCGCAAGTCGTCGACGACCGACCGAAAGTCGGAGATCGGCGAAGCGGTTGTGTCGTTTGCCACTTTTTCGAAAATCGCGATCTCGAGACCCAACCACTCGACGATCGACACGCGATTTTTCGAAAAAAATTACATTTTTTCTAAAAATCGAGTTTGAGATTTTAAAAATTTGCGAAAAATTCGAGTGATCACATGAACTTTTTCGCAAGTCGTCGACGACCGACCGAAAATCGGAGATCGGCGAAGCGGTTGTGTCGTTTGCCACTTTTTCGAAAATCGCGATCTCGAGACGCAACCACTCGACGATCGACACGCGATTTTTCGAAAAAAATTACATTTTTTCTAAAATCGAGTTTGAGATTTTAAAAATTTGCGAAAAATTCGAGTGATCACATGAACTTTTTCGCAAGTCGTCGACGACCGACCGAAAATCGGAGATCGGCGAAGCGGTTGTGTCGTTTGCCACTTTTTCGAAAATCGCGATCTCGAGACGCAACCACTCGACGATCGACACGCGATTTTTCGAAAAAAATTACATTTTTTCTAAAAATCGAGTTTGAGATTTTAAAAATTTGCGAAAAATTCGAGTGATCACATGAACTTTTTCGCAAGTCGTCGACGACCGACCGAAAGTCGGAGATCGGCGAAGCGGTTGTGTCGTTTGCCACTTTTTCGAAAATCGCGATCTCGAGTCGCAACCACTCGACGATCGACACGCGATTTTTCGAAAAAAATTACATTTTTTCTAAAAATCGAGTTTGAGATTTTAAAAATTTGCGAAAAATTCGAGTGATCACATGAACTTTTTCGCAAGTCGTCGACGACCGACCGAAAATCGGAGATCGGCGAAGCGGTTGTGTCGTTTGCCACTTTTTCGAAAATCGCGATCTTGAGACGCAACCACTCGACGATCGACACGCGATTTTTCGAAAAAAATTACATTTTTCTAAAAATCGAGTTTGAGATTTTAAAAAATTTGCGAAAAATTCGAGTGATCACATGAACTTTTTCGCAAGTCGTCGACGACCGACCGAAAGTCGGAGATCGGCGAAGCGGTTGTGTCGTTTGCCACTTTTTCGAAAATCGCGATCTCGAGACGCAACCACTCGACGATCGACACGCGATTTTTCGAAAAAAATTACATTTTTTCTAAAAATCGAGTTTGAGATTTTAAAAATTTGCGAAAAATTCGAGTGATCACATGAACTTTTTCGCAAGTCGTCGACGACCGACCGAAAATCGGAGATCGGCGAAGCGGTTGTGTCGTTTGCCACTTTTTCGAAAATCGCGATCTCGAGACGCAACCACTCGACGATCGACACGCGATTTTTCGAAAAAAATTACATTTTTCTAAAAATCGAGTTTGAGATTTTAAAAATTTGCGAAAAATTCGAGTGATCACATGAACTTTTTCGCAAGTCGTCGACGACCGACCGAAAGTCGGAGATCGGCGAAGCGGTTGTGTCGTTTGCCACTTTTTCGAAAATCGCGATCTCGAGACCCAACCACTCGACGATCGACACGCGATTTTTCGAAAAAAATTACATTTTTTCTAAAAATCGAGTTTGAGATTTTAAAAATTTGCGAAAAATTCGAGTGATCACATGAACTTTTTCGCAAGTCGTCGACGACCGACCGAAAGTCGGAGATCGGCGAAGCGGTTGTGTCGTTTGCCACTTTTTCGAAAATCGCGATCTCGAGACGCAACCACTCGACGATCGACACGCGATTTTTCGAAAAAAATTACATTTTTTCTAAAAATCGAGTTTGAGATTTTAAAAATTTGCGAAAAATTCGAGTGATCACATGAACTTTTTCGCAAGTCGTCGACGACCGACCGAAAGTCGGAGATCGGCGAAGCGGTTGTGTCGTTTGCCACTTTTTCGAAAATCGCGATCTCGAGACGCAACCACTCGACGATCGACACGCGATTTTTCGAAAAAAATTACATTTTTTCTAAAAATCGACATGACATTTTTTAAAAATTTGCGAAAAATTCGAGTGATCACATGAACTTTTTCGCAAGTCGTCGACGACCGACCGAAAGTCGGAGATCGGCGAAGCGGTTGTGTCGTTTGCCACTTTTTCGAAAATCGCGATCTCGAGACGCAACCACTCGACGATCGACACGCGATTTTTCGAAAAAAATTACATTTTTTCTAAAAATCGACATGACATTTTTTAAAAATTTGCGAAAAATTCGAGTGATCACATGAACTTTTTCGCAAGTCGTCGACGACCGACCGAAAGTCGGAGATCGGCGAAGCGGTTGTGTCGTTTGCCACTTTTTCGAAAATCGCGATCTCGAGACGCAACCACTCGACGATCGACACGCGATTTTTCGAAAAAATTACATTTTTTCTAAAAATCGACATGACATTTGAAAAATTTGCGAAAAATTCGAGTGATCACATGAACTTTTTCGCAAGTCGTCGACGACCGACCGAAAGTCGGAGATCGGCGAAGCGGTTGTGTCGTTTGCCACTTTTTCGAAAATCGCGATCTCGAGACGCAACCACTCGACGATCGACACGCGATTTTTCGAAAAAAATTACATTTTTTCTAAAAATCGACATGACATTTTTTAAAAATTTGCGAAAAATTCGAGTGATCACATGAACTTTTTCGCAAGTCGTCGACGACCGACCGAAAGTCGGAGATCGGCGAAGCGGTTGTGTCGTTTGCCACTTTTTCGAAAATCGCGATCTCGAGACGCAACCACTCGACGATCGACACGCGATTTTTCGAAAAAAATTACATTTTTTCTAAAAATCGACATGACATTTTTTAAAAATTTGCGAAAAATTCGAGTGATCACATGAACTTTTTCGCAAGTCGTCGACGACCGACCGAAAGTCGGAGATCGGCGAAGCGGTTGTGTCGTTTGCCACTTTTTCGAAAATCGCGATCTCGAGACGCAACCACTCGACGATCGACACGCGATTTTTCGAAAAAAATTACATTTTTTCTAAAAATCGACATGACATTTTTTAAAAATTTGCGAAAAATTCGAGTGATCACATGAACTTTTTCGCAAGTCGTCGACGACCGACCGAAAGTCGGAGATCGGCGAAGCGGTTGTGTCGTTTGCCACTTTTTCGAAAATCGCGATCTCGAGACGCAACCACTCGACGATCGACACGCGATTTTTCGAAAAAAATTACATTTTTTCTAAAAATCGACATGACATTTGAAAAATTTGCGAAAAATTCGAGTGATCACATGAACTTTTTCGCAAGTCGTCGACGACCGACCGAAAGTCGGAGATCGGCGAAGCGGTTGTGTCGTTTGCCACTTTTTCGAAAATCGCGATCTCGAGACGCAACCACTCGACGATCGACACGCGATTTTTCGAAAAAAATTACATTTTTTCTAAAAATCGAGTTTGAGATTTTAAAAATTTGCGAAAATTCGAGTGATCACATGAACTTTTTCGCAAGTCGTCGACGACCGACCGAAAGTCGGAGATCGGCGAAGCGGTTGTGTCGTTTGCCACTTTTTCGAAAATCGCGATCTCGAGACGCAACCACTCGACGATCGACACGCGATTTTTCGAAAAAAATTACATTTTTTCTAAAAATCGACATGACATTTTTTAAAAATTTGCGAAAAATTCGAGTGATCACATGAACTTTTTCGCAAGTCGTCGACGACCGACCGAAAGTCGGAGATCGGCGAAGCGGTTGTGTCGTTTGCCACTTTTTCGAAAATCGCGATCTCGAGACGCAACCACTCGACGATCGACACGCGATTTTTCGAAAAAAATTACATTTTTTCTAAAATCGAGTTTGAGATTTTAAAAATTTGCGAAAAATTCGAGTGATCACATGAACTTTTTCGCAAGTCGTCGACGACCGACCGAAAGTCGGAGATCGGCGAAGCGGTTGTGTCGTTTGCCACTTTTTCGAAAATCGCGATCTCGAGACGCAACCACTCGACGATCGACACGCGATTTTTCGAAAAAAATTACATTTTTTCTAAAAATCGAGTTTGAGATTTTAAAAATTTGCGAAAAATTCGAGTGATCACATGAACTTTTTCGCAAGTCGTCGACGACCGACCGAAAGTCGGAGATCGGCGAAGCGGTTGTGTCGTTTGCCACTTTTTCGAAAATCGCGATCTCGAGACGCAACCACTCGACGATCGACACGCGATTTTTCGAAAAAAATTACATTTTTTCTAAAAATCGACATGACATTTTTTAAAAATTTGCGAAAAATTCGAGTGATCACATGAACTTTTTCGCAAGTCGTCGACGACCGACCGAAAGTCGGAGATCGGCGAAGCGGTTGTGTCGTTTGCCACTTTTTCGAAAATCGCGATCTCGAGACGCAACCACTCGACGATCGACACGCGATTTTTCGAAAAAAATTACATTTTTTCTAAAAATCGACATGACATTTGAAAAATTTGCGAAAAATTCGAGTGATCACATGAACTTTTCGCAAGTCGTCGACGACCGACCGAAAGTCGGAGATCGGCGAAGCGGTTGTGTCGTTTGCCACTTTTTCGAAAATCGCGATCTCGAGACGCAACCACTCGACGATCGACACGCGATTTTTCGAAAAAAATTACATTTTTTCTAAAAATCGACATGACATTTTTTAAAAATTTGCGAAAAATTCGAGTGATCACATGAACTTTTTCGCAAGTCGTCGACGACCGACCGAAAGTCGGAGATCGGCGAAGCGGTTGTGTCGTTTGCCACTTTTTCGAAAATCGCGATCTCGAGACGCAACCACTCGACGATCGACACGCGATTTTTCGAAAAAAATTACATTTTTTCTAAAAATCGACATGACATTTTTTAAAAATTTGCGAAAAATTCGAGTGATCACATGAACTTTTTCGCAAGTCGTCGACGACCGACCGAAAGTCGGAGATCGGCGAAGCGGTTGTGTCGTTTGCCACTTTTTCGAAAATCGCGATCTCGAGACGCAACCACTCGACGATCGACACGCGATTTTTCGAAAAAAATTACATTTTTTCTAAAAATCGACATGACATTTTTAAAAATTTGCGAAAAATTCGAGTGATCACATGAACTTTTTCGCAAGTCGTCGACGACCGACCGAAAGTCGGAGATCGGCGAAGCGGTTGTGTCGTTTGCCACTTTTTCGAAAATCGCGATCTCGAGACGCAACCACTCGACGATCGACACGCGATTTTTCGAAAAAAATTACATTTTTTCTAAAAATCGACATGACATTTGAAAAATTTGCGAAAAATTCGAGTGATCACATGAACTTTTTCGCAAGTCGTCGACGACCGACCGAAAGTCGGAGATCGGCGAAGCGGTTGTGTCGTTTGCCACTTTTTCGAAAATCGCGATCTCGAGACGCAACCACTCGACGATCGACACGCGATTTTTCGAAAAAAATTACATTTTTTCTAAAAATCGAGTTTGAGATTTTAAAAATTTGCGAAAAATTCGAGTGATCACATGAACTTTTTCGCAAGTCGTCGACGACCGACCGAAAGTCGGAGATCGGCGAAGCGGTTGTGTCGTTTGCCACTTTTTCGAAAATCGCGATCTCGAGACGCAACCACTCGACGATCGACACGCGATTTTTCGAAAAAAATTACATTTTTTCTAAAAATCGAGTTTGAGATTTTAAAAATTTGCGAAAAATTCGAGTGATCACATGAACTTTTTCGCAAGTCGTCGACGACCGACCGAAAGTCGGAGATCGGCGAAGCGGTTGTGTCGTTTGCCACTTTTTCGAAAATCGCGATCTCGAGACGCAACCACTCGACGATCGACACGCGATTTTTCGAAAAAAATTACATTTTTTCTAAAAATCGACATGACATTTTTTAAAAATTTGCGAAAAATTCGAGTGATCACATGAACTTTTTCGCAAGTCGTCGACGACCGACCGAAAGTCGGAGATCGGCGAAGCGGTTGTGTCGTTTGCCACTTTTTCGAAAATCGCGATCTCGAGACGCAACCACTCGACGATCGACACGCGATTTTTCGAAAAAAATTACATTTTTTCTAAAAATCGACATGACATTTGAAAAATTTGCGAAAAATTCGAGTGATCACATGAACTTTTTCGCAAGTCGTCGACGACCGACCGAAAGTCGGAGATCGGCGAAGCGGTTGTGTCGTTTGCCACTTTTTCGAAAATCGCGATCTCGAGACGCAACCACTCGACGATCGACACGCGATTTTTCGAAAAAAATTACATTTTTTCTAAAAATCGACATGACATTTTTTAAAAATTTGCGAAAAATTCGAGTGATCACATGAACTTTTTCGCAAGTCGTCGACGACCGACCGAAAGTCGGAGATCGGCGAAGCGGTTGTGTCGTTTGCCACTTTTTCGAAAATCGCGATCTCGAGACGCAACCACTCGACGATCGACACGCGATTTTTCGAAAAAAATTACATTTTTTCTAAAAATCGACATGACATTTGAAAAATTTGCGAAAATTCGAGTGATCACATGAACTTTTTCGCAAGTCGTCGACGACCGACCGAAAGTCGGAGATCGGCGAAGCGGTTGTGTCGTTTGCCACTTTTTCGAAAATCGCGATCTCGAGACGCAACCACTCGACGATCGACACGCGATTTTTCGAAAAAAATTACATTTTTTCTAAAAATCGACATGACATTTTTTAAAAATTTGCGAAAAATTCGAGTGATCACATGAACTTTTTCGCAAGTCGTCGACGACCGACCGAAAGTCGGAGATCGGCGAAGCGGTTGTGTCGTTTGCCACTTTTCGAAAATCGCGATCTCGAGACGCAACCACTCGACGATCGACACGCGATTTTTCGAAAAAAATTACATTTTTTCTAAAAATCGAGTTTGAGATTTTAAAAATTTGCGAAAAATTCGAGTGATCACATGAACTTTTTCGCAAGTCGTCGACGACCGACCGAAAGTCGGAGATCGGCGAAGCGGTTGTGTCGTTTGCCACTTTTTCGAAAATCGCGATCTCGAGACGCAACCACTCGACGATCGACACGCGATTTTTCGAAAAAAATTACATTTTTTCTAAAAATCGACATGACATTTTTAAAAATTTGCGAAAAATTCGAGTGATCACATGAACTTTTTCGCAAGTCGTCGACGACCGACCGAAAGTCGGAGATCGGCGAAGCGGTTGTGTCGTTTGCCACTTTTTCGAAAATCGCGATCTCGAGACGCAACCACTCGACGATCGACACGCGATTTTTCGAAAAAAATTACATTTTTTCTAAAAATCGAGTTTGAGATTTTAAAAATTTGCGAAAAATTCGAGTGATCACATGAACTTTTTCGCAAGTCGTCGACGACCGACCGAAAGTCGGAGATCGGCGAAGCGGTTGTGTCGTTTGCCACTTTTTCGAAAATCGCGATCTCGAGACGCAACCACTCGACGATCGACACGCGATTTTTCGAAAAAAATTACATTTTTTCTAAAAATCGACATGACATTTTTTAAAAATTTGCGAAAAATTCGAGTGATCACATGAACTTTTTCGCAAGTCGTCGACGACCGACCGAAAGTCGGAGATCGGCGAAGCGGTTGTGTCGTTTGCCACTTTTTCGAAAATCGCGATCTCGAGACGCAACCACTCGACGATCGACACGCGATTTTTCGAAAAAAATTACATTTTTTCTAAAAATCGAGTTTGAGATTTTAAAAATTTGCGAAAAATTCGAGTGATCACATGAACTTTTTCGCAAGTCGTCGACGACCGACCGAAAGTCGGAGATCGGCGAAGCGGTTGTGTCGTTTGCCACTTTTTCGAAAATCGCGATCTCGAGACGCAACCACTCGACGATCGACACGCGATTTTTCGAAAAAAATTACATTTTTTCTAAAAATCGACATGACATTTTTTAAAAATTTGCGAAAAATTCGAGTGATCACATGAACTTTTTCGCAAGTCGTCGACGACCGACCGAAAGTCGGAGATCGGCGAAGCGGTTGTGTCGTTTGCCACTTTTTCGAAAATCGCGATCTCGAGACGCAACCACTCGACGATCGACACGCGATTTTTCGAAAAAAATTACATTTTTTCTAAAAATCGACATGACATTTGAAAAATTTGCGAAAAATTCGAGTGATCACATGAACTTTTTCGCAAGTCGTCGACGACCGACCGAAAGTCGGAGATCGGCGAAGCGGTTGTGTCGTTTGCCACTTTTTCGAAAATCGCGATCTCGAGACGCAACCACTCGACGATCGACACGCGATTTTTCGAAAAAAATTACATTTTTTCTAAAAATCGACATGACATTTTTAAAAATTTGCGAAAAATTCGAGTGATCACATGAACTTTTTCGCAAGTCGTCGACGACCGACCGAAAGTCGGAGATCGGCGAAGCGGTTGTGTCGTTTGCCACTTTTTCGAAAATCGCGATCTCGAGACGCAACCACTCGACGATCGACACGCGATTTTTCGAAAAAAATTACATTTTTTCTAAAAATCGACATGACATTTTTTAAAAATTTGCGAAAAATTCGAGTGATCACATGAACTTTTTCGCAAGTCGTCGACGACCGACCGAAAGTCGGAGATCGGCGAAGCGGTTGTGTCGTTTGCCACTTTTTCGAAAATCGCGATCTCGAGACGCAACCACTCGACGATCGACACGCGATTTTTCGAAAAAAATTACATTTTTTCTAAAAATCGACATGACATTTTTTAAAAATTTGCGAAAAATTCGAGTGATCACATGAACTTTTTCGCAAGTCGTCGACGACCGACCGAAAGTCGGAGATCGGCGAAGCGGTTGTGTCGTTTGCCACTTTTTCGAAAATCGCGATCTCGAGACGCAACCACTCGACGATCGACACGCGATTTTTCGAAAAAAATTACATTTTTTCTAAAAATCGACATGACATTTTTTAAAAATTTGCGAAAAATTCGAGTGATCACATGAACTTTTTCGCAAGTCGTCGACGACCGACCGAAAGTCGGAGATCGGCGAAGCGGTTGTGTCGTTTGCCACTTTTTCGAAAATCGCGATCTCGAGACGCAACCACTCGACGATCGACACGCGATTTTTCGAAAAAAATTACATTTTTTCTAAAAATCGACATGACATTTGAAAAATTTGCGAAAAATTCGAGTGATCACATGAACTTTTTCGCAAGTCGTCGACGACCGACCGAAAGTCGGAGATCGGCGAAGCGGTTGTGTCGTTTGCCACTTTTTCGAAAATCGCGATCTCGAGACGCAACCACTCGACGATCGACACGCGATTTTTCGAAAAAAATTACATTTTTTCTAAAAATCGACATGACATTTTTAAAAATTTGCGAAAAATTCGAGTGATCACATGAACTTTTTCGCAAGTCGTCGACGACCGACCGAAAGTCGGAGATCGGCGAAGCGGTTGTGTCGTTTGCCACTTTTTCGAAAATCGCGATCTCGAGACGCAACCACTCGACGATCGACACGCGATTTTTCGAAAAAAATTACATTTTTTCTAAAAATCGACATGACATTTGAAAAATTTGCGAAAAATTCGAGTGATCACATGAACTTTTTCGCAAGTCGTCGACGACCGACCGAAAGTCGGAGATCGGCGAAGCGGTTGTGTCGTTTGCCACTTTTTCGAAAATCGCGATCTCGAGACGCAACCACTCGACGATCGACACGCGATTTTTCGAAAAAAATTACATTTTTTCTAAAAATCGACATGACATTTTTTAAAAATTTGCGAAAAATTCGAGTGATCACATGAACTTTTTCGCAAGTCGTCGACGACCGACCGAAAGTCGGAGATCGGCGAAGCGGTTGTGTCGTTTGCCACTTTTTCGAAAATCGCGATCTCGAGACGCAACCACTCGACGATCGACACGCGATTTTTCGAAAAAAATTACATTTTTTCTAAAAATCGACATGACATTTGAAAAATTTGCGAAAAATTCGAGTGATCACATGAACTTTTTCGCAAGTCGTCGACGACCGACCGAAAGTCGGAGATCGGCGAAGCGGTTGTGTCGTTTGCCACTTTTTCGAAAATCGCGATCTCGAGACGCAACCACTCGACGATCGACACGCGATTTTTCGAAAAAAATTACATTTTTTCTAAAAATCGACATGACATTTGAAAAATTTGCGAAAAATTCGAGTGATCACATGAACTTTTTCGCAAGTCGTCGACGACCGACCGAAAGTCGGAGATCGGCGAAGCGGTTGTGTCGTTTGCCACTTTTTCGAAAATCGCGATCTCGAGACGCAACCACTCGACGATCGACACGCGATTTTTCGAAAAAAATTACATTTTTTCTAAAAATCGACATGACATTTTTTAAAAATTTGCGAAAAATTCGAGTGATCACATGAACTTTTTCGCAAGTCGTCGACGACCGACCGAAAGTCGGAGATCGGCGAAGCGGTTGTGTCGTTTGCCACTTTTTCGAAAATCGCGATCTCGAGACGCAACCACTCGACGATCGACACGCGATTTTTCGAAAAAAATTACATTTTTTCTAAAAATCGAGTTTGAGATTTTAAAAATTTGCGAAAAATTCGAGTGATCACATGAACTTTTTCGCAAGTCGTCGACGACCGACCGAAAGTCGGAGATCGGCGAAGCGGTTGTGTCGTTTGCCACTTTTTCGAAAATCGCGATCTCGAGACGCAACCACTCGACGATCGACACGCGATTTTTCGAAAAAAATTACATTTTTTCTAAAAATCGACATGACATTTTTTAAAAATTTGCGAAAAATTCGAGTGATCACATGAACTTTTTCGCAAGTCGTCGACGACCGACCGAAAGTCGGAGATCGGCGAAGCGGTTGTGTCGTTTGCCACTTTTTCGAAAATCGCGATCTCGAGACGCAACCACTCGACGATCGACACGCGATTTTTCGAAAAAAATTACATTTTTTCTAAAAATCGACATGACATTTTTTAAAAATTTGCGAAAAATTCGAGTGATCACATGAACTTTTTCGCAAGTCGTCGACGACCGACCGAAAGTCGGAGATCGGCGAAGCGGTTGTGTCGTTTGCCACTTTTTCGAAAATCGCGATCTCGAGACGCAACCACTCGACGATCGACACGCGATTTTTCGAAAAAAATTACATTTTTTCTAAAAATCGACATGACATTTGAAAAATTTGCGAAAAATTCGAGTGATCACATGAACTTTTTCGCAAGTCGTCGACGACCGACCGAAAGTCGGAGATCGGCGAAGCGGTTGTGTCGTTTGCCACTTTTTCGAAAATCGCGATCTCGAGACGCAACCACTCGACGATCGACACGCGATTTTTCGAAAAAAATTACATTTTTTCTAAAAATCGACATGACATTTTTTAAAAATTTGCGAAAAATTCGAGTGATCACATGAACTTTTTCGCAAGTCGTCGACGACCGACCGAAAGTCGGAGATCGGCGAAGCGGTTGTGTCGTTTGCCACTTTTTCGAAAATCGCGATCTCGAGACGCAACCACTCGACGATCGACACGCGATTTTTCGAAAAAAATTACATTTTTTCTAAAAATCGACATGACATTTGAAAAATTTGCGAAAAATTCGAGTGATCACATGAACTTTTTCGCAAGTCGTCGACGACCGACCGAAAGTCGGAGATCGGCGAAGCGGTTGTGTCGTTTGCCACTTTTTCGAAAATCGCGATCTCGAGACGCAACCACTCGACGATCGACACGCGATTTTTCGAAAAAAATTACATTTTTTCTAAAAATCGAGTTTGAGATTTTAAAAATTTGCGAAAAATTCGAGTGATCACATGAACTTTTTCGCAAGTCGTCGACGACCGACCGAAAGTCGGAGATCGGCGAAGCGGTTGTGTCGTTTGCCACTTTTTCGAAAATCGCGATCTCGAGACGCAACCACTCGACGATCGACACGCGATTTTTCGAAAAAAATTACATTTTTTCTAAAAATCGAGTTTGAGATTTTAAAAATTTGCGAAAAATTCGAGTGATCACATGAACTTTTTCGCAAGTCGTCGACGACCGACCGAAAGTCGGAGATCGGCGAAGCGGTTGTGTCGTTTGCCACTTTTTCGAAAATCGCGATCTCGAGACGCAACCACTCGACGATCGACACGCGATTTTTCGAAAAAAATTACATTTTTTCTAAAAATCGACATGACATTTTTAAAAATTTGCGAAAAATTCGAGTGATCACATGAACTTTTTCGCAAGTCGTCGACGACCGACCGAAAGTCGGAGATCGGCGAAGCGGTTGTGTCGTTTGCCACTTTTTCGAAAATCGCGATCTCGAGACGCAACCACTCGACGATCGACACGCGATTTTTCGAAAAAAATTACATTTTTTCTAAAAATCGAGTTTGAGATTTTAAAAATTTGCGAAAAATTCGAGTGATCACATGAACTTTTTCGCAAGTCGTCGACGACCGACCGAAAGTCGGAGATCGGCGAAGCGGTTGTGTCGTTTGCCACTTTTTCGAAAATCGCGATCTCGAGACGCAACCACTCGACGATCGACACGCGATTTTTCGAAAAAAATTACATTTTTTCTAAAAATCGAGTTTGAGATTTTAAAAATTTGCGAAAAATTCGAGTGATCACATGAACTTTTTCGCAAGTCGTCGACGACCGACCGAAAGTCGGAGATCGGCGAAGCGGTTGTGTCGTTTGCCACTTTTTCGAAAATCGCGATCTCGAGACGCAACCACTCGACGATCGACACGCGATTTTTCGAAAAAAATTACATTTTTTCTAAAAATCGACATGACATTTTTTAAAAATTTGCGAAAAATTCGAGTGATCACATGAACTTTTTCGCAAGTCGTCGACGACCGACCGAAAGTCGGAGATCGGCGAAGCGGTTGTGTCGTTTGCCACTTTTTCGAAAATCGCGATCTCGAGACGCAACCACTCGACGATCGACACGCGATTTTTCGAATAAAATTACATTTTTTCTAAAAATCGACATGACATTTGAAAAATTTGCGAAAAATTCGAGTGATCACATGAACTTTTTCGCAAGTCGTCGACGACCGACCGAAAGTCGGAGATCGGCGAAGCGGTTGTGTCGTTTGCCACTTTTTCGAAAATCGCGATCTCGAGACGCAACCACTCGACGATCGACACGCGATTTTTCGAAAAAAATTACATTTTTTCTAAAAATCGACATGACATTTTTAAAAATTTGCGAAAAATTCGAGTGATCACATGAACTTTTTCGCAAGTCGTCGACGACCGACCGAAAGTCGGAGATCGGCGAAGCGGTTGTGTCGTTTGCCACTTTTTCGAAAATCGCGATCTCGAGACGCAACCACTCGACGATCGACACGCGATTTTTCGAAAAAAATTACATTTTTTCTAAAAATCGAGTTTGAGATTTTAAAAATTTGCGAAAAATTCGAGTGATCACATGAACTTTTTCGCAAGTCGTCGACGACCGACCGAAAGTCGGAGATCGGCGAAGCGGTTGTGTCGTTTGCCACTTTTTCGAAAATCGCGATCTCGAGACGCAACCACTCGACGATCGACACGCGATTTTTCGAAAAAAATTACATTTTTTCTAAAAATCGAGTTTGAGATTTTAAAAATTTGCGAAAAATTCGAGTGATCACATGAACTTTTTCGCAAGTCGTCGACGACCGACCGAAAGTCGGAGATCGGCGAAGCGGTTGTGTCGTTTGCCACTTTTTCGAAAATCGCGATCTCGAGACGCAACCACTCGACGATCGACACGCGATTTTTCGAAAAAAATTACATTTTTTCTAAAAATCGACATGACATTTTTTAAAAATTTGCGAAAAATTCGAGTGATCACATGAACTTTTTCGCAAGTCGTCGACGACCGACCGAAAGTCGGAGATCGGCGAAGCGGTTGTGTCGTTTGCCACTTTTTCGAAAATCGCGATCTCGAGACGCAACCACTCGACGATCGACACGCGATTTTTCGAAAAAAATTACATTTTTTCTAAAAATCGAGTTTGAGATTTTAAAAATTTGCGAAAAATTCGAGTGATCACATGAACTTTTTCGCAAGTCGTCGACGACCGACCGAAAGTCGGAGATCGGCGAAGCGGTTGTGTCGTTTGCCACTTTTTCGAAAATCGCGATCTCGAGACGCAACCACTCGACGATCGACACGCGATTTTTCGAAAAAAATTACATTTTTTCTAAAAATCGACATGACATTTTTTAAAAATTTGCGAAAAATTCGAGTGATCACATGAACTTTTTCGCAAGTCGTCGACGACCGACCGAAAGTCGGAGATCGGCGAAGCGGTTGTGTCGTTTGCCACTTTTTCGAAAATCGCGATCTCGAGACGCAACCACTCGACGATCGACACGCGATTTTTCGAAAAAAATTACATTTTTTCTAAAAATCGACATGACATTTGAAAAATTTGCGAAAAATTCGAGTGATCACATGAACTTTTTCGCAAGTCGTCGACGACCGACCGAAAGTCGGAGATCGGCGAAGCGGTTGTGTCGTTTGCCACTTTTTCGAAAATCGCGATCTCGAGACGCAACCACTCGACGATCGACACGCGATTTTTCGAAAAAAATTACATTTTTTCTAAAAATCGACATGACATTTTTTAAAAATTTGCGAAAAATTCCAGTGATCACATGAACTTTTTCGCAAGTCGTCGACGACCGACCGAAAGTCGGAGATCGGCGAAGCGGTTGTGTCGTTTGCCACTTTTTCGAAAATCGCGATCTCGAGACGCAACCACTCGACGATCGACACGCGATTTTTCGAAAAAAATTACATTTTTTCTAAAAATCGACATGACATTTTTAAAAATTTGCGAAAAATTCGAGTGATCACATGAACTTTTTCGCAAGTCGTCGACGACCGACCGAAAGTCGGAGATCGGCGAAGCGGTTGTGTCGTTTGCCACTTTTTCGAAAATCGCGATCTCGAGACGCAACCACTCGACGATCGACACGCGATTTTTCGAAAAAAATTACATTTTTTCTAAAAATCGAGTTTGAGATTTTAAAAATTTGCGAAAAATTCGAGTGATCACATGAACTTTTTCGCAAGTCGTCGACGACCGACCGAAAGTCGGAGATCGGCGAAGCGGTTGTGTCGTTTGCCACTTTTTCGAAAATCGCGATCTCGAGACGCAACCACTCGACGATCGACACGCGATTTTTCGAAAAAAATTACATTTTTTCTAAAAATCGAGTTTGAGATTTTAAAAATTTGCGAAAAATTCGAGTGATCACATGAACTTTTTCGCAAGTCGTCGACGACCGACCGAAAGTCGGAGATCGGCGAAGCGGTTGTGTCGTTTGCCACTTTTTCGAAAATCGCGATCTCGAGACGCAACCACTCGACGATCGACACGCGATTTTTCGAAAAAAATTACATTTTTTCTAAAAATCGACATGACATTTTTTAAAAATTTGCGAAAAATTCGAGTGATCACATGAACTTTTTCGCAAGTCGTCGACGACCGACCGAAAGTCGGAGATCGGCGAAGCGGTTGTGTCGTTTGCCACTTTTTCGAAAATCGCGATCTCGAGACGCAACCACTCGACGATCGACACGCGATTTTTCGAATAAAATTACATTTTTTCTAAAAATCGACATGACATTTGAAAAATTTGCGAAAAATTCGAGTGATCACATGAACTTTTTCGCAAGTCGTCGACGACCGACCGAAAGTCGGAGATCGGCGAAGCGGTTGTGTCGTTTGCCACTTTTTCGAAAATCGCGATCTCGAGACGCAACCACTCGACGATCGACACGCGATTTTTCGAAAAAAATTACATTTTTTCTAAAAATCGACATGACATTTTTTAAAAATTTGCGAAAAATTCGAGTGATCACATGAACTTTTTCGCAAGTCGTCGACGACCGACCGAAAGTCGGAGATCGGCGAAGCGGTTGTGTCGTTTGCCACTTTTTCGAAAATCGCGATCTCGAGACGCAACCACTCGACGATCGACACGCGATTTTTCGAAAAAAATTACATTTTTTCTAAAAATCGAGTTTGAGATTTTAAAAATTTGCGAAAAATTCGAGTGATCACATGAACTTTTTCGCAAGTCGTCGACGACCGACCGAAAGTCGGAGATCGGCGAAGCGGTTGTGTCGTTTGCCACTTTTTCGAAAATCGCGATCTCGAGACGCAACCACTCGACGATCGACACGCGATTTTTCGAAAAAAATTACATTTTTTCTAAAAATCGAGTTTGAGATTTTAAAAATTTGCGAAAAATTCGAGTGATCACATGAACTTTTTCGCAAGTCGTCGACGACCGACCGAAAGTCGGAGATCGGCGAAGCGGTTGTGTCGTTTGCCACTTTTTCGAAAATCGCGATCTCGAGACGCAACCACTCGACGATCGACACGCGATTTTTCGAAAAAAATTACATTTTTTCTAAAAATCGACATGACATTTTTTAAAAATTTGCGAAAAATTCGAGTGATCACATGAACTTTTTCGCAAGTCGTCGACGACCGACCGAAAGTCGGAGATCGGCGAAGCGGTTGTGTCGTTTGCCACTTTTTCGAAAATCGCGATCTCGAGACGCAACCACTCGACGATCGACACGCGATTTTTCGAAAAAAATTACATTTTTTCTAAAAATCGAGTTTGAGATTTTAAAAATTTGCGAAAAATTCGAGTGATCACATGAACTTTTTCGCAAGTCGTCGACGACCGACCGAAAGTCGGAGATCGGCGAAGCGGTTGTGTCGTTTGCCACTTTTTCGAAAATCGCGATCTCGAGACGCAACCACTCGACGATCGACACGCGATTTTTCGAAAAAAATTACATTTTTTCTAAAAATCGACATGACATTTTTTAAAAATTTGCGAAAAATTCGAGTGATCACATGAACTTTTTCGCAAGTCGTCGACGACCGACCGAAAGTCGGAGATCGGCGAAGCGGTTGTGTCGTTTGCCACTTTTTCGAAAATCGCGATCTCGAGACGCAACCACTCGACGATCGACACGCGATTTTTCGAAAAAAATTACATTTTTTCTAAAAATCGACATGACATTTGAAAAATTTGCGAAAAATTCGAGTGATCACATGAACTTTTTCGCAAGTCGTCGACGACCGACCGAAAGTCGGAGATCGGCGAAGCGGTTGTGTCGTTTGCCACTTTTTCGAAAATCGCGATCTCGAGACGCAACCACTCGACGATCGACACGCGATTTTTCGAAAAAAATTACATTTTTTCTAAAAATCGACATGACATTTTTTAAAAATTTGCGAAAAATTCCAGTGATCACATGAACTTTTTCGCAAGTCGTCGACGACCGACCGAAAGTCGGAGATCGGCGAAGCGGTTGTGTCGTTTGCCACTTTTTCGAAAATCGCGATCTCGAGACGCAACCACTCGACGATCGACACGCGATTTTTCGAAAAAAATTACATTTTTTCTAAAAATCGACATGACATTTTTTAAAAATTTGCGAAAAATTCGAGTGATCACATGAACTTTTTCGCAAGTCGTCGACGACCGACCGAAAGTCGGAGATCGGCGAAGCGGTTGTGTCGTTTGCCACTTTTTCGAAAATCGCGATCTCGAGACGCAACCACTCGACGATCGACACGCGATTTTTCGAAAAAAATTACATTTTTTCTAAAAATCGACATGACATTTTTTAAAAATTTGCGAAAAATTCGAGTGATCACATGAACTTTTTCGCAAGTCGTCGACGACCGACCGAAAGTCGGAGATCGGCGAAGCGGTTGTGTCGTTTGCCACTTTTTCGAAAATCGCGATCTCGAGACGCAACCACTCGACGATCGACACGCGATTTTTCGAAAAAAATTACATTTTTTCTAAAAATCGACATGACATTTGAAAAATTTGCGAAAAATTCGAGTGATCACATGAACTTTTTCGCAAGTCGTCGACGACCGACCGAAAGTCGGAGATCGGCGAAGCGGTTGTGTCGTTTGCCACTTTTTCGAAAATCGCGATCTCGAGACGCAACCACTCGACGATCGACACGCGATTTTTCGAAAAAAATTACATTTTTTCTAAAAATCGAATTTGAGATTTTAAAAATTTGCGAAAAATTCGAGTGATCACATGAACTTTTTCGCAAGTCGTCGACGACCGACCGAAAGTCGGAGATCGGCGAAGCGGTTGTGTCGTTTGCCACTTTTTCGAAAATCGCGATCTCGAGACGCAACCACTCGACGATCGACACGCGATTTTTCGAAAAAAATTACATTTTTTCTAAAAATCGACATGACATTTGAAAAATTTGCGAAAAATTCGAGTGATCACATGAACTTTTTCGCAAGTCGTCGACGACCGACCGAAAGTCGGAGATCGGCGAAGCGGTTGTGTCGTTTGCCACTTTTTCGAAAATCGCGATCTCGAGACGCAACCACTCGACGATCGACACGCGATTTTTCGAAAAAAATTACATTTTTTCTAAAAATCGAGTTTGAGATTTTAAAAATTTGCGAAAAATTCGAGTGATCACATGAACTTTTTCGCAAGTCGTCGACGACCGACCGAAAGTCGGAGATCGGCGAAGCGGTTGTGTCGTTTGCCACTTTTTCGAAAATCGCGATCTCGAGACGCAACCACTCGACGATCGACACGCGATTTTTCGAAAAAAATTACATTTTTTCTAAAAATCGAGTTTGAGATTTTAAAAATTTGCGAAAAATTCGAGTGATCACATGAACTTTTTCGCAAGTCGTCGACGACCGACCGAAAGTCGGAGATCGGCGAAGCGGTTGTGTCGTTTGCCACTTTTTCGAAAATCGCGATCTCGAGACGCAACCACTCGACGATCGACACGCGATTTTTCGAAAAAAATTACATTTTTTCTAAAAATCGACATGACATTTTTTAAAAATTTGCGAAAAATTCGAGTGATCACATGAACTTTTTCGCAAGTCGTCGACGACCGACCGAAAGTCGGAGATCGGCGAAGCGGTTGTGTCGTTTGCCACTTTTTCGAAAATCGCGATCTCGAGACGCAACCACTCGACGATCGACACGCGATTTTTCGAAAAAAATTACATTTTTTCTAAAAATCGACATGACATTTGAAAAATTTGCGAAAAATTCGAGTGATCACATGAACTTTTTCGCAAGTCGTCGACGACCGACCGAAAGTCGGAGATCGGCGAAGCGGTTGTGTCGTTTGCCACTTTTTCGAAAATCGCGATCTCGAGACGCAACCACTCGACGATCGACACGCGATTTTTCGAAAAAAATTACATTTTTTCTAAAAATCGAGTTTGAGATTTTAAAAATTTGCGAAAAATTCGAGTGATCACATGAACTTTTTCGCAAGTCGTCGACGACCGACCGAAAGTCGGAGATCGGCGAAGCGGTTGTGTCGTTTGCCACTTTTTCGAAAATCGCGATCTCGAGACGCAACCACTCGACGATCGACACGCGATTTTTCGAAAAAAATTACATTTTTTCTAAAAATCGACATGACATTTGAAAAATTTGCGAAAAATTCGAGTGATCACATGAACTTTTTCGCAAGTCGTCGACGACCGACCGAAAGTCGGAGATCGGCGAAGCGGTTGTGTCGTTTGCCACTTTTTCGAAAATCGCGATCTCGAGACGCAACCACTCGACGATCGACACGCGATTTTTCGAAAAAAATTACATTTTTTCTAAAAATCGACATGACATTTGAAAAATTTGCGAAAAATTCGAGTGATCACATGAACTTTTTCGCAAGTCGTCGACGACCGACCGAAAGTCGGAGATCGGCGAAGCGGTTGTGTCGTTTGCCACTTTTTCGAAAATCGCGATCTCGAGACGCAACCACTCGACGATCGACACGCGATTTTTCGAAAAAAATTACATTTTTTCTAAAAATCGACATGACATTTGAAAAATTTGCGAAAAATTCGAGTGATCACATGAACTTTTTCGCAAGTCGTCGACGACCGACCGAAAGTCGGAGATCGGCGAAGCGGTTGTGTCGTTTGCCACTTTTTCGAAAATCGCGATCTCGAGACGCAACCACTCGACGATCGACACGCGATTTTTCGAAAAAAATTACATTTTTTCTAAAAATCGACATGACATTTTTTAAAAATTTGCGAAAAATTCGAGTGATCACATGAACTTTTTCGCAAGTCGTCGACGACCGACCGAAAGTCGGAGATCGGCGAAGCGGTTGTGTCGTTTGCCACTTTTTCGAAAATCGCGATCTCGAGACGCAACCACTCGACGATCGACACGCGATTTTTCGAAAAAAAATACATTTTTTCTAAAAATCGACATGACATTTTTTAAAAATTTGCGAAAAATTCGAGTGATCACATGAACTTTTTCGCAAGTCGTCGACGACCGACCGAAAGTCGGAGATCGGCGAAGCGGTTGTGTCGTTTGCCACTTTTTCGAAAATCGCGATCTCGAGACGCAACCACTCGACGATCGACACGCGATTTTTCGAAAAAAATTACATTTTTTCTAAAAATCGACATGACATTTGAAAAATTTGCGAAAAATTCGAGTGATCACATGAACTTTTTCGCAAGTCGTTGACGACCGACCGAAAGTCGGAGATCGGCGAAGCGGTTGTGTCGTTTGCCACTTTTTCGAAAATCGCGATCTCGAGACGCAACCACTCGACGATCGACACGCGATTTTTCGAAAAAAATTACATTTTTTCTAAAAATCGACATGACATTTTTTAAAAATTTGCGAAAAATTCGAGTGATCACATGAACTTTTTCGCAAGTCGTCGACGACCGACCGAAAGTCGGAGATCGGCGAAGCGGTTGTGTCGTTTGCCACTTTTTCGAAAATCGCGATCTCGAGACGCAACCACTCGACGATCGACACGCGATTTTTCGAAAAAAAATACATTTTTTCTAAAAATCGACATGACATTTTTTAAAAATTTGCGAAAAATTCGAGTGATCACATGAACTTTTTCGCAAGTCGTCGACGACCGACCGAAAGTCGGAGATCGGCGAAGCGGTTGTGTCGTTTGCCACTTTTTCGAAAATCGCGATCTCGAGACGCAACCACTCGACGATCGACACGCGATTTTTCGAAAAAAATTACATTTTTTCTAAAAATCGACATGACATTTGAAAAATTTGCGAAAAATTCGAGTGATCACATGAACTTTTTCGCAAGTCGTCGACGACCGACCGAAAGTCGGAGATCGGCGAAGCGGTTGTGTCGTTTGCCACTTTTTCGAAAATCGCGATCTCGAGACGCAACCACTCGACGATCGACACGCGATTTTTCGAAAAAAATTACATTTTTTCTAAAAATCGACATGACATTTTTTAAAAATTTGCGAAAAATTCGAGTGATCACATGAACTTTTTCGCAAGTCGTCGACGACCGACCGAAAGTCGGAGATCGGCGAAGCGGTTGTGTCGTTTGCCACTTTTTCGAAAATCGCGATCTCGAGACGCAACCACTCGACGATCGACACGCGATTTTTCGAAAAAAATTACATTTTTTCTAAAAATCGACATGACATTTTTTAAAAATTTGCGAAAAATTCCAGTGATCACATGAACTTTTTCGCAAGTCGTCGACGACCGACCGAAAGTCGGAGATCGGCGAAGCGGTTGTGTCGTTTGCCACTTTTTCGAAAATCGCGATCTCGAGACGCAACCACTCGACGATCGACACGCGATTTTTCGAAAAAAATTACATTTTTTCTAAAAATCGACATGACATTTTTTAAAAATTTGCGAAAAATTCCAGTGATCACATGAACTTTTTCGCAAGTCGTCGACGACCGACCGAAAGTCGGAGATCGGCGAAGCGGTTGTGTCGTTTGCCACTTTTTCGAAAATCGCGATCTCGAGACGCAACCACTCGACGATCGACACGCGATTTTTCGAAAAAAATTACATTTTTTCTAAAAATCGACATGACATTTGAAAAATTTGCGAAAAATTCGAGTGATCACATGAACTTTTTCGCAAGTCGTCGACGACCGACCGAAAGTCGGAGATCGGCAAAGCGGTTGTGTCGTTTGCCACTTTTTCGAAAATCGCGATCTCGAGACGCAACCACTCGACGATCGACACGCGATTTTTCGAAAAAAATTACATTTTTTCTAAAAATCGACATGACATTTGAAAAATTTGCGAAAAATTCGAGTGATCACATGAACTTTTTCGCAAGTCGTCGACGACCGACCGAAAGTCGGAGATCGGCGAAGCGGTTGTGTCGTTTGCCACTTTTTCGAAAATCGCGATCTCTCGAGACGCAACCACTCGACGATCGACACGCGATTTTTCGAAAAAAATTACATTTTTTCTAAAAATTGACATGACATTTGAAAAATTTGCGAAAAATTCGAGTGATCACATGAACTTTTTCGCAAGTCGTCGACGACCGACCGAAAGTCGGAGATCGGCGAAGCGGTTGTGTCGTTTGCCACTTTTTCGAAAATCGCGATCTCGAGACGCAACCACTCGACGATCGACACGCGATTTTTCGAAAAAAATTACATTTTTTCTAAAAATCGACATGACATTTTTTAAAAATTTGCGAAAAATTCCAGTGATCACATGAACTTTTTCGCAAGTCGTTGACGACCGACCGAAAGTCGGAGATCGGCGAAGCGGTTGTGTCGTTTGCCACTTTTTCGAAAATCGCGATCTCGAGACGCAACCACTCGACGATCGACACGCGATTTTTCGAAAAAAATTACATTTTTTCTAAAAATCGACATGACATTTTTTAAAAATTTGCGAAAAATTCGAGTGATCACATGAACTTTTTCGCAAGTCGTCGACGACCGACCGAAAGTCGGAGATCGGCGAAGCGGTTGTGTCGTTTGCCACTTTTTCGAAAATCGCGATCTCGAGACGCAACCACTCGACGATCGACACGCGATTTTTCGAAAAAAAATACATTTTTTCTAAAAATCGACATGACATTTTTTAAAAATTTGCGAAAAATTCGAGTGATCACATGAACTTTTTCGCAAGTCGTCGACGACCGACCGAAAGTCGGAGATCGGCGAAGCGGTTGTGTCGTTTGCCACTTTTTCGAAAATCGCGATCTCGAGACGCAACCACTCGACGATCGACACGCGATTTTTCGAAAAAAATTACATTTTTTCTAAAAATCGACATGACATTTGAAAAATTTGCGAAAAATTCGAGTGATCACATGAACTTTTTCGCAAGTCGTCGACGACCGACCGAAAGTCGGAGATCGGCGAAGCGGTTGTGTCGTTTGCCACTTTTTCGAAAATCGCGATCTCGAGACGCAACCACTCGACGATCGACACGCGATTTTTCGAAAAAAATTACATTTTTTCTAAAAATCGACATGACATTTTTTAAAAATTTGCGAAAAATTCGAGTGATCACATGAACTTTTTCGCAAGTCGTCGACGACCGACCGAAAGTCGGAGATCGGCGAAGCGGTTGTGTCGTTTGCCACTTTTTCGAAAATCGCGATCTCGAGACGCAACCACTCGACGATCGACACGCGATTTTTCGAAAAAAATTACATTTTTTCTAAAAATCGACATGACATTTTTTAAAAATTTGCGAAAAATTCCAGTGATCACATGAACTTTTTCGCAAGTCGTCGACGACCGACCGAAAGTCGGAGATCGGCGAAGCGGTTGTGTCGTTTGCCACTTTTTCGAAAATCGCGATCTCGAGACGCAACCACTCGACGATCGACACGCGATTTTTCGAAAAAAATTACATTTTTTCTAAAAATCGACATGACATTTTTTAAAAATTTGCGAAAAATTCCAGTGATCACATGAACTTTTTCGCAAGTCGTCGACGACCGACCGAAAGTCGGAGATCGGCGAAGCGGTTGTGTCGTTTGCCACTTTTTCGAAAATCGCGATCTCGAGACGCAACCACTCGACGATCGACACGCGATTTTTCGAAAAAAATTACATTTTTTCTAAAAATCGACATGACATTTGAAAAATTTGCAAAAAATTCGAGTGATCACATGAACTTTTTCGCAAGTCGTCGACGACCGACCGAAAGTCGGAGATCGGCAAAGCGGTTGTGTCGTTTGCCACTTTTTCGAAAATCGCGATCTCGAGACGCAACCACTCGACGATCGACACGCGATTTTTCGAAAAAAATTACATTTTTTCTAAAAATCGACATGACATTTGAAAAATTTGCGAAAAATTCGAGTGATCACATGAACTTTTTCGCAAGTCGTCGACGACCGACCGAAAGTCGGAGATCGGCGAAGCGGTTGTGTCGTTTGCCACTTTTTCGAAAATCGCGATCTCTCGAGACGCAACCACTCGACGATCGACACGCGATTTTTCGAAAAAAATTACATTTTTTCTAAAAATTGACATGACATTTGAAAAATTTGCGAAAAATTCGAGTGATCACATGAACTTTTTCGCAAGTCGTCGACGACCGACCGAAAGTCGGAGATCGGCGAAGCGGTTGTGTCGTTTGCCACTTTTTCGAAAATCGCGATCTCGAGACGCAACCACTCGACGATCGACACGCGATTTTTCGAAAAAAATTACATTTTTTCTAAAAATCGACATGACATTTTTTAAAAATTTGCGAAAAATTCCAGTGATCACATGAACTTTTTCGCAAGTCGTTGACGACCGACCGAAAGTCGGAGATCGGCGAAGCGGTTGTGTCGTTTGCCACTTTTTCGAAAATCGCGATCTCGAGACGCAACCACTCGACGATCGACACGCGATTTTTCGAAAAAAATTACATTTTTTCTAAAAATCGACATGACATTTTTTAAAAATTTGCGAAAAATTCGAGTGATCACATGAACTTTTTCGCAAGTCGTCGACGACCGACCGAAAGTCGGAGATCGGCGAAGCGGTTGTGTCGTTTGCCACTTTTTCGAAAATCGCGATCTCGAGACGCAACCACTCGACGATCGACACGCGATTTTTCGAAAAAAATTACATTTTTTCTAAAAATCGACATGACATTTTTTAAAAATTTGCGAAAAATTCGAGTGATCACATGAACTTTTTCGCAAGTCGTCGACGACCGACCGAAAGTCGGAGATCGGCGAAGCGGTTGTGTCGTTTGCCACTTTTTCGAAAATCGCGATCTCGAGACGCAACCACTCGACGATCGACACGCGATTTTTCGAAAAAAATTACATTTTTTCTAAAAATCGACATGACATTTGAAAAATTTGCGAAAAATTCGAGTGATCACATGAACTTTTTCGCAAGTCGTCGACGACCGACCGAAAGTCGGAGATCGGCGAAGCGGTTGTGTCGTTTGCCACTTTTTCGAAAATCGCGATCTCGAGACGCAACCACTCGACGATCGACACGCGATTTTTCGAAAAAAATTACATTTTTTCTAAAAATCGAGTTTGAGATTTTAAAAATTTGCGAAAAATTCGAGTGATCACATGAACTTTTTCGCAAGTCGTCGACGACCGACCGAAAGTCGGAGATCGGCGAAGCGGTTGTGTCGTTTGCCACTTTTTCGAAAATCGCGATCTCGAGACGCAACCACTCGACGATCGACACGCGATTTTTCGAAAAAAATTACATTTTTTCTAAAAATCGACATGACATTTGAAAAATTTGCGAAAAATTCGAGTGATCACATGAACTTTTTCGCAAGTCGTCGACGACCGACCGAAAGTCGGAGATCGGCGAAGCGGTTGTGTCGTTTGCCACTTTTTCGAAAATCGCGATCTCGAGACGCAACCACTCGACGATCGACACGCGATTTTTCGAAAAAAATTACATTTTTTCTAAAAATCGACATGACATTTGAAAAATTTGCGAAAAATTCGAGTGATCACATGAACTTTTTCGCAAGTCGTCGACGACCGACCGAAAGTCGGAGATCGGCGAAGCGGTTGTGTCGTTTGCCACTTTTTCGAAAATCGCGATCTCGAGACGCAACCACTCGACGATCGACACGCGATTTTTCGAAAAAAATTACATTTTTTCTAAAAATCGACATGACATTTGAAAAATTTGCGAAAAATTCGAGTGATCACATGAACTTTTTCGCAAGTCGTCGACGACCGACCGAAAGTCGGAGATCGGCGAAGCGGTTGTGTCGTTTGCCACTTTTTCGAAAATCGCGATCTCGAGACGCAACCACTCGACGATCGACACGCGATTTTTCGAAAAAAATTACATTTTTTCTAAAAATCGACATGACATTTTTTAAAAATTTGCGAAAAATTCGAGTGATCACATGAACTTTTTCGCAAGTCGTCGACGACCGACCGAAAGTCGGAGATCGGCGAAGCGGTTGTGTCGTTTGCCACTTTTTCGAAAATCGCGATCTCGAGACGCAACCACTCGACGATCGACACGCGATTTTTCGAAAAAAAATACATTTTTTCTAAAAATCGACATGACATTTTTTAAAAATTTGCGAAAAATTCGAGTGATCACATGAACTTTTTCGCAAGTCGTCGACGACCGACCGAAAGTCGGAGATCGGCGAAGCGGTTGTGTCGTTTGCCACTTTTTCGAAAATCGCGATCTCGAGACGCAACCACTCGACGATCGACACGCGATTTTTCGAAAAAAATTACATTTTTTCTAAAAATCGACATGACATTTGAAAAATTTGCGAAAAATTCGAGTGATCACATGAACTTTTTCGCAAGTCGTCGACGACCGACCGAAAGTCGGAGATCGGCGAAGCGGTTGTGTCGTTTGCCACTTTTTCGAAAATCGCGATCTCGAGACGCAACCACTCGACGATCGACACGCGATTTTTCGAAAAAAATTACATTTTTTCTAAAAATCGACATGACATTTTTTAAAAATTTGCGAAAAATTCGAGTGATCACATGAACTTTTTCGCAAGTCGTCGACGACCGACCGAAAGTCGGAGATCGGCGAAGCGGTTGTGTCGTTTGCCACTTTTTCGAAAATCGCGATCTCGAGACGCAACCACTCGACGATCGACACGCGATTTTTCGAAAAAAATTACATTTTTTCTAAAAATCGACATGACATTTGAAAAATTTGCGAAAAATTCGAGTGATCACATGAACTTTTTCGCAAGTCGTCGACGACCGACCGAAAGTCGGAGATCGGCGAAGCGGTTGTGTCGTTTGCCACTTTTTCGAAAATCGCGATCTCGAGACGCAACCACTCGACGATCGACACGCGATTTTTCGAAAAAAATTACATTTTTTCTAAAAATCGACATGACATTTTTTAAAAATTTGCGAAAAATTCGAGTGATCACATGAACTTTTTCGCAAGTCGTCGACGACCGACCGAAAGTCGGAGATCGGCGAAGCGGTTGTGTCGTTTGCCACTTTTTCGAAAATCGCGATCTCGAGACGCAACCACTCGACGATCGACACGCGATTTTTCGAAAAAAATTACATTTTTTCTAAAAATCGACATGACATTTGAAAAATTTGCGAAAAATTCGAGTGATCACATGAACTTTTTCGCAAGTCGTCGACGACCGACCGAAAGTCGGAGATCGGCGAAGCGGTTGTGTCGTTTGCCACTTTTTCGAAAATCGCGATCTCGAGACGCAACCACTCGACGATCGACACGCGATTTTTCGAAAAAAATTACATTTTTTCTAAAAATCGACATGACATTTGAAAAATTTGCGAAAAATTCGAGTGATCACATGAACTTTTTCGCAAGTCGTCGACGACCGACCGAAAGTCGGAGATCGGCGAAGCGGTTGTGTCGTTTGCCACTTTTTCGAAAATCGCGATCTCGAGACGCAACCACTCGACGATCGACACGCGATTTTTCGAAAAAAATTACATTTTTTCTAAAAATCGACATGACATTTGAAAAATTTGCGAAAAATTCGAGTGATCACATGAACTTTTTCGCAAGTCGTCGACGACCGACCGAAAGTCGGAGATCGGCGAAGCGGTTGTGTCGTTTGCCACTTTTTCGAAAATCGCGATCTCGAGACGCAACCACTCGACGATCGACACGCGATTTTTCGAAAAAAATTACATTTTTTCTAAAAATCGACATGACATTTTTTAAAAATTTGCGAAAAATTCGAGTGATCACATGAACTTTTTCGCAAGTCGTCGACGACCGACCGAAAGTCGGAGATCGGCGAAGCGGTTGTGTCGTTTGCCACTTTTTCGAAAATCGCGATCTCGAGACGCAACCACTCGACGATCGACACGCGATTTTTCGAAAAAAATTACATTTTTTCTAAAAATCGACATGACATTTTTTAAAAATTTGCGAAAAATTCGAGTGATCACATGAACTTTTTCGCAAGTCGTCGACGACCGACCGAAAGTCGGAGATCGGCGAAGCGGTTGTGTCGTTTGCCACTTTTTCGAAAATCGCGATCTCGAGACGCAACCACTCGACGATCGACACGCGATTTTTCGAAAAAAATTACATTTTTTCTAAAAATCGACATGACATTTGAAAAATTTGCGAAAAATTCGAGTGATCACATGAACTTTTTCGCAAGTCGTCGACGACCGACCGAAAGTCGGAGATCGGCGAAGCGGTTGTGTCGTTTGCCACTTTTTCGAAAATCGCGATCTCGAGACGCAACCACTCGACGATCGACACGCGATTTTTCGAAAAAAATTACATTTTTTCTAAAAATCGACATGACATTTGAAAAATTTGCGAAAAATTCCAGTGATCACATGAACTTTTTCGCAAGTCGTCGACGACCGACCGAAAGTCGGAGATCGGCGAAGCGGTTGTGTCGTTTGCCACTTTTTCGAAAATCGCGATCTCGAGACGCAACCACTCGACGATCGACACGCGATTTTTCGAAAAAAATTACATTTTTTCTAAAAATCGAGTTTGAGATTTTAAAAATTTGCGAAAAATTCGAGTGATCACATGAACTTTTTCGCAAGTCGTCGACGACCGACCGAAAGTCGGAGATCGGCGAAGCGGTTGTGTCGTTTGCCACTTTTTCGAAAATCGCGATCTCGAGACGCAACCACTCGACGATCGACACGCGATTTTTCGAAAAAAATTACATTTTTTCTAAAAATCGACATGACATTTGAAAAATTTGCGAAAAATTCGAGTGATCACATGAACTTTTTCGCAAGTCGTCGACGACCGACCGAAAGTCGGAGATCGGCGAAGCGGTTGTGTCGTTTGCCACTTTTTCGAAAATCGCGATCTCGAGACGCAACCACTCGACGATCGACACGCGATTTTTCGAAAAAAATTACATTTTTTCTAAAAATCGACATGACATTTTTTAAAAATTTGCGAAAAATTCCAGTGATCACATGAACTTTTTCGCAAGTCGTCGACGACCGACCGAAAGTCGGAGATCGGCGAAGCGGTTGTGTCGTTTGCCACTTTTTCGAAAATCGCGATCTCGAGACGCAACCACTCGACGATCGACACGCGATTTTTCGAAAAAAATTACATTTTTTCTAAAAATCGACATGACATTTTTTAAAAATTTGCGAAAAATTCGAGTGATCACATGAACTTTTTCGCAAGTCGTCGACGACCGACCGAAAGTCGGAGATCGGCGAAGCGGTTGTGTCGTTTGCCACTTTTTCGAAAATCGCGATCTCGAGACGCAACCACTCGACGATCGACACGCGATTTTTCGAAAAAAATTACATTTTTTCTAAAAATCGACATGACATTTGAAAAATTTGCGAAAAATTCGAGTGATCACATGAACTTTTTCGCAAGTCGTCGACGACCGACCGAAAGTCGGAGATCGGCGAAGCGGTTGTGTCGTTTGCCACTTTTTCGAAAATCGCGATCTCGAGACGCAACCACTCGACGATCGACACGCGATTTTTCGAAAAAAATTACATTTTTTCTAAAAATCGACATGACATTTGAAAAATTTGCGAAAAATTCGAGTGATCACATGAACTTTTTCGCAAGTCGTCGACGACCGACCGAAAGTCGGAGATCGGCGAAGCGGTTGTGTCGTTTGCCACTTTTTCGAAAATCGCGATCTCGAGACGCAACCACTCGACGATCGACACGCGATTTTTCGAAAAAAATTACATTTTTTCTAAAAATCGACATGACATTTGAAAAATTTGCGAAAAATTCGAGTGATCACATGAACTTTTTCGCAAGTCGTCGACGACCGACCGAAAGTCGGAGATCGGCGAAGCGGTTGTGTCGTTTGCCACTTTTTCGAAAATCGCGATCTCGAGACGCAACCACTCGACGATCGACACGCGATTTTTCGAAAAAAATTACATTTTTTCTAAAAATCGAGTTTGAGATTTTAAAAATTTGCGAAAAATTCGAGTGATCACATGAACTTTTTCGCAAGTCGTCGACGACCGACCGAAAGTCGGAGATCGGCGAAGCGGTTGTGTCGTTTGCCACTTTTTCGAAAATCGCGATCTCGAGACGCAACCACTCGACGATCGACACGCGATTTTTCGAAAAAAATTACATTTTTTCTAAAAATCGACATGACATTTTTTAAAAATTTGCGAAAAATTCGAGTGATCACATGAACTTTTTCGCAAGTCGTCGACGACCGACCGAAAGTCGGAGATCGGCGAAGTAGTTGTGTCGTTTGCCACTTTTTCGAAAATCACTATCTCCAGACGCAACCACTCGACGATCGACACACGATTTTTCGAAAAAATTACATTTTTTCTAAATTACGATATCGTATTGTCGTTTAAATTTATACATTTTTATTTTGTGATTTAAAACACTATGATCAATTGTCCGATTGTTTCGTTAAATATATTCAGATACAAAATAGTATCTCTTTAATTAAGAAAAAAATAAGTGTATAAATTATTTATAGTAATGAATGTCAAAAATATCCATATATTTTGTACATATTACTGTGATCAAAAAGTAAACCAAAATTGTCATTTAAAAATTCCAGGCATTAGGAAGGCTTGTAAATTGTATTTTTTTTCCTAGTTTGGTTCGACTGTCTATAACATTTGCTAATCGTCGAATCGAAGAATGTCTTGAAGGTTTTACCGGAAAAAGACTAATTCGACTGTTTCGAAGACTAAAAAAAGAGTTTGAAAAAGTAGATTTTATTGGACGGGGATTACTTTGAAGGGGATGAAATTGATATTAAAGTATAAATAAAAATTTACATTTTATAAACAAATTCACCTGACTTTATGATCACAGTGTTATATAGAAAAGTCGAAAATACATATTTTATATACGAATTTCAAAAATATTTCACGAGGTTAAGTTCAAAGTGCGCTTTTTTAAAAGTGAGTCCGTATATTTTGAACAATTTTCAGAAACATTCAAGAAAATGTTTTAAGTCCAATTCCACCTTTATACCTTTCGCTAAAAGTTCCCATTGATTAGCTTTTGTCTCGTTTTACGACGAAAGCGTCTAACGTCTCGGTTTTGAGTCGGTCGTTTTTTTTCGTTTTATCTTTTATCGTTGTCGACGCATAAAGCACAAAGTTTTCTCAACCATACAAGACTAAAGCAACGGCAATGGCAACAGCAACAGCGACACAACAACAACAACAACAACAAACAACATCAGAAGTTGGCGTGACAATGTGGCATTAAAAGCCAACCACGAACCTCGTACCTTTATATATATATATATATATATATATATATATATATATATATATATATATATATATATATATTTCTTGATAAAATCCCACCTCGACTAATACTGAAACGAATCGAAAACTTGCAAGTTTATACTATATTTATATTAATGGGGTGACCAAACTGTTTTTATTAGGATGATACTCTAAAAACAACAACAGACACCTTAATATATTTTTTAAAGGTCACAATAAATAAACATAATATTGATTGATAAAAAATTGTAACAAAAAACTCATATTTATATTTTTAAAATTTACTAAAATAATATATAACGCTTTTTGAAGATTTTATATACCATAAATCAGAAAGCATCATTTCGAAATATGTATGGAAATAATTTGATTTAGTGCGTCACGAGTGAAAAAAAAGAATGAGTATCATTAATAAAATAATACATCATACAATAAATAGGACAATATACTTTAAAAAGAATATAAATAATTTTTGAATTTTAAAATCATATATTAAAACTGTGTCGGGTATATTGAAATTTATGGTCATCCTACGGCTAGTATATCGAAACGACGAAACATTTGTATTAAAAAGATTTCCACAGGGTGAACCGAAAGTTCAAGGAAAATTCATTTCGGCTGTTTTTAATAGAGTGGAAAACGGCACATCGGTCGGCGGGTGGTTAGGGGTAAAAATAAATAAAAATAAGTAATTCCCCTCCCCCACCCAATCTCTTTCGCCCTTCGCCCTTTTCCCTTTACCTTCATATCAAAATTCGTCCGTTTCAAATCACGCGTTTTCCTGCTACATAATGTCGAATAAAATCGATCAGACTTAGTTAATTTCCACTACATAATGTCGAATAAAATGCCATTATAAAAACAAGGGTCGTCCCTATTTTTTTTTAAAAAAGACCACGGCTACTGTTACCACTACAATTGCTAATAACACTAATGTTTGATACTAATACTATTGCGGAACGCCTTTATTTACGGGGTTGAAACGTTATTAATTGCCGTGGCTATTATTTTGATTAACAATGGACGGTCGATGTTACTCACCCTTCATGCAACAGCCCCCAGTATATGTATGAAAAATGTACATATTTTATTTTTATCGATAAATCTAGATAATGTGGGAGTTACCAATCTTTTCAGTACTGAAATTCGTTGATTCTGTAATTACTATTTTGTATTGTTAGTCCCCTTTTAATTTATTATATATTATACGCGGTAATTTTATTTTTATTCATTATACGAATACAGTCAAATCCGTTTTTGTGCGGTCTTTTTGTATGCGTTCTTTTGTGCAATCGTTTTTTTTTTGTGCAGATATGAATCACAATATGACACATTGAATTACAAAAGTGTTGGCATCAATTTTGTTTTGCTATCAGTGTGTATGTACATATTGCACATCAGCCTATTTCATTATTCATGTTCAATATTCTTACGCATATATTGCATCTGCCAATGTCAACACATAATGCGCTATCTAATAACTTCTTTTATTATACGGTCTACCTATACCGCATAAAAAAAAATCATTATTTTTTACAGCTATTTACAAAATTTCTGTATATTTTTTGTGCGATTTTTTTCTGCGATTCCTATCTATCGCACAAAAACAGGTTTGACTATATACACACACACGCGCGCATATATGTACCATATATAAGTGAAAAGTAGAAAAAAAATGTCGATTTGCGTTTTTAATTTAGAATCGAGTCAATTGCTGATGTAAAAAACGTCGCTAATGAGAGGGTACCATTGCATTCCGGAAAAATGCGAAACTCGTTACATTAAATATTTTTTCAAAAAAAATCTATATATGAAAACTGAAAAAAAAATGAAAACACACTGCGCAGAGTGAAAAATGTGAGTCGCAGTCGGAAAATATATATATATATATATATATATATATATATATATATATATATATATATATATATATTTATATATATATTATTTAATCTAATTAATCGTCTTATTTAAATTAAAAAATAAATAAATTTATTCATTTCAATAGATTATTAGGTTAATTATTTTAATTTATTTACATAGATGACACTATATGTTTTGTGGATTTTATAAATATTCGTAAAAAAATATAAATATTTTTGTTATACAAATATATAAAAATATTAAATATTCTTAAACATGTAAATTGTTAAAGAGTAATCATTTTATTCGTAATTATTTTGAACGAAATTTTTAGAAAAAATATCCATATTTTTTATTTGTTTTTTATACTTATTTTTTAATGTTTTAATATTTGTGCGTTGGTTTGAAAATAAAAATTTATTACAAAATTATTATATTTTTAAATAAATATTTTTAAATATATATGTTGATATAATATATAATTTACATCGAAATAGTAAATAAGTTTTAATTTCAAAAAAAAGTATTCACGAATACATTCTTAGGTATAAAAAGGTTACTAATCCCATAGCAGGTAGTATGCCCAAAATTCAATGGAATTTTGCACGTGGTGCGTGCAATCGCGAAAAAAAATCTTAACTTTGAGGGCGCGCAAAAACCGTTCCAGGGGGGTCAAACGGGCGCCACTTCTGGATCGTATAGAGAAAATCCTGTTCTTTATGATGTATGAAATAAAAATAGCCGATTATTGATAGATTTTGAAATATTTATCGCGAACTCCAAAAGCACTTTTTTTGCTAACGCGACATCTCCTACTTTGAGGGCTTCGTTAGAAAAAAATAACACAATTACGCAAATTATGAATAGAACAATTTTAATGTAGAATTTTAAGAGGAATATTTCTTCTATAAACATCTTTTTAGTCCGAGTGATAATTTTTGAGATATAAGCGAAAAACTGAAGAAAAGTTAAATATTGAGAGGTTTTCGGTAAATGTGGGAGGAAGCTCCCTCTAAAGAGGATATTGCTTTTCGGATTCTTATTTGTTTTAAAATTATTTATATATTTACAAAAAAAAAATTTACACTCTCGCTTTTTTTGTTCCCGAAAAATGCATTTGATTGTCGGAGTGACGTAAAAAATCGTCGGATCGAGTTCGGGAAATTTGTAATTTTAAGAAAACTGAAACAATTAATATAAAATATAATAACTGATTATAATAGAAGAGGATATGCTCTACAACTTTTTTCCTCTTCGATACCCCCGTAAAATTGATCCGTTTTGAGATAATCGTCGGTAAAATCGCGCGCCGAGAATTTTTGGTCGAGAGGTCTATTTTAGGCCTATTTTCGAGCGCTTTTTACGAGAAACTGATAACAATTACGCAAATAATGAATAGAACATTTTAACTGAAGAATTTAATGAGGAATAATTTATTCTTCGGCACTTTTTCAATCCGAATTATTGTTTTGGAGAAAAATCCTAAAAACTAAAAAACGGTCAAATTTTGGGAGGTTTTTCGTGAATTTCGGAGGGAAGCTCCCTCTCTACAGGGTGCAACTTTTCAGCATTTATTAACCTCGTTGTCTAGTATACATTTCCGTAAAAAAACTCTGCCCTCTCGACATTCTTCCAAAAATATCTTATTTGACCGTCCTAACAAGGCTATTCAAAGTTTTCAATGTGAAAACTAAATTGTGGATAATCCTACATGAAAACCTGTAATGATTCAAAGGGTCTGCAATAATGTGTAATTAAAATCAATAATATCAATGTAACTATGTAAATTGAAATAGTTTATGTAAGGTGAGCAACTGTATCGATAACATTATATTTTAATAGTAAATACAGAGAAGTCACAGCCGGCCCTATCGTACTCTTCGTGATACCTCCTCACCTTCCATCCGAATGGCCCCGCCCACGGCCTCAGGGTCCTCCTCGCCGGGGGGTCAGGCCACGCCCCCAGCTTCCTGGACTTAGAAAAATTTTCGATTTTTCCGCCTTTTTCAGGCGAAAATGGCCGTTTTCTGGATTCTCGGTATCGGGATCGCAGAAACGAGCGGCGGTACAGTGACGTCACAGCCGGCCCGCTCGTGCTCTTCGTGATACCTCCTCACCGTCCATCCGACTGGCCCCGCCCACGGCCTCAGGGTCCTCCTCGCCGGGGGGTCAGGCCACGCCCCCTCCGGGATTAGGCCACGCCCCCAGCTTCCTGGACAGAAAAATTTTCGATTTTTCCGCCTTTTTCAGGCGAAAATGGCCGTTTTCTGGATTCTCGGTATCGGGATCGCAGAAACGAGCGGCGGTACAGTGACGTCACAGCCGGCCCGCTCGTGCTTTTCGTGATACCTCCTCACCGTCCATCCGACTGGCCCCGCCCACGGCCTCAGGGTCCTCCTCGCCGGGGGGTCAGGCCACGCCCCCTCCGGGATTAGGCCACGCCCCCAGCTTCCTGGACTTAGAAAAATTTTCGATTTTTCCGCCTTTTTCAGGCGAAAATGGCCGTTTTCTGGATTCTCGGTATCGGGATCGCAGAAACGAGCGGCGGTACAGTGACGTCACAGCCGGCCCGCTCGTGCTCTTCGTGATACCTCCTCACCGTCCATCCGACTGGCCCCGCCCACGGCCTCAGGGTCCTCCTCGCCGGGGGGTCAGGCCACGCCCCCTCCGGGATTAGGCCACGCCCCCAGCTTCCTGGACTTAGAAAAATTTTCGATTTTTCCGCCTTTTTCAGGCGAAAATGGCCGTTTTCTGGATTCTCGGTATCGGGATCGCAGAAACGAGCGGCGGTACAGTGACGTCACAGCCGGCCCGCTCGTGCTCTTCGTGATACCTCCTCACCGTCCATCCGACTGGCCCCGCCCACGGCCTCAGGGTCCTCCTCGCCGGGGGGTCAGGCCACGCCCCCTCCGGGATTAGGCCACGCCCCCAGCTTCCTGGACAGAAAAATTTTCGATTTTTCCGCCTTTTTCAGGCGAAAATGGCCGTTTTCTGGATTCTCGGTATCGGGATCGCAGAAATGAGCGGCGGTACAGTGACGTCACAGCCGGCCCGCTCGTGCTCTTCGTGATACCTCCTCACCGTCCATCCGACTGGCCCCGCCCACGGCCTCAGGGTCCTCCTCGCCGGGGGGTCAGGCCACGCCCCCTCCGGGATTAGGCCACGCCCCCAGCTTCCTGGACAGAAAAATTTTCGATTTTTCCGCCTTTTTCAGGCGAAAATGGCCGTTTTCTGGATTCTCGGTATCGGGATCGCAGAAACGAGCGGCGGTACAGTGACGTCACAGCCGGCCCGCTCGTGCTCTTCGTGATACCTCCTCACCGTCCATCCGACTGGCCCCGCCCACGGCCTCAGGGTCCTCCTCGCCGGGGGGTCAGGCCACGCCCCCAGCTTCCTGGACTTAGAAAAATTTTCGATTTTTCCGCCTTTTTCAGGCGAAAATGGCCGTTTTCTGGATTCTCGGTATCGGGATCGCAGAAACGAGCGGCGGTACAGTGACGTCACAGCCGGCCCGCTCGTGCTCTTCGTGATACCTCCTCACCGTCCATCCGACTGGCCCCGCCCACGGCCTCAGGGTCCTCCTCGCCGGGGGGTCAGGCCACGCCCCCTCCGGGATTAGGCCACGCCCCCAGCTTCCTGGACTTCGCCGATCTCCGACCGAAAGTCGGAGATCGGCGAAGTAGTTGTGTCGTTCGTCACTTTTTCGAAAATCGCGATCTCGAGACGCAACCACTAGACGATCGACACACGATTTTTCGAGAAAAACTACATTTTTTCTAAAAATCGAGTTGAGATTTGAAAAATTTGCGAAAAATTCGAGTGATCACGTGACTTTTTCCGCAAATCGTCGACGATCGATCGAAAGTCGGAGATCGGCGAAGTAGTTGTGTCGTTTGCCACTTTTTCGAAAATCGCGATCTCCAGACGCAACCACTCGACGATCGACACACGATTTTTCGAAAAAATTACATTTTTTCTAAATTACGATATCGTATTGTCGTTTAAATTTATACATTTTTATTTTGTGATTTAAAACACTGTGATCAATTGTCCGATTGTTTCGTTAAATATATTCAGATACAAAATAGTATCTCTTTAATTAAGAAAAAAATAAGTGTATAAATTATTTATAGTAATGAATGTCAAAAATATCCATATATTTTGTACATATTACTGTGATCAAAAAGTAAACCAAAATTGTCATTTAAAAATTCCAGGCATTAGGAAGGCTTGTAAATTGTATTTTTTTTCCTAGTTTGGTTCGACTGTCTATAACATTTGCTAATCGTCGAATCGAAGAATGTCTTGAAGGTTTTACCGGAAAAAGACTAATTCGACTGTTTCGAAGACTAAAAAAAGAGTTTGAAAAAGTAGATTTTATTGGACGGGGATTACTTTGAAGGGGATGAAATTGATATTAAAGTATAAATAAAAATTTACATTTTATAAACAAATTCACCTGACTTTATGATCACAGTGTTATATAGAAAAGTCGAAAATACATATTTTATATACGAATTTCAAAAATATTTCACGAGGTTAAGTTCAAAGTGCGCTTTTTTAAAAGTGAGTCCGTATATTTTGAACAATTTTCAGAAACATTCAAGAAAATGTTTTAAGTCCAATTCCACCTTTATACCTTTCGCTAAAAGTTCCCATTGATTAGCTTTTGTCTCGTTTTACGACGAAAGCGTCTAACGTCTCGGTTTTGAGTCGGTCGTTTTTTTTCGTTTTATCTTTTATCGTTGTCGACGCATAAAGCACAAAGTTTTCTCAACCATACAAGACTAAAGCAACGGCAATGGCAACAGCAACAGCGACACAACAACAACAACAACAACAAACAACATCAGAAGTTGGCGTGACAATGTGGCATTAAAAGCCAACCACGAACCTCGTACCTTTATATATATATATATATATATATATATATATATATATATATATATATATATATATATATATATATTTCTTGATAAAATCCCACCTCGACTAATACTGAAACGTATCGAAAACTTGCAAGTTTATACTATATTTATATTAATGGGGTGACCAAACTGTTTTTATTAGGATGATACTCTAAAAACAACAACAGACACCTTAATATATTTTTTAAAGGTCACAATAAATAAACATAATATTGATTGATAAAAAAGTGTAATAAAAAACTCATATTTATATTTTTAAAATTTACTAAAATAATATATAACGCTTTTTGAAGATTTTATATACCATAAATCAGAAAGCATCATTTCGAAATATGTATGGAAATAATTTGATTTAGTGCGTCACGAGTGAAAAAAAAGAATGAGTATCATTAATAAAATAATACATCATACAATAAATAGGACAATATACTTTAAAAAGAATATAAATAATTTTTGAATTTTAAAATCATATATTAAAACTGTGTCGGGTATATTGAAATTTATGGTCATCCTACGGCTAGTATATCGAAACGACGAAACATTTGTATTAAAAAGATTTCCACAGGGTGAACCGAAAGTTCAAGGAAAATTCATTTCGGCTGTTTTTAATAGAGTGGAAAACGGCACATCGGTCGGCGGGTGGTTAGGGGTAAAAATAAATAAAAATAAGTAATTCCCCTCCCCCACCCAATCTCTTTCGCCCTTCGCCCTTTTCCCTTTACCTTCATATCAAAATTCGTCCGTTTCAAATCACGCGTTTTCCTGCTACATAATGTCGAATAAAATCGATCAGACTTAGTTAATTTCCACTACATAATGTCGAATAAAATGCCATTATAAAAACAAGGGTCGTCCCTATTTTTTTTTAAAAAAGACCACGGCTACTGTTACCACTACAATTGCTAATAACACTAATGTTTGATACTAATACTATTGCGGAACGCCTTTATTTACGGGGTTGAAACGTTATTAATTGCCGTGGCTATTATTTTGATTAACAATGGACGGTCGATGTTACTCACCCTTCATGCAACAGCCCCCAGTATATGTATGAAAAATGTACATATTTTATTTTTATCGATAAATCTAGATAATGTGGGAGTTACCAATCTTTTCAGTACTGAAATTCGTTGATTCTGTAATTACTATTTTGTATTGTTAGTCCCCTTTTAATTTATTATATATTATACGCGGTAATTTTATTTTTATTCATTATACGAATACAGTCAAATCCGTTTTTGTGCGGTCTTTTTGTATGCGTTCTTTTGTGCAATCGTTTTTTTTTTGTGCAGATATGAATCACAATATGACACATTGAATTACAAAAGTGTTGGCATCAATTTTGTTTTGCTATCAGTGTGTATGTACATATTGCACATCAGCCTATTTCATTATTCATGTTCAATATTCTTACGCATATATTGCATCTGCCAATGTCAACACATAATGCGCTATCTAATAACTTCTTTTATTATACGGTCTACCTATACCGCATAAAAAAAAATCATTATTTTTTACAGCTATTTACAAAATTTCTGTATATTTTTTGTGCGATTTTTTTCTGCGATTCCTATCTATCGCACAAAAACAGGTTTGACTATATACACACACACGCGCGCATATATGTACCATATATAAGTGAAAAGTAGAAAAAAAATGTCGATTTGCGTTTTTAATTTAGAATCGAGTCAATTGCTGATGTAAAAAACGTCGCTAATGAGAGGGTACCATTGCATTCCGAAAAAATGCGAAACTCGTTACATTAAATATTTTTTCAAAAAAAATCTATATATGAAAACTGAAAAAAAAATGAAAACACACTGCGCAGAGTGAAAAATGTGAGTCGCAGTCGGAAAATATATATATATATATATATATATATATATATATATATATATATATATATATTTATATATATATTATTTAATCTAATTAATCGTCTTATTTAAATTAAAAAATAAATAAATTTATTCATTTCAATAGATTATTAGGTTAATTATTTTAATTTATTTACATAGATGGCACTATATGTTTTGTGGATTTTATAAATATTCGTAAAAAAATATAAATATTTTTGTTATACAAATATATAAAAATATTAAATATTCTTAAACATGTAAATTGTTAAAGAGTAATCATTTTATTCGTAATTATTTTGAACGAAATTTTTAGAATATATTACAAAAAATACATAAATGTATAAATCTAACTAAATTGGCTAACGTTTCAATTTTTAATATACTCTATAGATGTTACTTAAATATATATGAATAAATTCATTTAAACAATTGGTTTATTTAAAATATTGATGTCTAAATCTATATTAAAAATCACAGAATTTTAAAAAATATTAAATTGTTCAACAATATGTAATATTTATTTTTTGATTAAATTGATAAAATAATGTTTGTAATATTTATTCGTAAGATGGGAGCACCAGAAAAACTAAAAATTTTCCTAGTGGTACATTTTCGCATTTTCGCAGTATATATACAACTTCCGAACAGAAGGTTCTCGGAGTCGGGGATAACTCGGGTAACGGTTCGGTTAAAAACCGTAACGAATTTTAACCAGCAATACCAAAAACACGAAAAAAAACTTCATTGACCTAAAAAAGCCACTGAAAAAAATTGATTTACTTTGAACGCGTTGTCAACGAATTGACGGAGACTCAAAGCTTGGAACACGAAGACCGTCTCTCGGGTTCAGCTTTAACCAGTTGAAGTTGCTTCGATAGCACATTCGTAAACCCCGTGGTTTCCCACATGGCTCCATCTTTTTTCGCAAAAACACTGTCTTTTTCATTTTAATTTTATTAATTAATCAATATAATATAGTAATAAATTTTTTTAACTAATCCAAAATTAAAATATGTAAATTATCATTTTGACATTCCCACATGGCTCCACATTTTGACACTCCTGCCTTTTTATTTTATTAATTCATTAATTAAATAGATTTCGAAATTTTTAATTGTCCCCTAATACTTTATATATATATATAAATGATTTAAAGCTTCATTTGATTTAAAATAGATTGGATAATAAATTTTTTTTTCTACTACTAATATCTAATTATTTTATTTATTATTATTAAAAGTTTATTAAAAACACTAATTTATTACATAAAATATATAGAACGCCAAAGTTTTGTTGAGTCATATCATTGAATTTGTAAACATGGGTTTAATTATTAAAAAAATATATTAATTAAACAAAACGACCTTTAATCATATCACATATAAAGAAATATCAATTATCTACAAATAATATCTGAAATATTATATTTTAAAATATATTTAGAAAAAATAATAATAAAATAATCATTGATAAAATATTTGAATAATAAGTGTATATTTGGAGATAGGTCGGGATAGTGTAAAAAATTAATGGAATTAAAAAATATATAAATTTACACACCTGCTTAAAAGAAAATTTCAACAACGACACCGAATGCATTTTCAACGGTCATCATAAAAAAAACAAAACCTCAAGCATTTTTGCACTGAATTAGAGCAATGAACGTCACAGACGCGATAAGAATACAATATTAAGATTACTTATATAACACTATGATATTGATTTTGATAAACTAAATTATCAAAAAAATGATACAATAGAAAACAAAAAACAATATTTTCTCTTTTGATAGGAAAAACAAACGGACTATATTATATTTTCAAAATACGATTTAAATCATATATTTTTTTTGATCCACTTTTATCATCGTAAATTTTGAAATTTTTAATATCTTCCTGAAAAATTGATGGGATAAAGAATTGTAAATATAGGACTTATCATTAAATTTCTCTTCCGTTACTGGTGATGAATAATGAAATTATTTTCTAATATTTTTGGATTTTCAGGAAATAATAGAAAAATATAATAAAAAGTTTAATAAAGCGTCATATAAAAGATCTATTTTTCAATAATCATATGTATTAAATTTGCAGTCAAGCCACAGACAGTATACTTCATTATTCTTATATTATAATAATTTCGTTAAAATTGAATTTACTTCCTATTCTTCATATTTCAATCAATACATAATAATGCCCAGGTTTAAGTAATTTGGTTTATTTCTAATTTTCATTTCAGTCAACCCAAAAATTTTGATCTATGATTTAACTATTTTTTTTTCATTTTTCATTTAGCGTTTATCGCTCATAACTTTGATAAAAAAATTAATTCAATCCAATCGACTAATATATTGCAATTTGTCATAGAAAATTTCAGATTTTGATTTTGTATAAAAACACAATATATGGTATGTTAAGTTGAAACAGCATTTATGATCTAGATTTATACATATATATATTTTAAATAATCAAAATTTATTAATAACTAAATTATGAAGATTCTAGAATTCAAAAAATATTTTTTATAACTATCAAAAACCATTAATTTCTTCACAAATTACTGAAACAGTTCGTTTCTAAATGCTCATATTATTTTATTAATTTATGTTTTAACTTCACTCTCATTATTTGATTGTATAGGAATTTTAATGTTTTACTTAAAAATCCGTTTTCAAAGCAAAATGAGTATATTATTGATACATTTTGTAAATATACATTTAAAATCACATGTACATATATATATATATATATATATATATATATATATATATATATATATATATTAATACAATTGTATAAATTTACATACGAAAATATATAAAATAATTTTATAATGGAATAATAAGTGTATAGTCAATTATAAAACAAATACAAAATAAAATGAAATTAATATGATGAAATAATCATAAAATTGAAGAGAAGAACATTACATATTATTTCTTGAAATCAATCCAATCAACAAATATTTTGCAATTCGACGTTGAAAATTTCCGTTTTCGTTTTCAAATCGCGATTTTTGATGCTGAAAAACGTCATAACTCGGCTGAACCGACTGCGATTTTCAAATAGTTTTCAGCGTTCGATTCGTCTTGTCGATTCGCATCTCAATTCGAACGAGTCCAAGTAAAATTTTAACGAATTACTCGGACATTCTGAGAGATGAAAATTCAAACGAAAACCACACGCAAACACCATTAATTTTGACATTTTTACGTTTTTTTCGCGAAAAAATGAATTAACATTATTACGATTGATACGTAATATACAAAGTCAATAATTTCAATGTAACTATGTAAATTGAAATAGTTTTTGTAAGGTGAGCAACTGTCTCGATAACATTATATTTTAATAGTAAATACAGAGACGACACAGCTGGCCCTCTCGTACTCTTCGTTCTCGTTCTCCTCACTTACCATCCGACTGGCTTCGCCCACGGCCTCAGGGTCCTCTTGGTCGGGGGGTCAGGCCATGCCCCCTCCGGGATTAGGCCACGCCTCCAGCTTCCTGGACTTCCAGTCGGATGGAAGGTGAGTAGGTATCAAAATAAATCCATTTCTCGTTACCCGTGACACTCCTATGCAAAAAAAAGACTTTCTTTCGAACCGTTGAAGTAGCATTTCACAAATGGTTTTTTGATGTTCCATTTGCCTGTCGTTCAATGCGTGTGGCACCCATTTTCCATACTTCTGGATTTTTCCCGAGGCTTTTAAACGTTGGCAATTAGCTATTCTGGACACATTAAGTTTTTCTGCTAATATTTGTTGTGACTGGGTTGGATCTTCATCCAACAACACCTGCAAATCCTCGTCTTCAAACCATTTCGCTGCACCAGGATGTTCATTGTCTTTCAAATCGAAATCTCCACTTTTAGATTGACGAAACTATGTCTCACATGTTCTAATCACGGGAGCATGTTCAACATAAGTGTCTACTTTGATGAAATAAGAAAAGCCACGAATGCCGCAAATGCTATTTATTTGAAACAAAACTCGACATATTCATTGATATAAACGACTATGACGCTATTATTTTGACAGAATGAGACTTGGGTGTTTTTGGGGGTTAATGATAATAGAAAACAGTCGTGTATATAACATATCATAAAAATGTCTACATCCTGCTAACGACACCTACTGTATAAACCGGTAAACTTCAACTTATACTCTCATATATATATATATATATATATATATATATATATATATATATATATATATATATGTATATGGTATATATATATATATATATATATATATATATATATATATATATATATATATATATATAAAGTGAAATTATTTACATTTTATTGCATCATATATGCGTTAAAACTATTTGAAAAAACACATTTTTTATCGTAATATTTCTATCCTATTCTAGGTATTTTTATCGTATGTTTGAAATATTAACAGATATATACACTAATATATTTAGAAGAAAAGAATGCCTATATTAAGTTCTTTTATTATTTTTTTAAAGTCAAAGTTACACTGGTATTTTTCACGCGTTTACGCGTGCGCTAACTTTAACCTGTAATAATAATAATCGTATTATTGTATTATCGTCATATAAATTGGCAATTTTATCGTATAAGCGATATAATTTATTGTCTCTATTTAGTCAATTATTTTTTTAAATCTATTAATTGATTCTTATTTTGTTTAGCAAGTATGCAAATTTTCAGCCCATAAAGCTTATATAAAAGCACCAAAAAAATTATCATAATTTGCCCCCTATATATACTGCAACTGGATTATGAAAACAAACTAAAGGCAATTTTCGCGAAATTTTTATATTATATCATTCTACAAAGTTTTATTTTTAGATAACATAAGAGTTAAACAAAAGAAAAAATGAATTAACATTATCATGATTGATATATAATATACAAAGTCATTTAGTACATATTTAATTTAATCATTAATCGCTCATGTGCCAGAAAATTTCCAAACGTGTTATCTTTGGCACGTGTGTCACAGGTTTGCCATTATAATACTTTAGTAACTCGCATATTACACTTCTAATATAGAGAACTGATAATTATCATACTTAAATTAAATTAAAATGATCGAAAAAAAAATAACTACCTAATTTACATAATTTATAAGCTTCGCAATATTTCACAACAATCCTTCGATCCCTTTATTAAATAAATTTAATGTATTGATTTAAAATAATTAACTTTTATAGAAAAAAAAACACACACACACAAAGGTTTAAAAGTCTTTACTATGTATACATGATAAATGTGTCAATTATTCTATGGGTACCGATAGTTTTCTTAATTTATAACATTTCATTGATAATGTTATTAATGAGTTACTACAAGGCTATTCAATGTTTTCAATGTGAAAACTAAATTGTGGAAATTCCTACATGAAAACCTGTAATGATTCAAAGGGTCTGCAATAATGTGTAATTAAAATCAATAATTTCAATGTAACTATGTAAATTGAAATAGTTTATGTAAGGTGAGCAACTGTCTCGATAACATTATATTTTAATAGTAAATATTTAAATATTTGTTTTAAAAAAGATGTTTTTCTTTTGAAAAATAATTCTTATAAACTCTTCATTCATTTGGATGATGAGTATCTAATGATGCACAAACCTTTTTTAAAATTATAACTTCATATAATTAAAATAAGCGTTATTCATTAATACGTAAATTAGATGTTTGAGTCGATATCACAATTACCAAATTTTTTGTTTCTTTTTTCACAGAAATTTACAATTTTACCAAAGAAATACTACATTTACTTCATTTTATTATGTCGGTCTCCATAAGTTTGGAATAAAAAAAAAATTCAAAAAAATACCATAGTTAATTCTTAGATTTAAAAAAGAAGATAATAATATACAAAATAATTTATCTAAGACTGGATTCAAGTTGAAGGTTGCAAGGTTGAAGGTTGAAGGTTGCAAGAAGATAAACATAATTAATTATATTGATAATGAGTAGATTGAAATTAATTGATCACTAATGAGCATAAAATAAATGTTAAATTTTGAAGTCCACATATGTATAACACATAACCTTAAATATCGCATACGTTATCGGATAAATAGATGGCGTTTTATATATTGAAATTAAAATATATCAATGACTTTATTTTCATATTCACCTATTTAAATTTAAATCAATAAAAACCTTAAATATGATTGATAATTTATAATATAAATTTTATCACTCTTTCTTCCGCATATGTGTATGAATCATTTTTTTTGAATTTAATTCTATATAATATATATATATATATATATATATATATATATATATATATATATATATATATATATATGATAGAATAACATAATATAATAAAAATATAATCCTGAAATAAAATATTTGTCTACCGTTGTTGTTTTACTTTACCGATGAGTAAATCAAGCAGTCTTTCTTTTATTATTTTTGATATTTTGATTAGGTATAATTTAAGGGAATTTAACCAATTCTGAAAGGTTCGCCACCACTGTTATATGAAATGGTACAATGTATTGACGCGCATAAATTAAAACATAAAAAATGTCGGTATCGTTGAATTATATTAATTAGTGACGAGCAGCCTTTCGATACACATAACATAACAATAGCGTTGTCGGTCTCTATTGTATTGCAAGTCATTCGTTATTATATTGCAAGTCGTTGTTCGGAGACGTCGTTGTTCGGAGACATCGTCTTCCGCGATGATCAATTTTAAGAGACGACCGACAAACATTCTCTCATACGCGTTTCAATGGACCGTTTCTATTATATTTGTCGTCGTTCTGTTCTTTCAGAAGATAGAATCTTCGCAAAACCGGTATGCACTATTTAACTTTATACATTTGCCCGATTTTGTTATTTATAATATTTATTATTGAATAAATAATTCATTTTAAATCGATAATCCGGTATACGCACTGTTCTTTGGAAAATTTTATAACCGCTCCCCATTTTGGTATGACACATTTTTAATATTACTTATACCATATATACATACATTTGAATATAATTAAAAGTGTTGAAATCGATTTTTTTTTAAATCGGTGCAGGTTTATATATATATATATATATATATATATATATATATATATATATATATATATATATATGGTCATTTCATATTTTTAATGTTATTTGTTTTTAAATTGTTTTCTCGTTTAAAGCATATATATAGTCAATTTTAACAATGTTGATTTAACTATACATTAAAAAAAAGTTTTTTTTCACCTTTCACCTTCAGAACTCTTCACAACACTGTGTTATATAAATCAAAAATATATTTGTATTAAAAAAATTCCTTCGGAATAAGATTGTATTAAGGTAGCTAGAGTACATATCGTCAATATTTAAATATGTTTAAACTATGTAGGAAAAGAAATTATAAGCAATTAACAATCGATGACATTTTATTTCTTCTTTCGTTTGCATCGTAACAAATTTCTATATTTTATAATTTAAAAAAAAATATCGATTATGTAAATTTGAAGTATTTTGAACTTTTATAATTATTTTTAAAATTGTTATGCAACGCATCAACACCGAATTGAAAATAATTCCATTTATTAATTGCAAAATTTTGTATTTTTTTCAATTTTATATTTTTTTACACCAAATTATTGTATTATAAATGGAATACGTATATTTTTATGAAATGTAATATAAATTTATCATTACGCATGTCATTGCACTGTTAAATTCAAGTAATATATATATATATATATATATGATATAATTTAGCGAAAACGATAAAAACGCCTTTTCTATTATTTTTGCAATCGTTATTTTTTTCGTATTTAACATTTTAATTAGTATTTAAAAATGGCAGAAAATAAATAAACTCGTTTTTGCTATCACACTTTTTTATTGGCGTTTTTCCGTCAACGGGTTTGATTCGCAAATGTGTCTTCCGTTACGAACCAACATCTAAAGTAATTGATAGAAAAAATAAAGATAAACATACTTCGAACCCCAATTATGCGATAATTGTAGCTACATAATTGCATTGTACTTTAGGAATAGCGTTCCAGTATCGCCAATGACTACGGCTGATACCAAAGTAAACATTGAAGAATTTTTAGTATATTGGAATGTCCCAACGTTTCAATGTCACAAACGTGGCTTCACTTTCGATTATCTCAACGATTTGTATGGTATTCGACAAAATAAAAACGATAGTTTTCACGGCAACAAAATTAGTATATTATACGATCCTGGAAAATTTCCTGCATTATTGTCTCAGAAGGATAAACGGCAATTATATTCAAGAAACGGAGGCGTTCCTCAAGAAGGCGATCTGAATCAGCATATATCTGAATTTAAAACTACATTAATCAATTTGATACCCGATAAACTTTTTAATGGTACTAATTTTTTCAATCTATTCTATTTCTACAATAAGATTGTATGTTTTTCTTGTATTCTAATTATTATTTACAGGAGTGGCCATTATTGATTTTGAATCTTGGAGGCCAATTTTTCGACAAAATTTTGGTACATTAAAACCATATCAAGATTATTCGATAGAAATTGAACAAAGAAGACATCCACTTTGGATGAATATTTGGATAAAAAATGAAGTATTTATGTTATATATATTTTTTTTTCTCTAGTAAATTTTCCTTTAAATATTTTTATTTTACAATCATAAAATAACCAGATAAGATTGAATATACTATATATAATATACTAAGATAATTAACACTAACATTTTTGTAATCGAGAAAATGATGACTGACCAGCGACTCAAATTTATAACTCTTATGAATACATAAAAAAATGTATTTAAATTTAAAAATAACTTATATATCTATATATATATATATATATATATATGTGTGTGTGTGTGTGTGTGTGTGTAACTTTTTCAGGCAAAAAAACGATTCGAGAATGATGCCATGGTTTTCATGCGGGAAACGCTGAAGGTGGCGAAGGAAACTCGTCCATTAGCCAAATGGGGTTTCTACGCTTACCCATATTGTTTCAATATGAACGGAAATAATAAACAATATAATTGTCCTGATAATGTAGTCGACGAAAATAACAGGTTAATAATTTATGTGAAATCATCGCGAAAAGTTAACTGTTTAGTCATTCTTATATGAATATGATTCAGAATAAAGTCGTTGACATTAAAAAAATAATTCCAAAATTAATAGCTTTAACAGACGTTCATGTAGACAGACACACACACGAGTGTGTGTGTGTGTGTGTGTGTTTGAAAAATAGCAATTGAAATTACTCTAAGGTAGATTAATATTAGTATTTTTTTTAATAAAATAATTTTAATTGTTTTGTTGACTGCATGCATTTTCAGAATACAGTGGTTATGGGATTCGTCAGATGCTTTATATCCATCCGTTTATATGAGTAAAAATACAATGAATTCAAACGAACGACTAACTATGATCAAAGGACGCGTCTTTGAAGCCAAACGAATATCCTCAAGAAATAATATGAAGCATGATATATTCCCGTACTTATGGTACAAATATCGTGATGAGACTGACAAATTTTTAGCTCGGGTATATTAATCATTTATTATATTATAAACTAAAATATTTTCCACTACTATTGATAATATGAAAACATAATGTTTTTTTTCAATTATTTTGTATGTAATGTATATTGAATAACTTTAAACATAAAATATAACTAGACATAGGAAATAAAACTAATTTTTATTTTTTTATTTTTTATATTGACTTTACAGATGGATCTCGAAAATGCTCTTTATTATATGAAAAATTCGAAATTAAATGGAGTCATAATTTGGGGAAGCAGCAATGATGTTAATACAAAAGAAAAATGTCAACTGTTAGACAATTATGTAAAAAACATTCTAGGACCAACGATCAGAACCATAATTCCTAATGGATCCCATAGAATAATTGCGATTGAAATGCAAAAGAACACAAGTCGAATGGAAAATGAAACCGGTCCTAAAACAGTGGAATTAGTATAAACACTTAAAAAACTATAGCTACTTCTACATCAGTTTTTATTTTGAAGAGTCGAAAAAAATTTATAAATACATTACATTAAATATATTATTGAAAATTTTATAGTAAATAATTTAAATTGTAACTGTTATTATGGCTTTTTACGTGTGCAGTTTGATTTATTTTTTGTTGGCTTTGTGAACATTTTTCTAGTCATAATTTTACTTGTATGTTTAATTTATTAATAAAAGAAATAAAAGCAAAACATATTGGCAGTATATATATATATATATATATATATATATATATATATATATATATATATATATATATATATATATATATATATATATATATATATATATATAACATATATTTTTTTACATATTCTATTCACATAAAACATAATTGAAATTTTACAATTCCTTATGATTGGATTAAATATAAATTGAAATAAGAAAAAAAAAACAGCATTACTATTCGGCTATTACTACTGATGCGTAATAGTTTTTAAATATCAGAGGCATCTCATCGTCAGAGACAAAATTGCGATCAGGTCTGAGACTACTGTATGGATTTTGACCTGGAGGTAAAATGATACGTAATTTATCCTTGTTCGGTGCACAATTTTTAACCCTTTCAATATCTCTAGGCATTTCATGGGATGTGTAAGCACTCACACATAGTGGAACTCGAAGTCGCAAGGCACTGGATATTGTTTCTGGCCAAGTATCCAAACCAGCATATCCAGTTGCTCGGTGAAAACCAGGATTAAATGCGCATACTGGAAAAAAGATTATTTTGTATAAAAGAACAATACTTTATATGTACTAATCTATTATTTTTTTATATGTCATATTTTAATTTACAACATTTCAGAATGAAAATACACTTATAAGAGAGATAAAACGACATCTATTTGAATTTTTTTAAAAAAGAAAGAGAATATAAATGCTCCTGTTTGTTTATAAATTATTATTATTAAATAGAAGACATAATGTTAACACGCATGTAAAAAAATGCTGATAAGTATAAATTCTGTACATTCTTATTTTTTAATAATGAACTTATTAACTATTGAACTAACAGTATATATATATATATATATATATATATATATATATATATATATATATATATATATATATATATATATATATACCCTTTCCTTGTTGAATTAAAGTTTATAGATAAAAAATGAACTTTTTAGGTACATACAAAGTTCCACAATGAGTTTTCATTTTTTTGCTATACATAAGAAATAAAGAGGTGATGCTATATATACTAAAGAGGCTGATGATTCTATAGAATCATTAGCTTGTCAGTAGTATGTACTAACAAAAAATTCTAGATGCGTGAATTATATTTTCAAATAGGATATTAACTATTTACCAACAAAATTTACTCTACAAAAACATATCTCTGATTTATATATAAATACTCGTAATAATTATAATGAAAATATACTTACTTCACTATAATAAAGTATGGCGTCCTAAACTTTAAATAACAAACTTAATGTGGCATAAATCACAAACTAACAGGACTGATTGTAAAAATCTTTTTAAAACAAAAAAATAATCTTCTATACTAACGTAAATAAATATAATTTTGATCTAACTGCATAGATGGCTTTAGTCGTCCACAAAAAAAGGGTTAAAATAACCCTTTTCCCAAACAATAAATAAAGAAATATACCACTCTTTTATTGCTTAAACAAATCACAACTCAAACAAGACTTTTTAAATAAATTCACCAAAAAAAATGCATCTATCAAGGAGTTTGAATAAATTGTAAATTTAGGTGGATACTCTTACGTGTCAATTTTCAAACTTTACAAATTTTCTTTTTAGTCAGCGTGAATACATTAAAATTATGAATCTATATATATATATATATATATATATATATATATATATATATATATATATATATATATATATATATAATATATATATATATATATATATATATATATATATATATAATATATATATATATATATATATATATATATATATAATATATATATATATATATATATATAATATATATATATATATATATATATATATATATATATACACATAAAAAAATTGTTGAAAAAAAAATTTAAAAATTGAATAATAGTATCAACTTATTTTATCAACTTTCGACAGATGTCTCACAGAAAATTATAGTCATTATTAAAAATTATGTTTTTTTTTAATGTGTTTTAATAAGTTAGTAATAATTTTAATAATATATAAATTTAATAAACATGATTAATATTATATATCATTATAACACATAATATCAATTAGTATTGTTAACATTTATAAGAATTGCCTAATAATTATAAATTTTCTTGCAAATGATAACATGATGCATTCAAATTTGTTTATACAATGAAGCTACCTTAATTGTACATATATTTTGCTTGTTAATTGTTTAAATTAATAAGTGAGTTAATCAAAATAAAAATTGATATTTTACTTATATCAGGTCTAATAAATCTTTGCGATTCCACATAATCATGATATAACGTTCCTTCGACAAAATCAAATTTAATTCTTCTGTCAGTATCTTTGCAGGATTGACATAATCTAAAATATGAAAATGTAGTGGTTGTTCAGTGATAAGAAAAAAACATTATTAAACTATAAAGAAGGAAACATACTTTATCTTGCTCAAAAGTTCTACTGGTAATTTAGATGTGTTCAATTCCGGTCCGATAAAAACAATAATCAATTCTTTCACATGATGTAAGAAGTGCAGGAAAAAAACTTCCCATTTTTTCAAAGTGTCACCTTCGAACTGAAGTTCAGCGCCTATCAGATGTATAATGAAATTCGGCTTCTAAAACAATCATTCTCCATGTGTTTTTATTTCAACAAACGATTACATAAATTCCAATGTCTAATATATTATGTTCAGTTGGCCGTCTTTCAAGTAATTTAATCAACCGAGTCTGATTTATATAAATAACTAATATTTTCTTTTTGTTCTATACTCAAAAGCAATTAAATTAACGTAGTGTCAGTGCTCTAATCTGATATCAAGATTTTTGGCACTCAGCTGTTTTTCACACAACATTGAATCATCAATAACTTAACAAATTATTGAATTGTATTAAAAATAATGAACTAATCGCGTCCCATTATTCTCTCAATAATTGGAAAAGAAGATTTAGAAAGACGAGGAACTTTATGATTAAAAAAATAAGAACTTTTTATGTTTAAACATTTGAAGCAACCGTTTATAGAATGGACAAAGAGAATAAAATAATTTATATCTTTCTCCTTCTGTATCAATCTAGTAACGTCACCGTATATATTTTCTACCTGCACTTTTTCCGGTGGTACCTCAATGCCATTTACAATATTTTTTTTCGAATTACCAATAGATAAATGTCCATTTTCCATATATTTTTGATAAGCATACAGAGCCGTCAATGGTGCAGTGGATAATTGGGTTAGAGTCGCATAGATGCATTCATCCATATCTGTAAAAAAATCGCTATTTCATTTAAAAATTCGATTGAAAGGAACAGATGTTATAATAAAATCTATTTTTGTTTAAACTTTATATAATTTTTCTTCGTATACCACGTTTTCGTTAAAGTTGCCAAAGAACTTAAAATTTTAACAATGTAGAAAATCCAATTAAAAGAATCATTAATTTTCGACTGTCTAACAAAAGTTTTTTTTTTATTATATTTATTTTATAATTAATATTAGAATTAAGTAAGAATTAGAATTCTCAAATTAGCAAAAAAGCGTATCGTGAATTTTCTAGAAAAATTATAGACAATTGAACGTTGATGAGTTGTATTTTATTCTTCTATTTAAAATAAAAATGAAAAATCTGCTTAAAATTATATATATATATATATATATATATATATATATATGTGTGTGTGTGTGTGTGTGTGTGTGTGTGTGTGTGTGTGTGTGTATTAAAATAATAACATCAACATTAAAAATAAAGAACCTTATAATATTATTGAGTTGAATAAAAAAAAATCTCTTTTGCCCAATTTTTGTTAAATATTATTGTACAAAAAAATGCTATACAGGACAATGCTGATTTACACGATATTATTAAAAGTATTTTTTTTTTTTTTTAGTTGAAATTTATTCATAATATAACATATGCACCGTGTCGACTTCTGAATGTACTCAACGAACTTCAGTCTCACTTCTTCATCGAGACAATAAAAATGTCATTTTTAACTTTATTGTTTAGTCTTTCCGTTTCGTCGAAAGCTCGATTTAAAAAATTTACAGTATATTTTGGCACAACATCCCTTTTTCATTCCAATGATGCCAATAGACGATTCTTCTCATTTTTCAGCACAACAAAAGAGCAATCGATCAGAAATAGAACAAAAATAATACGTTCAGCGGAACAACTAATATATGGTTCAACTTCACACAGTTCGATTACTGACGAACAATTCTCATATTAGAAATACAAATGCAACATATTAACGTTCTATTTTCGACTACTAGAAATTACCTCTTTTTCGCTTCTGATATTAATATTGCATACTTTTTACTGGCAAAGTTTTTTTTTTATTCTACATCAGTCCGTAGTTTTTTTTTATTATTTATGTGTCATAAATGAGAAAAGAGACAGTTTTTCTCAATTACAATGAGAGATAAAAATAAAAGAGTATTTCGAAAATTTATCAAATATATGTATATAATTCATTAAAAAATTTAGTCGTTTAGAATTAACTATGTATCGTGAATAATAAATAATATTAATAATAATAATAATAATAATAATAATATAGGTGATGCGATTAAGCGTAGGTTGCTCTAAACATTTTAATGCAATGTTTGAAGTAAGATCGAATTATTTTCAACAAATCTATCCGTTGATGAAAACTACCAATTTAAAATAGCCAAAAGAAAATATTTATAAGATATTTTTTTAAAAATAAACCACTATGCGTCGTGCATCAATGAAATGTTTAAATTAACCGACTTTCCATATGAATTTCCGCCATTTTATGTGTTTTCGTGACACAAATTTTCCACGTCGTAAACTTGGGGGTCTCTATATTTATAATATTGTACGATATTTTTTCGAGTTTTATTTTCTACGGCTAATTTCGTATTCCAAAAAATATTGCATGAGCGCACGCAAATAGAAACATAAATTATAATGATTATTCAGTAATTCCGGTGACCATTTGGCACATATAGATCATGCGAGGCGGTCAGAATTCCAATGGTATACCTGCACTTTTTTCCGCTGGAAAATCCTATTTAAATTTATTAAAATGAAAATTAATAGGACATATAAAAAATAATCAAAAAAATATATGGTATGTGCTTCTACTTTTCATTTTATGGTACTATTAAATTTTCATTGATCTAGGTCTAATGATCTAGGTTAATATTGAAACCAAAAAATTTTGCCTTTATAATATATGTGACAATTTAACAATAGTTTCGAATTCACTGTAATCATAGCTAGATATATGGAATGCAGAGTTGATGATTGCCAATCTACAATATCAAAATTCAATAAAACGTATTCATTTCATAATAAAATTAAGAAATATTCGATTTGACAAAAGAAATTAGCGTGATTCAATTTGAAACTATTAGTCTGATGACTGAAACAAATAGATAGCACATATCGAAATGATTGCGATGTAATTAGTAAAGATTAATGAAATTCCAGTGTTGTCAATTGCATTTATATCATCCTCGTATTAAAAGTTTAACAATTTTGTCACTTTCGAATTTCCAGGTTATTTTTTCCACGTCATATATTTCTAGATACCATACATTTTTCGACAAATATGAAAAACACATTGATATAATATATTATATGTAACATATTAAATGCCACAACTTTCATATGGCGTCCAAATTTTTATTTATTTCTCTTATTTTTCTTCAAAATCAAGAACTCGAAAAGAGGTCCGAAGGTTGCCTTATTTCAGTCGTGGTTATTGACGTCGTAGCACGACATTTTATACAAATTCACTCTCATCCATCAATGTTCATTTTCGAGTGACGAAATTACGAAAAAATGTTGCAAAACGGTCTTTTAAAATGACACCGTAGAAAAGCTGTGACTTCACATAAAACCCGATCCAAATTGAAAAACGGATATACTCGGCTATAGAACCAGCAGAAATAGAAAGCAGAACAAGAACATGCGGTCGCAGTTATTGCAGCTAAAATAATATAAGGCGTAAACGGCTGACCGGATTGCATAAAAGATACAAAACGATTCGAAGCGAGCAGTTAGACGTTTATTCCGTTGGCCGTAAGTCAAGACGATCGTTTTGTACAATACAAAAGTAAAGGTTAGATGTGAACGCACTCGATTTTATTATTGTTGTCCCGAATGCGGAAGAGCGTCGCAATTGCCAACACACTATAATACATATAATACATATAATATGATAGTGCATCGGATCGATCGACTCAAAATAAATGGATAATAAATGAAAAAATTACTTGACACGTTTCCGTATAAGTCTTCCAACAGTTTGGGACATTTGTCGGGCAGAATGTATCCGATCTGCATTATTTTAGACGGCAGCTCCGGCTCTAATCTGCCATGATTCAACTGATGAGCGACCAATTTGTAGTAAAGCTTATAGGACCTGCACCAATTCACGTGATCGGATGGCAAATGTGACGGATTCGCCGAACAATACGACACCTATAACATATTCGCATCAAATGAATGCAATTTCGATTCAAACAAACCAACGCGTTTTCTTCTTATACCTGACCGCATCCTTCGCAATCTTTCAACAAGCCCGATTTCCATTCTCTGCAATTTGATAAAGAACAGATCCTGGGATAAAGTAATGCCTCTTGTTCCCAGGGGCATAATTTCCTTTTGAGCATCTTCTCGCACGACACAATTGTCTGCATACGTAATAGACGATAATCATGACCGGTTAAGGACTTTGCGTCTCCGTATATATAATTTTGTTCTGAAATCGCAAACATGTCAGTTACACATAGTCGCTGTATAATAAAATTTTATTAAAAAAAAAAAAAAAAAAAAAAAAAAAACTAGATATTCACCTTTGGCATGAGATATAGTGCAAATGGCGTAGCATATCGATTGATGGGTCTGCCAATCGTCGTCTCTATGTTTCTCGCTGCAATATCCGACCAAATGACAAAATCTACACACCACTCTGTCATCTTTCAAGGCAACTTTGCATATGTGACAAGCGTTCGCAATAAAAACTGTGCGAAAACTGTACTTATATACAAATTCTTCATCCTCGTCGTCGCCAAAGTTTTCGCCTTTTAATTCACGTATGGCGACTTTTTTTACATTAATATTATCCTGTGTGTTTAGAAAATTCTCTTGATTATCACTTGTTTTGTCTGTTGTCGGCAGATCTTCCTTATCGAGACTTCTAAGTTTTACCTTGACGTCGGCTTCGACTTCTTCATCTCCTTTGTTTTTCTCTTTTTTGTAATCATATTTATTCGATTTCGCAGGAGTGTTTGAGAGACCAGGCGAGTTTTTTGGCTGATTTTTCATGGGAGATTTTCTTTGTTTATTTCTTTTTTCTTTATCGTTTTTTCGATCATCTGTATCATTCTCAAGAACAGATAATGTTTCAAACTGTTCCGGTTTTGCGGGTGAAACACAATCGATTTGTTGTATTTCACCTTGATTATCATTTTGATGTGGTGATTGGTGTTGACTATCTGACTTTTGTAGATTTTCCGTCGAGTCTTTTTGATCGGTCGCTTTATCTTCCTTTTGGGTGGACTCGCTTTGCTCTTTTTCCTTTTTGCTGCTATCCGATTTATCAGCTTCCGCTTCAGACTTTTTAATATCTCCTTGGGATTTTTGATCTGTTTGTTGTTGGGCAACAAGCGGTTGAGCATCACTGCTTTTTCCTTGTTTATTCTTTTTATCTTTATTCTTTTTAGTCGGTTTTGGCGATGGTGTTCTGTGTTTCGATTCTTCCGGCTTCAACTTGTCGCTTTGATTTTTACTATCGTCAATATCTTTAATCTCTATAGGAGTTATTTCTATAGGAAGTGTTACGGTTGACGGCGCTGTTACGACTGATATGGATTCCACTAAAGACGGCGTTATGATGGCCGGCGTTGTGATGGATTCCGATATTTTACTATGAACTGCTTCGGTCGATTCTACTATCGGGAGCGTTTCCGTTTCTTGATTCTGTTGCCTGTGCTTATTTTTCTTTTGTTTGGATTTGTTGTCGCAAACGTTTTGTTCTTCGGCCGTTTTAGGTTTTGCTTCGGTTGTCGACCGCTGTTCGGCTAGGACATTTTCATTTATTGGCGCATTACCAACGACCGCTCCGATGGCCGCTTCCAAGGCTTTCTTCATTTCTTTTTCAATGCCGCTCTCGATTGCAGATGATCCCGTATCGCTGACGAGTTCTACGGGAAATTTTGCTTGAATATCAGACACCTCTTCCTGTTTATTCGCATTAGGCGTTTTTTTATTTTTTTGCTTATTAGATGGCGACACGTTCTCCGAAGTATTTACGTTTTCGCTTTTTTCCGCCTCTTTTAAAAATGCTGGAGGTTTGTCAGATAACAGTGTTTCGATCACTTGCTCGGGAACGCTGCTAACGACGATTTGCGATTTTTTTTTCACATCTTCTGAATCGTTCTTCTCTTTGTTATCATCACTTACAACTTTTTCGTGTTCCTTTTCATTTTTCTTCACATTCACTTCTTCGACGTTCGTTAAATCGGTCGTCACCGGCTTTTCCTCGGATTTAGACTGATCTTTTTCTTTATTTTCTGCCAGCGGTCTGGGACTCTTTTTTCGTTTTTCTTTTCGAGTTGGAGATTTAAAAGGAGATTTCCGCTCTTGCACATCTAAATGTTTTATTTCTAATTCTGGAGTTTTTGCAGCGGCACCTTCTTTTTCTTCGATTTTACGATTCGATTTTACGTCACTTTCTATAGCTGTGTCTATTTTGGCTTTGACTATAATGGCGGGCTCGGTTTTCATTTCGGTTTGCGATTGAGTGATTTCTGTTTTAGTTTTTTCCACATTTGAAGGTTGTTCCGATTTTTCGGAACTTTTGTCTTTGTCTTTCTTGAATTTCTTTTTATGTTTTTCCTTTTTTTCTTCTTCCTTTTTGAGATGTTCGTCTAACAAAATATCAGATTCGCACACAATTAATTTTTCTAAAGTTTTCTCGATGGACGATGCCAAAGCGGGTAAAATATCATCGGTAGTTTCCGAAATATTTTTTTCTGGCATTTGTTTCTCTTCATTTATGAACGGACATTGTTTTTCACTTTTTTCAATAGATTCCTCCTTTTTCTCAGTATTTTTCGGCTTTTCATTTTTATCTTTTGAAACTTCAACACATTTTACTTTTTCTGACGGTTTAGTATCGATAGATTTTTGTTCGACTTTAACAGACAATTTTACTTCTTCAGTGGATTGTGTTTTTGTTTTATTTTCATTAGATTTGTGCGATTTGTCTTCAGTTTTTGTTGTTTCTTTTGTTTGATTTTCCGCCACTTCCTTATTTTGCTTTTGTTTTTGATGATCACCTTTCTTATTTTTTCTATTTTTAGAAACGCTTTCTTGATTTTCAGTCTCTACAGATGGTTTCAACTCTTCAATACTTTGAAGAGATACTTGAGCCGATTCTTCGACAACTTCTACTTTCTGGTCTTTCGTTTCTGTTGTTTCACTTTTTTTTGTTGATATTTCTTCTATTTGAGTTTCCTTATTTTCTTTATTCTTTTTATTTTTTCCTTTTTTATTTTTACCCCCCATTCCTTCTGCAATATCTTGTTCGGGCGCAGGTTGCTGTTTATGTGAAACGATTTCCTCCGTTTTTCCCGCAACTTGATCTTTATCTTTGTCAGTTTCAATATTTGGTACGTTTTTATTATCTTTTTTGCTGCCGCCTTTTTTGAATTTAGATTCGTGTTGATTCTTTTCGATGTTTATTTCGGCTTTCGCTTCTATAGCTATTTCTTTTTCAATCACCTTCACTTCTCGGTCTTGTTTAGCTTGTTCTTCGACGGAAGTTTCATTTTTTGTCTCTTCTTCTCCGTGTTTCTTCCTTCTATTGCCTCTATTACGTTTTGGTTTTACAGGGATCTCTTGATTTTGGGATGATTTCTCTTCCTGCACTATTTGTTTTTCCAAAGGAATATTCGTAGGGACAAGTTCCGTCTTGCTTTCCTGAACGTCGATAACTTCACGTTGCACTTTAATTTCCGGTTGCCGTTGTTGCTGTTGCTGTATATCGGGTTGCGGCTGTTGTTCTTTAATCTCATTTTTTTTTTCGGATTGCGCATTCTGAGGTGGATTCCTTGGTCCTTTAGGCTTATGCTTCGACTTCTTGCTCATTCTCGTTGTATTTTGGTAATGTCGCCGATCCGATGTATCGTCTGCGATGGCTGCCGGTACACTAAGAGCGGCAAATGAACTGTTTAGGAAAGTCGGTATCGATAAAGCGATAAAAGCGTCCTACTGGGAGCTTCGATAATTGTGGATTGGACAGTCTCCAACGAATTAATGCCATATGTTTTGTCCTAAACGGTCGAACGGTCGGTCGGTCGGTCGATCGTGAGTCAAACACTAAACTAAACTAAACCACAATACATATTAAATAATCGCATTCGATTATTAAATAATCGACAATCGCACCAATGAAAACGAACTTGATTTCTATACTTTCCTTTAAATAACCGCGCAAAGGTCCTCCGTTTTATTTCCATTTTCTTTTTATTATTATGTTTTACTTTGTGAATGATGAACATTATTTATTGATCTTCAATTTTATGTTAACACTTGTATGAAAAATTTTAAATTTGAAACTAAATAGTAAATCCTTATTTATATTTATTTATTTATTTTTGTTTGTTTGTTATATAACATGTGTCGCAAAAGCGATCGTATTAAAATCGCTTTCAAATTTAGTTAAACGTCGTTTTTGCTCTTTATTTTTTATTCAAACGTGTAACTTGTCGATTATAAAAAAGAGATAATGTTCATTGTCCTAATGTTCTCCAATATGTATTTCATGACCATTCGTATCGGTAAAAAATCGATAGATCAACGCCCTTTCATTTGGGGTAGTAACGACCCCAGCGAGTCCGTCATCCCTTGCATATTTTGCAAGGGCGTATTTGTGCACCCTTTTTGAGGGCAAAAACGTAATGTGATTATGTAGATAGTAGTTTTTGGCTCCCCCACATCTTCAGTTTCCACGTTCTATACTGCATTCGTACATGTAATAGTAATTTTCAAGCAAAGTTCCACAATCTACAGATTATATACAAAGTAAATGCAAACGTCATAAAATATACATATACCATATATAAATATTAACTTATGAAAAAAACCTTTATAATTCAAAAGATTTAATTAAACCTTAAAGAAAGTTTTCGTACTAAATATATATTTCATTTCTTTTCTACATTTTTTTAGGATGAATATTAATTTTATTTAACGATTTTTGAATGCTATGAAAGTTGTCTTCATTTTCAAAAATGTTCAGAATTGCTGACAGTGTACACGTTCAGACATATTATATATATATATATTAAAAAGGCAAACCGACGAATAAATACAATACTTTCTAATAAGTCCTAAATTTTTGGATATAGTACGTTGAACTCGCGTCGGGCTTTCATCCCTGTTTATTGGAAAACGCCCCGCTTATCGGTTGAAAAAGCATTGTTCCTCTCGGGAAATAAATGCATTATATTATATATATATATTTATGTCTTCCTTTGTCATTATTCTTTTCGGTGTTGAGTTATCAACGCTTTTTTCTCCGACGGCATTTATTTATTTATTTTTATTATCGAATCGATTCGTTGGAATTATCGAAATATCATAACGTGTCATTATAAATGTAAAATCAACATCGAGAATTTGCATACTTATCAAACATTTATAACATTAGAATTCTCTTTGGACTCTATCCAATGTTCAAACGCTCTGACGAGAATTTAGTATTTCCAGACGTCTAGTCGCATTATCCTTACACGAGAAGAAATGTGAAAAAGGAAAACACGAATTGTATTCTTTCGATTTCTTCATGTAATGTTACAATTATAACATAAAGAATAAATATATAAAAATGTATTGTGGATATGCATGCGGCTGTCAGCCCCCGCCGTTTGAAGGAGGGTATCGCCGCACCGTTCGCACTCGCGTCTCTTGTCCTTGTTTGGCAGCGGCGAGGTCATCGACCCGACGCCGACACCGACACCGACGCCGACGCCGACGCCGACGACAGACGACGACCACTTCGCACTAACCCTAAAAATCTAAACGTCTTCGAGCCTCGATTGTAAACGATATTTTTACAATGTCGTCTTTTTCCTTATATGGCAATTGTTGGGAATTGAATGACTAGACGATTATATTCGAGCGCCAACTGGAATATTTGTTGGGAAATAATATCACGGCACGACAATTTCGTGTAGAGCAGCTGTTGTCACAAGCGGACAAATACGCGCTAGCGGGGCTGTATGATTAATTTAATTTGCATTGCGCCACAATTAATTATGCGTTTGGTGGGAGAGCTGTATTTTTCCAGCACCGACATTACTATGAAACAGATAAAATCATTTTGTAAAATCAATATTTCCGTGAGGCTTTCACCCTTCGGTTCTTCGACCCCCGTGGATACAATATGTGTGTTCGCGACCAAACTGAGGGTGGACGAATAAAAAGAACTTTTTAAAAAGTCTACTCGAGGCGATTCATGTGGTATAACCGTAATATAATTTTATATATCGCATTAATAATTATCATAATTTTTAAATATATTGTGCACGAGCTACGCTTGCAAATCTTTTAATAACTCTAACTTTGCTATTTCCGACCTTCTTTATTCCAATACAAAAAGTTTATTTTACCCTTCAGATATTTTAAGCGATCGTCTGTTTTGTTACGAGACTTGTAAGTTTTTTTATTGTTCTCGCTCACGTGGCGACTGTTGTTTCTTAATATTGCTATTAATTAAATAGCTGAATAGAAAAAATAACAAAAGTCGGGAAACTCATGAAACTGGGCTGTTTCAGAATATAAAAGTTTCATTTTTTTTCAAAACTCAAAGATAACAAAGAATAACTTGTCACGTAGATTAATAATAAATCGTACTAATCGTTATAAAAATTGTGTCAAAAAATAAATAAATATTTTTTTTATTTAATAGAATATAAATATATAATATTACGTACCAAAATAATTCTGTTGTTCATAGGAATATATTTATTTATTTATTGCTTCATAATTTAAATACTTTTTATTGTCTAATATTTATAAACATATCCGTAAACGCTTAACATTCATGAACTAAATTTAAATCAAAGTTTTGAATGATAGTTTAAAATCATTTATTTGCGAACGAAAATAATAATTTGATATGGAACAGAACTTTAAAATTAAATCCACGTTTTTTTTTTATTTTTTCGATATTATTTGAATAAATAAGAAATCACAAAAAAAGTAACCAGAGCAAGCGGATATTTTGGAACCGTTACATATTAAATTGTTCCAATTATACGATTCCCGGTAATATAAAAAATCGAATTTTCCTATACTTTTATATCACCTTTAGTCTCTCGTTACAAAAAAATCCGATTAAGGATTTACTTCGAAATATTACATAACATTTTCGATTATTACATAAATTATTTTTAATAATTTTCATTATGCTGTCGTAAATTATATTTATAAATGTTTTATCATTTAATTACGTAATCTTAGGATATTGTTGTGCTTTCAAAATAAAATTCGCGTGTATCATTCGTTTTTTCATTAATTAGAATTAGCAAAAAGCATTGTAAAATTGTTGACTCTTATAATTATGATATTACCGTATTATTTAGCTATTATTCTTATCCCCACATTCATTCCTTTACGTATTATATTTCTATCGTTCGAAAAATATAATCTATAGAAATCAAACAAAATGTTCTCGCAGATAGATTTGTACCAACAAACATAATTCACTAGTTTTTTTTTTTAACAAAAGATAACTATTTTGAATTTATAATTAGCGTTGATAGTATTTTTTAATGAAATCAAGCTGTCACATGTTTATTGGCGATTTACTAATCATAATAAAACAGATAGATTCGTTGCTGATTACTCTTCAATTGATTTAATTAACACTATAAAAAATTCCTATGCACCTAAATATAATTATATAATTTATATAGGAATTATCATTCGTCACATTAAAATATTTTTTATTTCAATCAGTGCACGTATTATCAGAGCTTCACTTGACTTTAAATAATATTACATTAATTGAAAAATCGCTTCTAAAACAAGTATAGAGCGGAAAAGGGGGCGTAACTTGGAGATGAGCCGGTTTTCCATTGTAAAATCCGGCATCTGGATGCCCTGGGAGTTTTGGCTCTATCGAGCGTCTTCAATGGAGTTTCGCGCATGCTTCCTCGTGCTCCACGCCCATATTTGGCCGCCTACTACAGCCCATACCTCTTACGCCCTACGCCCACCGCATAAATTGTACTATACCATACCAGTTACAAGTACTACCGCAACCGACAATTTTTACCTTTTTATTGGACAATTTTTACACAAAATCGTCTTTTATTAATAATACTAAAAATATATAATTTACGTATAAAAATTATCAAACACAATATATTATTCATTATCCTAAAAATAATATATTTGGGATAACTATCAAAAGTCTGAAGCAATCGAACCAATAAAAACAAATATTTGATGATTAATTTACTTAAAAAAAAAAACACAATCGATCTATATATATATATATATATATATATATATATATATATATATATATATATATATATATATATATATATATGTATATATATACATACATACATATGTATGTGCGTGTGTGCGAAATATGAATAATTTATTTTGTTAAGATTTTTTTTAATTAACAAACATACGCAATGTATAAAATGATAAAATTGATTCATCCAATTCTCAATTTTTATCTCAACACCTTAGAGACTGCTCGTTCGTTCATTCCTTGATAAGTGCCTCGGAATCAAGTATTTCTTTTGTGCATAACGTGGCTTTCGTTCCCCATTTACTCGTTCGTATATATCCAGAAAATATGTACAGATACAAATGAACCTCCCCTAAAATGCAATGTGCAATCCTTGGAAGTTCATTGACCTCACTGGATAACAGGGAGAGGGATCCTGTCAGACATACCTAATCCTGCTAGTTCCATCGCTACACATGTTCAATATGTCATAGAAACGGATATCTCAGATCTTCAACATTCAAATTCAACACCTGAAACTATCATTCATCATGTTAACACGTAACCGACAGAAATGGAATTTCATTGATGATTATATAATTCGCGATTTGTTTTATATATTTAGTTTTTGATCTTTCATTACAATCAATATAATAAAATATGACACGAAATTTAAAATTATAACGAAATTCAATTCACGTTGATTTAAACCAATATAACGCAATTATTCTATAACACGTTTTACTACGCACGTAATTTATGTGTTTAAAAGTATGCTTCGTATACTTTTACATGGTAAATGTATTTGTTTTTCAATAAAAATCTTTGTACTAATTGTATACCGTTTATAAAATAAGATATTTTACGTATTATTATTAGTTATTTCAACATATTTATTTTTATATTAACATTTGAATTCATATAAAATCCACAGTGAAATATAATACACACAGTGAAATGACTAAAATAACATCATATAGTACATTTTTTAATTGCTTACAAATATTGTGTTAAAACCACCTGTCGTTTTACTACAATTATTGTATTATATGGTATAATTTGTGATATTTAGCATGCGCGTACACGGTTAAAAGAATGAAATGTGTTAAAATAATTATCTAAAATATAAAAATAATTATCTGGGATTTTTTTATTCGTATTATGCATATTGGACCTCCAAAGCGATCGGTACCTACCCTCGAGCACGTTTCAATCTTTACCCCTGTTTCATCGGCGATTCGATTGTATTGAGAATCGCACATACGCACACGAGTTTTTTCGCATGGTTGTAATCGTGTGTGTAGACACGCAACTCGTATACTGTCTGTCTATGTGTGTGCATTGAAAGAGGGTTCCATAGGCGCAGGGTACGTCGGCGCAAGGGGCGGCAGCCTGGGCACCGATCAATACCCCGATGTCGGCCTCCATAGTGAGGCCAGCAGCTGAAGGGTTAGGTCGTGTATTTTTGTTTCCTACGTTTTTAGTTCCATTTCATTTTATTTCGGGTTTTTTGTTTTTTTATGATTTCCCGAACTTTCCGAAAGTGTGTGCGACTATAGCCTAACCAGCGGCCGCGCCCCCGTTTCCTAGAAATTCTGATCGTCGTCGAATGTCAGGAGGCTTCGACTGAAATCAAGAGGGCGTGCCCACTGTCACTTAACATATTTATATATATATATATATATATATATATATATATATACATACATATTTATATATATATATATAAATATATATACACGCAATACATATTCACACAAAAGCTCATTTTAACCTGAAATGATGTCGAAGGGGATCGAGACCGAACAACAAAATGGAACTACCGGAGAGGAGAGTAAAACCAATCTTATCATCAATTATTTGCCGCAGGCGATGACGCAAGAGGAGATACGCTCTCTCTTTTCAAGTATCGGAGAAGTTGAAAGTTGCAAACTAATCAGAAACAAAGCCGCTGCTTTCCCAGATGCTCTCAATCACGCTTTGCAAGGTGGACAAAGCTTGGGCTACGCTTTTGTCAATTATCATCGGCCAGAAGACGCCGAAAAAGCCATCGCTACCCTCAATGGGCTAAGGTTACAGAACAAGACTATTAAAGTATCGTACGCTCGACCTTCTAGTGAAGCAATTAAAGGAGCAAACTTGTATGTTTCTGGTCTTCCCAAAACTATGGGACAGTCGGAACTCGAATCAATGTTCGGTCCATATGGACGCATAATTACATCGCGCATTTTATGCGATAATTCAGCTTTAAGACCCTTTGGCGCAGACACTCCTGGAATTAGCAAAGGCGTTGGTTTTATAAGATTCGATCAACGTGCTGAAGCTGAACGTGCTATACAGGAATTGAACGGTACGGTACCAAAAGGTGGAACAGAACCGATCACCGTCAAATTCGCCAATAATCCTAGTAGTGGTGGCAAAGCATTGGCACCATTGGCCGCTTATTTACCCCATCTGCGACTTCCGGCTCCACTACCGAGACTCTCATCTGGAAAATCTTTATTGGCAATCAACAAAGGCTTGCAAAGGTATTCACCGCTGGCCGGTGATTTATTAGCGGGTGCTGTGTTGCCAATGCCCGGCTCGGAATGGTGTATCTTTGTATACAATTTGGCTCCGGAAACTGAGGAAAATGTGCTATGGCAACTTTTTGGTCCATTTGGTGCAGTTCAAAGCGTCAAAGTAATACGCGACTTGCAGACCAATAAGTGCAAAGGATACGGCTTCATCACCATGACAAACTACGACGAAGCAGTCGTGGCTATTCAATCTCTGAACGGTTACACCCTTGGAAACCGCGTACTTCAAGTTAGTTTCAAGACCAACAAGGTGAAGGGCATGTAGAACGCAACAGCAGCCGTGGCCGCCACCCCCCAGTTTTACCGGTTCGACCCACTCATTTAAAACTAGCTCATGGTACGCTCATTACTTTAATTTATTCTTTACATTCTATTTATTACTAATATAATTATCATTGTTCGTATTTTGTGTGTTTTAGTGGCCTAGTAGCGGCCAATAATTTTAATTTTAGCTAGCCAAGATCGGATTAATTCCCATTTTTTGTATATGTATAGGATTATTTCAATTCTAATATCCTACTTCTCGGGGGTGGAGATCACCGGCTCCATTCAGTACTGTGTTCGCTTTATTTAGAGTTTAGAAATGAATGTTGTTATTAAAAAAAAAAAGAGTAAAGTACCCAATTAATCTTTTTGAATACATTCAATATAAATATTTTAAATGTTTAATCGATATTGGCGAACAATTTATTACTTATTCTTCTTATATTGAAAATAATAATGGTTATATCGATTCATTATCGAACTATTTCCTGTTTGAAGATAACTATCAAATTTAGCCAAATTACAGTTATTATAATTATTACATTACTTAGCTGTCCATGTTATATCTTGTATTCTCCCATTATTGACTATCATAATCAGCTCTTCGTCGTATTTGTATTTTATTATTAAATATTTAATTAATTAATTAATTACTTAATTATTGATTACAGTTTCAATTTTTAACATTTAGGCCATAATATTATCGCTAGAGATTCGCGAACACGGCATAGGCTCCATAGTAATTCTAAAGGATTCGTACGATAATTTTTGTAATTCTCGTATAGTTCTGTTATATCGATCTGGAAATTTTATTATATTGATAGTAGAAAAAAATTAATAAAAATTTTGCAACCGTCCTGGATGTAGTCGTGTTTTGTCGCTACAGTTACCTGGGAATGGCGCCACGACATTGGAAACATCCCCTTTTTGTTTCATATGAAAAAAAAGAGGGATCGCGATCGGTGCCGTGTTTACGAATCCAAATGTAGTTCACAGCGATATACCAGCTTTATAAGTGTTTTTAAAACAAAAAAAAATAAAGAAATTAACAAAAAAATATTCATTATTTAAAAAAAGGTGATTTTGGGTGTCGGCCTAACAGAAGTGTCGGTCGGTAAAGCGGCCTCCCCACCTGCCGCCCACTTCCCCCTTACTTCTACGCCCGCTTCTTTATATATATATATATATATATATGAACTGGAAAAATGAAATAAATATCTTGTTTTATTATTATGTACCGATGTCGGCGAGGACTATCGAACGATTTACGTGCAATGAAATCTATATTTTAACTGTTATTATTAGCTATTAATAAATTAAAAAAATGTTCCTCGATTAATATATACATGTGTATGTATATATATATATATATATATATATATATATATATATATATATATATATATATACACGATCCATGGTCGACATTTTGACCGTATTAGGACCGTTTTTAAACCGAACGGGCGGCAAGGAGAAGGGGTTGCGTTAACTGGTCGCCGAGCACGATCGGGTTTTTATATTAAAAAAATGTATTTAATTGATTAAGAATTAAGGTTTATTAACTTCTGATATTAAATGGAAAATTTACAAATATATATCTATACATATATATATATATATTAAAAGTGCAATAAATAAATAGCCATAAATCTTGACTAAGGTTGAAAAAAATGATATTACATTTATACATATGGATTAAATTGATATTGCGTTTATTTGTATCGAATATGATTTTGTTAACGAAAAAAAGGAAAATTCGTTTAAGATAGTGTGAAAGCGAAGTAGCTTCGCGAAAAACTTAATTGAAAATTTCATGTTTTCATAAGGATTGAGCATTGAATGTGCGGATATGTAGGGTATACATAAATATATACATTTATATATATATGAATCAATATGGCAATAACTGTGATAGTGTATATATATATTATGCATAAATATATATATATATATATATATATATATATATATATATATATATATATATATAGTATATCAAATTTATTTGAAGTAGGAAGAATAATAAGACAATTGTGCGAAATATATTGGAAATGAATAAACGCACTATCTACTCTTGTGCTGAGAACAATCTAAACAATTAGCAAAGAGAAAAACTTGAAAAAAATCACAAGTTTTAACCTTCTCCCTGCGCATAGGGGAACAAATCTATATTTTTATAATTAGGTTCATTTTGTTTTATTAACTCAATCAACGATTATAATAATAACTTTAATCGTATTCAAAGAACGTATCAAAAAGTTAAATAGCTTCAAGACGAATCACCATAGTTACATTTTTGATATTGATCAAACAATCATTCATCGCCTATTTCAACTATACGTGCCGATAATCATTAAAATTTATATGATATTAACACATTCGCTGCCGGCATCTTTAATCATTATCGCAATGAGCGCTAAAAGAACCCTTGCTATTCCGATAGAAATAAATATCATCAGTTAAAACAATACAAAATCATAACAAAACTGGCAACGAATGTGTTAAGTACGAGAACTTGAAAAAAGGTTTGGAAAAGAAAAATCTTTGGATTTTTCTAAAACTTAATCAGTTGTGATATGTCAATTCTTCGATGTAAACGATATGTATTATTATTATTATATATATATATATATATATATATATATATATATATTTTTTTTAATTAATTATCCAAAAAAAAGACATAAAATTGACAAAGAAAAAAATCTTTTGAGAAGCATATATGATAAATAGATAATATACAAATGTATTAAAAGTAATAATATTGATAATAATTGTTAAATCGAGTAAAGTACGAAACGCATTTTGTTAAAATGTGAAAAGGGTCTCAATTAGCAATATATTGTAATTGATAAGAAAATTTTGCATCATATCACACGTTTCATGTTTATCGATTGTATTGAGGATGAAAGGTATTTTTTTTTCATGTTGTATACCAGCTTTTCATCTTAAAAGCGCGTCAATATATTTTTCATTATATCAAAAAATGGAATATTAAAATTGGGATTTGATATACTCTGCGCAGAGAAAGGGTTAAAACGGTATTAAAAAAATCTTCGTAGGCTAAAATTGAGGCTGTGACATTAGCTAAAAGGAGATTGCATATTAAATCACGTACAAAAAAGTATAATGCCAATAAATGTTAAGAGAAATACACACATACACATACATTTCAAAAAGTACCCATTATTTTGCGAATTCACATCCCTCAAAAACTCAATGTCAAATCAAAAAAAATATGTATATGTTTAAAATGTATTTAAAGTTGAATGATGTCGTGGCAAATTTTTGCGTTTAAATATCAAAAACTTAGCACAATTTTCCTGAGTGAAAAATACAAAAAAAATAAATAAAAATAAAATAAAAAATAATACTTTTTAAAACGTCGTGGTGCTAAACAAGTGTTAACGGAAGATTTCAGTTTTTCATCGCATATGTTTGTAGAAAAAAATAATAAGAGAAAATAATGTTGATAATAATAAATAAAATAATTTATAAAAATATTTAAAAAAACGCAGGTGCTGCTCTAACTTCGACTACATAGGTTTAAATAATTATCACTTAAATAAAATTAATAAGGGATAACGAAATGGAGGGAGGAGAGAAATTTATCGGTATCACTTGTATGGTGCCCAGGTTTAGATTAAAAATAAAAAAAATATATCAGTCAAATCTTCCATAGTGAAATACGTAAATTTATCTGCCTCGGTATTGCTCAAATATGGCTCAAAAAGTTCTCGTAATAGTTGATTAAAAATCCGTTTGTTAAGGAGAGTAAAAAAAGTAATAATAATGGATCTATTTGCACTTGCTGTGTTTGCAAATGCACTAAGTTTATGAGAAAACTTTTGTCATTACTGTAAGTGTAAATAGTTGCATTCATAAAAATGAAAAATTTTATGCGGAGAACGCAGATTATGTGAGCGAGAAACGTTTTTTTTTGGATAAAAACTTAATCTGTTTAATAATAACGTGAGAGTCCAAAAAAGAGTCGAGATCGACATAACACGTACCAAAGGTACAAAAAAAAAGAAAAAACTATATATTAATTAAATATTTAGTATTAAAAAAAACGATAATTTTACGTCGAGACGTGCATCAAAATTGCATTGAAAATGCAAGTACGCCATTTTATGTCGCTTGAAATATTGATTTTTAAAGCGATGGTTTTCAACCACAAGAGTGCCAAAGCACCTTAAAAACCTAAAATTTAATATAAAATGGAGTTGTGAATCAAAAATTTTCTAAGTCAATGTTACTATTTTTGTATGCTCCAAGTGAAACAATTGTACGTGTTTGATATTTAAAAATGTAGGATAAAAAATGCGGGCAGAAACGATCAAAAAATTATTTAAAAAAGTCATTCCACAATTTCTAGTCATCGAGATTCAATAAATTATATATATATATATATATATATATATATATATATATATATATATATATATATATATATATATATATATATATATATATATATATAATATATAAGATAGGTTTTGTGTCATTATATGTGTATTATTTATTGTATAAATATCGATATCCCCCTTTTATAAAAATAAGTGAATAAAAAAAAACAATGTTGAAAACCATTGTTTTAAAAGAATATAAAAACAATCGATTCTTGACTATTTGAGGATCTGACCAACGGTGATGTTGAAATTGAAGATTTAAGTATGTAATTGTTTCCACTACAATTAATTTAATACTTGTCCGCAATACGATGACGAAATTTTTGAAAACGTACCGGACGCATGTTTTATATAAGGCAAAAGAAATAACAAAAAATAAAATAAATTTATTTAAGTCAAAAATACGAGAGAAAAAAATCTAAAACACCCTCAAAGAATGGACATTTAATGAGAATTTTCGAGTGTGCATTATGTTTCGCATATTAAAATATACATACAACGTATAAATTTTCTATTGATTTGTATGATGTAAATTTTATGTATATTATAATATATTATATATATATATATATATTATATATGTTGTAAGTAAAGCGATAAATAAAATAAATGAAAAATACGTGCAGCGCTGTTGTGTGTGACGTCACGCTTTTCCGATATGCGACTATTGCCGTTGTAGGGAATCTCCATCCCTTCGATTGCCGGATTTGTGGTGACGTCACGCACTCGAATATTACCGATGTTTTCCACAACATTCTTCATAACAACTATTTTTACTCTAACGAATTCGTCGTCATCGCCATTGATACAAAGAAAAATAAAAATGACGTCGATTACTTATACAATTTATATAGCGAGGATATTTTATTGCTAAACTATTGAATTTTTGATGAACTTTTACAAAATAAACCAAAGATTTTAAAGCCGAATGATAATAGAAAGAGTCTCTCGCATGCATAGTATAGTTTTATCGGCATAATAAATAGTAACTGTCGGCGCACACTCCTCTAGTTTCATCCGTCATCCGTCGCAAATGCATACTCGATTATTTCACAGCTTGAAGAATTTGGATTTCTTTTTTAACGATCGAATTCCTAAAGACTATATTTGCGAATTAATTTGAATATCGATAAAAAACGAACATAGAAAAAAATACACACACACACACACACACACAACACATTCATTAATAGACGCTGAAAAGATGCGTCTTTGAACTATGTTTAATTGTAATAATTTTCGCATTTATATATATATATATATATACACATTTTCTGTGTTTGTGTCTAGTGTTAATTTAATATTTAAAGTTAGACACATTCTTGTTGTATTCGTTCGCTTTAAAGTCACAATATTTATTTGTAAATACCTATATTAATTTATTATTACATTATACTTATTTAACGATCGCGTGGAAAGTAGACAACCGATCGAATATACATATATTATATATATAATTTATTAATATATTAAATCTATTTATTCATAGTTGTAATGATGACATTGGTTTCATTCTTATATTAAATGTAATGTTTACCTGTGACATATTATTTGTTGTATTCCATTCATATTTGGAGTCACATCGAGTATTTAAATAAATAAACGGCTTTATCTTTTTTCGAATAGTTGGACGTTCAAGTTATAAATGTGTAAAACCATTTTCAAAGTTAAAGAGTAATAATATTAATAATAATAATAATAATAAAAGTAGTTCAGTTTGCTTTACATGAGTATGAATAGTGAAGCGGAATTTTAATTAATTAATTTAAGATTATTTGATGAATCTGCACTGCAAAAAATAATTACTATATATGTAATTGTCTTGCTAACTTGTAGATTATATATATATATATATATATATATATATATATATATATATATATATATATACATACATATATATGTGTTATAAAAAATCATAAATAAATTAAGTTGGATGTGTAAAACTATTATTACTTTTTTGTCATATGTGTATTTACATTAATATACTTGTACGATTCTTATATTTTGGCGTTAAGAATTTTTCTTAATAATTATATATGTATTACAATTTGATGCATTAAAATGCAATGTATCCTACAAATATGTATACAATTTTCAAAAAAGGAATAATTATAGAGTAATCTTCTAGTCTATTTTACAAAGTAATTAATACATATATACGAGCGGTGTACGGATAATTAATTGAAAAGTGTATATGTTACGTAGAATACATACATAAGTAACATATCCACCATATTCAGAAACCGCACTCCGCTGAATCATACCAAATATTGTCTCAAATATGAGCGTAATTCCTTTTATAGAACGAAATACATTGAATTTTAATGCACAACAATATTATAAACAAATTGTAGCTTACTTTCAAAATAGACATTTATATATTACATTCATAATGGAAATGACGACGAAAGAAGGAATAAAGCTAATATCCGTTTTAATTATATTTATTTTTAATTAATTATGTGTATTGCATTAATACTCATTATAATCGATACTTAAATGTGTTACTTAATTAACATGTAGTTTGTTTATTTACTTTTTTTGTGTACTTGCACTATTAATGCTTAGGGAAAACTGAACTTTTACGCATTGTATTTGTATCTGAAAAATACTCATATTGATTTATGATGTTAATTATGATAATTGTCGGATATATCTATAATTAATATGCTATATATTTGTATTTTAATTTATCTATTATTAAGAAGAGGTGCTTGAAATCACTCATCCACAATTAAATTAAAGAAATTTACAATTAGACTTTTCACAGAAGTTTTGTAAAACTCTAAAATTTTTGTAATCGCTTCAACTGGTTTTATTGTATTCGTTTATTTATTTATTTTTTGCAACAATTGACACAAGCATACGTATAGTATATATATATATATATATACATATATATATATATATATATATATATATATATATATATATATATATATATATATATATATGTCAGATTCGTTCAAAATGCAATTGTAGAATATTTTGTACCAATGTGTTCCCAATGGCGACGTACATTGGTATCGGTAAAACCATTTTATCTGGTAAGACTGTTTTGTACTCATGTGATGAAAAGTATTACTCCAGTATATATAATATATACATATACATATATATATATATATATATATATATATATATATATACATATATATATATACATATATATATATATATATATATATAATTTTACTAAATAAATTTAATATAAAAAAATAAACATTGTTATGATGATCAGTAAGTAAATGTAAACATTTTGAACGACAGTATATGGTGTGGATTTATTGATGAGATAAAAATAAGAGACGATTTATATATTTCATTTATAGCCATTTTATTCAGGGACATATCAAGCCATTTTTTTTAAATATTTTATAACGCAAAAAGCATTCACTCTTCTCTAATAATGTGCTCAATCCCCTGATTTTTCTGTTAAAAATAATTTAAAAAAAATTAGATAAATTTACACTAAGGGAAGAAAATTGTACGAAAAATTTCATCTACATTGTATTTAAATTGAAATCAGTATTCATATTAATGTGCAAATAATATAAATTTAAAAAAATATATATATATATAATATGTATTTACACAGTTATTTCAAGGGAAAAAAATGTCTGTGTTCAAAAATAACCTGTTTGTAATTACTATTGTATTTTGCGACAAAACTAATGCAAATATTTTCATTTCTTATTTCCATAGGTCATCTCTAATTGATCCTTTAATTTGACAATACTTAAAATGTAATAATGATATGCTCGTAATAATATAAAGGAAAATTAAAAATTTAATAAACGGTGTGCAATATTCCAATTTTTTAACATTTTTGTATTATTTTAAAATACAATTTTATGATCATATCAGTAATTTGTGAATGTAGAAAATATAAAGTTTTATCGTAAAATACAACAGTATTACATTGATCTTTACTTATAATAATGATATGTATTAAAATATATATTATACATCTATTCAGTTTATATTAAAAAAGTTGAGCTTGTCAAACAAATGATAAAAAATGAGTCAAATATAGTCATTTATACTGTTTGGTGACCTGATATATATATATATATATATATATATATATATATATATATATATATATATATATATAACTAAGTGAACAAATCCATTAGGTAAGCCATCTTTTATCACTCCGTGAGTGATGTGTTAAGGTAAAAATACTTATGAAAGTCATTGCTATGATATAATTGCAGTCCAAAGACACAAAATATGCACAAGTACCCATGTTAGGATACTAAACAATTTTTACATCAGTAAGCAATAGTAACGATGGTGAATGTTGTGAATCTAATGTCAGGTGTGTTAAACTTATATATATATATATATATATATATATATATATATATTGAAAATTAAAAAAAAATATCAAAGAAAATTTACACATTTTTTTAATTAATGGGATAATGTTGAAATATCCCCTGGCATTGGACTCAGATTTAATTGGTAAGAGTGAGAATTGAATATATGAAACATGTGACACCAATGTTTTATAATTAACATGTTCTTCCTTCTATATGAATGTGAGTTTTGTACCTAGATTTTTCACGTATATTATGTGTATATGAGAATGAAAAATGCCAGGTAATTATAAAATAATAAATAAATAATCGAAAAAAATATATACAAAATATTATGTAGGGAAAGGACATATTAAATATATATATATATGAAACGTATATATTTGAAGGGAATGATGAGAATAATCGTGAGCCGTGGCCATTTTCTTTTTATTATAGATTGTCACAACTTCACTATGAAAAACAATAGTTTATATTTAATTATTCGATATGAAAATATTCTCAATGGTTGTAATTATACATTTTCTTGTTCTTAAATATATATTTAAAATAAGGCTTAATCACAATATTGTTTTTATTTTCTTTTCTATTATTGGTTTTTTCGCTTCTCTTCGTTCATTTTCCTTATTGTCCCTTTATTTCATATTTACATATTATTTATTATTATAAAGTTTATGCAAGTTTTTTTCAATTATTATTTTCTTTTTATAAATTGTACTTTCCGGGACCGGTTCCAAAGTTTGCGATATCATCGAATAAGCAACTATATACATGTGCAGAATTATACAAGTTATTAATATTTTTCAAACTCAAAATGTATGTGTTTGTATATTTCAAAACTGCTTTATTTTTTTGTACATATAAGTTTTCAACAACCTTACATTATAAATGCACACACTTTGAGAAATGTTTATTTACTATATATAAAATAAAAGGATGAAGAGTGGCGGTGTGATTTATTTATATAGAAATATAATTCGCTTTAACTTAGAACCGGTCCTGTCCATCTTTAATTAGCACAAAATGTGTTATGTATACCTAAGTATACTCTAGCAATATGTATTAGAATGACTTTGGATGATGATGTGTGTTTCTGTGATTTAATATATACATATGTGTGTAATGATGAAAAGCAATGCTGGCATTGTTTGATATGTGAAATTATTAATATTGATTCTCAAATCAATATTAATTTTTTTCAGAAATGTGAAAGTAATTGTGATTATTCGGTATGCTCAATTTTTAAATAATAATAATTGCAAGGCATTTTGATGAAAAGCATTATTTTCAGTTCGATTATTATATTATTATATAGAACAATTGCAAAATTCTGTGCGCATTTCGTTTTCCTCTTTTGTTCACTTTAATACATTGGCTTCTTTTATTTTTTTCATGTAAATATTTCCCAAAATTGTTTCCGAATACTTATGATGTTTTTCGCCTAGATATGTAAATATGAATTTGTTTTCCATATTCCTGCACTCCTTTGCAAGTTTTTTTTTATTTCGGTATATATATTTATATATCATTGTGTTTATTTTTCAGCTTGATTGATAATTTTTCGTATGATACTTTATTGTTTGCATAGTAAGAGCAACGAAATTATCCATATATTTGGAAATAATAAATAACTACAACGTAAGACTGTTGTTAAATAATTTTACATATTCAATCTTAATTATAAATATAAAGAACTTAAATAATTGGAATAACTGGAAATTTTTATTTATTACCTTTTACTTAAGAACTCGTTTTAGTTATATTTATAAAATATTAAAATTGAATAAAATAATGTCCACTGTGATTCTGATCGCTTTTATTAATATCCAAGAGAATAATAGATAAGAAAAGAATACAAATACGAATATCGTCAGATGACTTGGCAAAATGATTGATATAAAAGTTTTACGCGTTAAATTTATAAATAAACAAAACATAACTATAAATAAGATATAAAATATTCATTTATATGGTAAGTATTATACAAAAATACAAATTAGTCTGAAAAATTTAAACTGTCAGCATGTCAAATATCATAACTATAATATAAAAAATGAAATAATGCTCCAAAATAATTTATAAATATTTTAGTTGTATGAAAAACATTAAAACATTATGTTAAAACATAATTTAGCATTGTTAATTTTTCTAATAAAACCCGAGTCATTTTAAAGTTAAAAAGTGCAACATTTCGAAGTAAAGCAATTAATAATTATTTAATATTAAATTCACCGTTATGAATTTTAGTTCCTTAATAATTATCGCGTCGTCTACACGATAATTAGTGATTTTTTTCAATATCGTCGTCCATTTAATGACATCTATGTAAAATTAAAAATAATATAAGCGCGACAAAACATGACTGATTTTTTGCCGTCAATCGATCTTTTAAATATTTATGGATAGATGTCGCTACGAAAATAATAAATTTTAATTTTATATCAGATTGACCAAAGAATATTTTCTGACTGTATATCTTTCTTTAGTATATTATCAATCGTGAATTTCATCTTTTGTGTGATCCTAGTCAAAATGTCAAAAAAAGGAAATTTGTATTTTAAAACGCAATCATTTATTTTTATAAGTCAAAACGAAATTAGACAAATTGCAGCGACGAGTATTGGTTTGCAATAAAATTATAAATAATTTTAAAAATAATATTTTTACGCGACATTTGTTTGTAGAATACTGAATTGCAACGGAGGTGGTTACAAATGAAAATATCCATAATCTTGTTAGAATAAACATTATCAATGTTTAGGTCGTTAAAAAGGCTGTTTGGACGGAACATATGCGTGCCGATTCACCGCTCATTGGCGTTGAAAGGTGTTGAAAGGCGTCGAGCGTTGAGCGGTCGACCGATCGTCTTTTGACATTTGGCTGCACGAAGGAAACTAACTTCTCGAGACGAAACATGGATATTTGCTTCGGACTGCTGTTTTGGTTCAGCTTCGCATTATCGGTATTCACCTTATAATTAATACGCCTTTTGACTCACTGCAATATGGCGCAATAATTCATTTACAGTGAGGACCAAATTTTCTCCGAATTTAATATTATTTTCCCAAGTACTAATTCTACAACGCAGTTAGTCATCGAATCATTTCACAAAACACGTTTGAAATCCGTCCGGTCTATCCGCGTATCAAATAATCCAATCCCTACAAATAAATCGATTTCCCTAGTAGAATCGCATTCATCGATGACCGTCAAGTTTAGCGTTTAAAAATGTCAAATATATATTGTGTAATCAATGATAAAGAAATTTAAGTTGTAATAAAACAAAAATATCAGGTATAGCATAAATAAAAAATGGTGCGTACTTTGTAAATTGCACGATCAAAGATGGGACCGCCCGGTTTAAGATATTTAATTATTACATGTCGACATATGATCTATTAATAGCCATCACATAATTGAAGAATTGTTTGTTTTTTGGATTGTTTAGTACACTTTTGTGACGGTTTAGTGAAAATAAATAATATTTCACGTCAATTCGCCGTCCGATTTAATAAAAATATGTGTTTTTCCACTCCTCATTCTTTGTTAAGAATAACGAATACTTATTTAGAAAATCTTCTAAAGCTTTTATTAATTGCAATTATATATATTTTCATTACTTTATAATATTTTTAAACATAATATAGGAAAATAGGTTGCTTTATAATCAACTCAAAACAAACAATATATATATATATATATATATATATATATATATATATATATATATATATATATATATATAATGGTAATTTAATAGTCACCTTATAAATAGGATATACCGTTTTTATCACCCATTTGAACCTCATCTGACTTATTGATCCCAATTTTTATAAATTACTTACTGTATAAATTCATGTGCATTAGCAATAAAATGTAAATTTGAAAAATACACTCTAAATTTATTTATATTTTTTTCTCCAAAATTATTTATCAAATTTGTAAAAGCTGAGTAAAAAGTATAATATTATCGTGCAAAAAAAAAAAAAAAATATCTTTATTATATAATTTAATTTTATTTGTATTAATATTTTTTTTAATTGTTTAAAGTTCTTCAATTATTATTTATTATTTTTATCACATATTACAATTTATTACCAAAATTTATATTTGGTTAATTCTATGTTTAATTGGAAATGAGAAGAACATATGATTAATAAGAAAATTACTCACAATAATTTTCTAATTTATTTTCCTTGTTACCATCCTCGTGATTGTTAGTCATATTTTCCAAACGATGCATTTCTTTTGATACATTGTAAAAAAATGTTTATATTCTAAAACAATTGATTGTTAATCATCTATTTAACCAATTTTTCAGATATTTGGCTTGGGAACATTTGCAATCGGTTTAATTGTCCAGTTTGTGTACTTTAATGGAGCTGATTTAATTGAAAATAGCTTTTTATCAGCTCCTTCGCTTCTTATCGTTACCGGTATAATCATTTTCTTTGTTGCCATATTTGGATGCTGTGGAGCAACGAAAGAAAATTATTGTCTGCTTATGACTGTAATATTATATTACATACCCTAATTAATATACTTTTTGTGTTTTTTTTTATGAATATTTCTTTTTTTTCAGTTTGGCATTCTTATGTTGGCATTATTCATGATTGGTCTTGCTGGTGGAATTGCTTGCTATATTAAACGAGGGCAATTAGAAGGTGTATTGGAAGAAAAATTAAACGAGACAATGCAGATGTATCCAACTAATGAAGGATATCAGAAATCTTGGGATATTATGCAGCATGAGGTATTTTTAAAATTAAGTGCTGTACATACCTCGAAAGAATATATTATTATTTTTTAATTATATGTTTTCAGAAATATTTAATTTGTTTAATTTTGTATATATTCTCACTTTTCAATTTTAATCCAACATAAATCGATCAAATAATTTCCAGATTTAATTTGAAATTTATTTCATAGCTTATGGCAGGCATGTCAAACTCATATCAACTGTCAACAAAAATTTCAAACTTTCCAACTACAAGCTTTACAAGTTTTGATTAAATAATTACTTATAATTCATTTAAACTGCACACTACAACTTTATTAAATGAAACTACATACAAATTTTACTTTTAAATATTAATTTTATATATGTTATCAAAAACAACACAACATTTCGGCAGACCACAATTTTCGTATTAGCGGGCCGCATGCGGCTCACGGGCCTCATATTTGGCAAACCTGGCTTATGACTAGTGTTTAATATTTTTTATCAGTAAACACAATTAAAGTTTGGAGAACATGAAAACTATTGATTTATTATTTTAAAAAATTGCTTAATTTCATATGAATTTTTTATAATTAAATTGGTAAAATTTATTTTTTTAATATAATATTAATTATATTTCTATTAGCTTCAATGCTGCGGAGTTAATGGACCGGAAGATTGGATGAATATTGGTAATAAAACTCTTCCTAATTCGTGCTGCAAAGAAACCCCATATGACGACAATGCCAAAAAATTCGTCTGCCCCAACGAAATGGCTTTCCAATCTGGATGCTTCTTATTACTTCTAGATGGACTTAAACAGCGAGCTGTTATTTTAGGTTCTGTAGCTATAATAGTAGCAGCCCTACAGGTATAGAATGTCGGTGATGCGTCTACTTTTTTTAAAAAATAAATATTTAACACATCGATTTACAATTTTCAGTTTGTCGTGGTTGTATTTTCTTGTTATCTTGCTGGTTCTGTACGAAAAGACTATCAAACAGTGTAAAAGGAAGACAAGAGGTTTCCAAACTTCGTTTTAATTGTATGATATATTTAAGTTGGTGCTACTATAACTTGCATGTTTTTTTTATTATTTATGACATGAGATTTTTGAAAATATTTATATTTATTCTACTGAAATATTTGATGTGTAAATTATGTTTAGAAGTGCGAAATCCAATTTAATAAGTAATTTTAACGTCAAGTTTTTGAAATCAAAATTGTAATAAATAATTATCTTTGTAATGGAAAAGCATTAATATTATCAATATGCTTATAGAGAATTAAACAAGTGTATAAATGGTTTATTTGGAATGGGATTTTTCTTCAATTATCAGTAAGTTGAAAATATATACTTATTTAATTCTCATGCTATAGTAGCATTATTACTATGTGCCGTTGAATTTAAATTTGGCCCCTTCTTTTTGAATAATAATATTTTATTGAACAGTTTAAGAATGTGTTTTTTTTTTCATTTTATCTTAAATAATATTGTCGTAGTTTAAAAATAGTAGTTTCGAAAAAAAAAATTATATATATATATATATATATATATATATATATATATATATATATATATATATATCAGTGGGTTGAATATTTTTCCAAATTATAACGTTAGTAATGCCAAAGTGTAGTTTATTGTTGGGCTGATTATCTATTACTTTTGTTGCCTATATAAATTGATATTTTAATTTTTCACTATAAATGATGGAAATCGACTATTAGAGTTTTTTTACATTATATTTATAAAATTAAATTTTACACTACATTAAAGTTCATATATTATTTGCTTTTGTTCATATAACTTGCTTTTTGTTTTATATTAATCAATTTTTATCACTTATTTTAATCATATAAATCTCTGTTAAAATTAACTTTTTATGGTATTTTGTTGCATTGTGTGTTTAATTATATATTACTATTATACTTAAACGTTTGGATTGTATATGGACGCTGATTAAAAATTATTATGACCTAAAGTTTACACCCATATTGAATGTGTAATGATATCGATTAAATTAGATATCCATTCTATATAACATTTACAGTGATCTTTTTATTTGAGACTGAAAAAAATCTGAGATGTGTTATAAATTTAAACTACTTACTATTATTGTGACTTAGATCTTAAATCTTAATGTTAAAATGCACTCAAAGTCAAATTAATTATATCTTACAATTCGCATTTTTGTAGTCAATTTAACCAAATGTAGTTGCATGTTTTGTCGTCAATTGAATCTTTTTCTCGAAATGTAATTTTTTTCGAATAAATTTATAATTATCAATCCAATGTGTACTTGGTATTGTAAGACTGAATGAAATTGCAACTAATTAATCTTAGCTTATGTCAGTATTTGTATTTGCATTATATTATATTTATGTGGTATTGTGAGATTTTTTTTATTCACGTGTTTAAATTATAAATTTGTAATTGAATTCAAATGTATCCTAAATATATTTTCTGTGTTAGTAAAGTTATTTACCACTACTAATTCTTTTTATTGATGTATTTATCCCCAAAATTCTGTTGTGATCGTATAATACGTATGTTTTAGTCGTATATTTGTAATAAAAATAAAAATATATCTATATTTATGATTTTATATCTACCTATTTCTTATTATTATTGTATTTAAATATTATTGAAATTTTCGTTTGTATCTTAATTTTCCTTGACGATGATAATACATATATAATTAATTTAGTATGTAGGTAGGCTAACAATACATTTAAACCATTTAGATATCAGTATGATAAAGCATTTTATTCAGAATGGAAAGAAAAGAAAATATTGCTTTGACGATTTATATAACAATGAAAATCGCGAAAACTTTTATTTTTTTACTCGATTAAGATTTACATATTAATATGTATATATATATATATATATATATATATATATATATATATATATATATATATATATATATAATTCTAGTTTTTTTCATTAAATTCTAATTTTAAATAGTATGAACAGTGCTTTGTGTGCTCAATCACGAAACATTTTAAGCGATTAGCGTGTTGTGCTATATTTCCCGTTGATTCTTTTGTGTCATCGATACTGAAAGAAATTGGAACTTCCTGATGCACTTGACATTGTCATCTTGGCGTAACATTGACATCCAAATAAAAATGAGCAATGGTCCGTGACTGCTTGGGTGTGCCACAGTATTCAATTTAAATTTATTTATACATATATATATATATATATATATATATATATATATATATATATATATATATATATATATATATATATATATATATATAAAAGAACCTCGAATCACAAAATGACACAGGTTCAATGTGAATTTGTGTCGCCTTTTTTATATTCACACTTATTTCACATTACAAGGGGTTCTGAATTCGAATTGAACTACAATCTTAATATACTTAATAAACTTAAAAATTATCATTAAGTATTGTTTTATTGATTATACAATATAATCAAGGAAAAAGCATTACAAATATGCGTTCTATAATAAAGATAATTTTATTTAAGTAATAATTATATTATGTCTATAAATATTCATCACGATATAAAAAACAGTTGATTTACCGAAAGTAAAACGTAAATGGCGCCTTCAAATACATAAAGAAATAGCTTCATGAGGTTCTTTTTAAAGGTGTATGTATTTACCTTTTTTATTGCTTACGTATATTCAAGTTGTACATGAAAAGCCTTCATTACAAATTAATAATATTTATCGCAACTAAAATATGTATTATGAGAAATTGAAGAAAATTATATTAAAAAAAAAAACATTTTTATAAGGAATATTTAAATAATAGTTTAGAAGAAAAAAAACGAATAACAACTGTTGTAAGTTAGTTTTTTGTGAATAAAAGTGGCAGTGGCTATCTTGTGTGTAGGAAAATTAGATTAGTTAGTTTTAAATAATATTTTCTTTTTAGTTTGTTTATTTAAATTACATGTATTCAATATTTTTTAATATTTTTTAGTAATTTTTCTCTTAGAAAGGCAATGGGAAATCGCACTTGGTAAAAGAGACCACTGTTGGTGTATAGTAGTGGCATTGTTATTAATGCGTTTAGTTTGAGACTCAAAATTGATTCAAAAAAATTTTTTTGAATATATATTATGAAAATTAAATATTCACGACTGCATACTAAAAATTGAATTATTTTTATAAAAATCAAGTTTCATATATTTTTCAACAATCAATCAATTGATTGGTTTATTTTAAAATATCATATATCATCTTTACGTTCCCCAAAGTGCGAATCGTAACCCGTAGAAAAATTTTTACCAGGTCGCTAACAAAATTTAAAAAATACATTTTTCCACTTTGGTTTGTTTTAAATAAATATAATTGTTAATTTTTTAATTACTCATATTTTTAATGGGTCGTTAAAAATTTTAAAACCTCGTATTGGGCCGCGATCAAAACTGTTGGAAGGAATTTTTTTGTTGTCCTAAAAAGGGATCTGGGTCCACATAGGCCTGTTAAACCACTGGTTATTTCATTATTTATTTACCCATTTATTATTACGTAACCACAAAACATAAGATTGCATTATTTTTCTCTCAAACGTATTATCATATCGGAATATTTTACGGCGTTCATAATTTTTATAATCATTGTTTTGTTTTGATTTAGTTATTTTAGATCCTTATCAAGCAGATGAACAATTATGCGATCGCAATCGTCGAGAAACAATCAGGACGACCAAGATTTCATATAACGTGACGACCTAACAATTTACATAAATTATTATGCTAATATTACGAACTATTCTGCAAAAACACGAATATATTATATTTACTTATAAATATGAAGTAATTAAAAATAAAAATGGCATTTTTGCCAAACAACTACTAAAAATAAGCTAGAACAATGGACGTATTTAAAAATAAAAATGAAAAAAAGCGGGAAGTTTATTTTATATCGCTGTTAATCTAAGAGTGTTTCTCCTTTAAATCATTTTATTTGTCGTCATTATTTTTTCATCGATTACTCGAATTATTAGTAAAAATGACTGGCATTAACACAAATTATGAAGAATAATTTTCAAATACATTATACATAGATTACAGAATTTTTTTGAACAATTAAAAATATATTTTATTATGTAACCCGTTTACGAAATATAAATCGATTGCTCTAATGTGTTTTTATGCATTCAAAATTATTATTAAAAAAATATAATTTGACAAAGCAAAAAATGATGTATTTAAGAACAATATGTAAAATTTTCGCATTTCGAAGTCGCACGCGGACTATTTATCACGTTAAAAGAAAACGCATATATGGTATATGCCTATCAAATTATATAATTGATCGATAATAACCACTTCTAGAATATATTGAATGCTAATTTTTCATACAAACAAAATTTTCCGCCGACGTTCGAAGCGTTAATCATTCGTGCGAAAAAAAATACAATCTTATGTGCAATACGTGATTTTCAACGTTTTTCTTCTTTCACCTTCCGAATATGTATATATATATATATATATAATAGAACTCCGCTTAACAATTATATACGATATTTTCCAGATATGGTTTACCGAACATTTTCATTGAAATAGTTTGAGAGGATCATAGGATCAAGGCGTAATATCAAATTTCATAGGTTTCATATCATCTTCCATTTCGAAAAGATTTCGACAACTAATTGATTACGACCGATGAAAAAAAATACGAATCCATTGGAGATTCATCTTTCCTAGAATGCGTTTGAGAGGAGAAACAAAGACTATTTAATATTTTTTGAGCTAAGCAAAAAATATTAACATTATTGAATTCGCTGTTAATGTCGGCAAAATTGTTATGCTAGATGATCAAACACAGTTGGATAATATAAATACCTAGAATAAATATGCAAATTACAACAAGTGAAATCCTTTACCACAACGATCTAAAAGAATTATAATAGTAGAACAACGAGTACGCTAAAATAACGAGTTAGCGTTTTTGAAGATGAAAACTCAAAACATATTCTCAGCAATTTTTTTCAAAAAGCTTTACTCATTAGAACGACGATTATACATTATTTTATAAAACAGGGTCTTACTTTATATACGAACTGTTTTCAAAAAATGTTGAGAATTTTATTTTTTGGAAAGGAATTTATTTGTTCATCTAAATCGATATTATCCACTTATGCCAACTTTTCTTCCGATCTCCAAAACAGTTTTAGAACTCGATTTTTGCGATGGATTCGAGCTTATATTAATACAACCTGAGAAATTTCAAAATTCTCATTATTTTATGTACATACATCTATTGCACTTACAATTTAGGCATTAATATTGCGGATCTTAATGAAATTAGTTAATAATATTATTTATATATTGAACGATTGTAATTTATAGATAAATAAATAATTGTTTACGTCATCTCGATTTCGATTTTAGTATTGATATTTGATAAAAGAGAAGTTAAAAAATTATAGATTAAAAAGTAATTTTTAAAGGTTATTGTACTATATTTGCGTAAATAAATATATTTAACACGTATATGGTATAAATATAACTGAAATATAATAAATGATTTCGTTTTATTTACTTTTTCAAAATATAATTTACCCATGTTTCAAGCCCACGACGTTTTATTTTTTTTTAATAATCTATTTTCTATTGTAAAAATCCATCTAAAATTATATCAATTTGTCTTGTGATTTTCCAACACTTTATCAAGAAAAAAAAAACAGATATTTATAAAATAATTACACGTCCAATTTAACAATTATTCCGACAAAAATTTTAATAATCGATTATAATGGTTCATTTTTTTTCAAACATTCCATATATATAGCACATCCTGAAAGGATAAAGGATTTATTCAACTCCGTTAATAAAGCTACAATCATAATATTAAAGCCGAGTACCATAATTTACTATTATTGTCTGTTGAATGTCTATTATGGTTCTACATTACAATTGTATGAGGAATTTTTGATGAAATAGCAATTAATTTTATTATTTTTATTTACTTTAATGTAATTAACGTATGAAGTCAGATGTTCAAGTGCTATCATCATCACGAAGGTGGTTCAACTTGTGGTTCACTTTTGTTTTAAGGAAAGTCTCTAACTACATTATATTACGTCTGATTCTTCAATTATCTGAAGATAATCATATGTTGTGTCGAAAGTTTTTCAATTTTTAAACATTAAGTATAAACTCAAAGTAATTCAATATATAATAGATTAGATTGTGTGATTGAGTGTGTTTATTGAAAAATCAATTTCAAATCAAATTGATTTTTATCCGATTGCTATTAGTTTTTAAACGTTCTTTATTGTTTACTCGAGTGTAATCTTGTAATTAAAAAAAAAATATATATATATATATATATGTACTCGTATATATAAAATATTTTACTAACAACACTGATGAATGTATTTAATTTACTTTAGATATATTGATTATACGCATACATATATATATATATATATATATATATATATATATATATATATTTAAGTGTGTATTTAAAAATAATCGTTAGTTAATTTTCAAAAATTTTTACGATATCTTAAACGCATAATATTTATATTAAACGTTATTGCTTTGTGTTAACACCAAATAAATTAACATCGTCAAATCTTTTGGATCGCAAGATTACACTTATCTCAATTTATTAAAAGAGAAATGATTAAAAATTACAGATGATATATATATATATATATATATATATATATATATATATATATATATATATATATATGTCTATTACAAAAATGATGATTAATTAGCAATACTAATATATGTACTTATTATAATTACTATATGTATATATTATATGTAATATTATTATTCTCTTGTAGGAAACTTTCAAAATATTTTAAGAAGTACCATATCTGTTTTTTGAATACTAAATTTGTTGTGCTCTCATATAAAAACAATATATTTTTAAAATAAATAAAAAACATAACATTAATGAAACAGCGTATATTAGATATTTGGTAAAATGAATTATAGTTCTGTTCCGTATTGGTCAGTTCAAATGAAACGTTCAATTGCATAATACAATTACCTAAAAAGGTGTCATATTTATAAGTTTAAATCTTTTAGTTGATCTTTGATTTTGTACTTTACATTTAAACGCGTCAATTTTTTTTATTAATACATTTATTTCTGCCAGATATAAATATTTATGAATTACAATTAAAAAATATTAATATTTTTTCAGTAAATTTTATAATTATGAGGAAATTAGTATTATAAAAAAAAAACACAACATCTATTCAATTCTGTCATATAATCGCGATTATTCAAAATTAGAACACTTGTGGATTTCCGTTATTTATATTTCCTTATTTTGTTCACGTTTCCATTATTTTGAATTCATTTTGAAGCATCGCTAATGCAATCAGAATTTTATTTAAACAGCCAAAATTTATTAAAACGTAATATAAGTTTAAATTGTCAATACATGAATATATATATTCTTATTTATATATCAAAATGATATTTTATTATAATATGTTGTAATCGACTAAAAATATTCGTAAGAAATTTGTAATAATTCAATTTTCACACAAAGACTTTAAATCTCCACTTTGCCGTCACCCGACAGATTAAACTTTAACTTGGAGATGGAAAATTAAATAAAAATCGAGAGTTAATCATACGATAATCGTCGATATCTCGTATAGATACTATAGGTACACATACACACAAGTGTGTTACTATACAACAACATTAAAAAAAAAATAAGCGATAGATCGTTCGGACGAAGAAAGCCTTTAAAAATGCTCGACTCCGATGCGACGAACATCATTCGCAAAGTGGCGTTCGATCGCTTCGGATATATCATCTTGATATACAATATATCATATATATTACAATATATATATATATATATATATATATATATAAGTACTTTATATACCAACTAGTATTCTATTTATTTATCCAAGTCTTTGCTCATCGAACAAATAAATTAGTTTACAATGAAGTGTTGAACGGTGTGGTCGCGTTCGCGTTACACGTTGTAATAAATCACTATTTTTTTTTTAATATTTCTACACTTTTTCCCTTAATGGAATCGTTCGGGATCCCCGTACAGATGTTGAAGTTCGTCTGGAACGATGCCGAAGGGAACGTCTTTGATTAACAGTGTTGAAAATCGAATCATCGCACGAAACAAGAAGACGCTTATAATGCTGCTACTTCAGTTAGATTTGCCGGAAGATAGTGAAAATTTCGACATCTTATGACATATGAAATAGACCTGAAAACTGTCGATTATTTATTTATTAGTTTAATGTGATCGTTTTTTGATATTAGAACCGTATTTTTAAATAAACTACCGTCACGATGATGTCCTTTAAGCAATGGTCTGCAATGTTGTGCCTTCATATTTCGTACTTATTTCTCGGTGCTAGTATTTTTTATCACATCGAAAATCCGTTAGAATTGCAAAACCGACGCGAAGAAAGAAGAGAACGTTTCGAAATATTAGGTAAGTATTTCATTAATTAATTTGTGCAAAAGTAACGAAGTATTATTACATTATTATCGAAAGGATGAATACGAATATTACAAGCATTCTCTTTCAAGATTATTTTTTAATTTTATATTTTGGCATTTAAAATAATTTTTTTTAGAGTATTATTATGTCATAAATACTCTTAATTTTTTCCTATAATAAAATATAATGTTTTTAATAATCTTGTATCAAAGATAAAAAGTTTTAAAAAACCCACACATCGACTAACAATGTCTGATTTCAACTTTTTCCTCATATTTTCTATGACGGACATTTTTTTGAAAATATCAATCGGCGAAAAGAAAAAAGGTGTTTTCTTCATTAAATGTTACCTTCGATAAACTCTGTCCATGTTAAACGAAATCCAAACATGCATTTCAATTTGGAAATGGCCATATTGGGACCATTACTGTCAATAGCTCGATAGACAAAAGTCGCGGCAAAAACCCCGCTCGAAATTATCACCGATTTTCTCGAATAGAAAATCTGAAATCTTAATCTAAATCATGTCTATCGAATTAACTATACGGATCCAAGTTATAGATATAACACGCCGTATTATATAATGCATACATTTTTATTTTGCGCATTTCTAAGAGCCGACTTTGAGCCGCGATTCTCCATATCAAATCTGACCTCAAGACCCCAAAAACTGTTAAGATATATACGCATCACATATTTTTAACCAAATTAAAATTTTTAAAATTCAATAGGAGATTCTTCTTTATGGGACTCGGCATTGTTTTGATCTTTATCACACATATAATATATAAAACATTTTTTTCTTAATGTAACTATTTTTTTCTATGTAGGACGTCGGCACTGAGAAACCGGCCCACGTATTTTTTTCGTATAATAACTGTGATCCATCGCACATATTTTTCGCCGTGTATATATATATATATATATATATATATGTAATCGCCAAAGTACGAAGATAAACTCGATATGGACGCATTTAAATTCAGTTTTAAAATGTATATTCTTTAAATAAACCAGTTTGTCCGGAGCTCGAGTATTAAATAAAGGACGTGTACTTCGATAAACATCCGAGATGGGTTTTACAATTTATTCGGTTCTCGGTTTTTTACTTATTATTATTAAGTTAAAAATTGTTTAAAAAATTACAATGAAATTATTAGAAAAATATTCGCAATCCTCAAGCCTACGAGACTACGGATGTCAATAAATATTATTATACTAAATGGTATATGCACATATTCCAACTACCAACCCAATAAAAAATACAGAGTGAGAAATAAAACAAATATTTTTTAACAGAAAGCAAATAGTACGTAATAAAAAAGCGTATGTCACAACTTATCGCTCAAAGTATACAACATTATAACAATCTTATCCGTAAATAAACGTACCTCTAATCGATTCTTATTTATAATATATATATATATATATATATATATAATGTTGTGTATTTTGTTTCAAATTCAAATGTGCGAATAAATAAAGTTAAAATAAATATATTTGCTATATATTGTAGAAAACGATCAGGGATTCACTCGATTAATATTATTTTAATTAAAATTGCTAATCCCCTTCATGTCACGTTAATTATAATATGATATTATATTACCTTTAAGTGTTCTGAAATTCTTTTTTCCGCTTTAATTGTAACTGAACGTTTATAAAAATTACAACTTTAATGAACAAAAATGTCTATGATACAGAAATCATTAATATAAATGTACGCTTTTTAAATCGGCGATTTCCAAAGCCGTGATAAGATTTAAAAATTTTCAACATTTTTTGCCAAAACAAATCGAGTTAATTAGGAATCCATAAATACAACGTAGAAAAAAAGCAAGGATTTTTTTGAAATGGTCGATTAATATCGAATAACATATGAATATTACTCACAAGGACATGAAAAAAAAATAATATATACACCGTGTAAACTGATAATAGAAATCATTTTTTACGTATTTTTAATTTAAACTTAATAAAAAACTATTCATCCATTATTCATTATTTTTTTTTACACTTCTACATCGCAATTAACGAACAATTTTATAATAATATTTGGAAAGTCGGTAAAAAAAATATATTAAAATCGGTTTTTCTTGCGTTTTTCACCGTTCAAGGATCGCCAAACGTTCGAACCGAGTATAAATGTAATTATATTATTTTAAAATACAATTTATTTATTTGTTTGTATATTATTGATATTCTCGGCAAGTTGGCATCACTTTAAAGGCGAATCGACAATAATAATGATTTCGAATAACCGTTGATCAAACAACGTTTCGACCGTCAAACAAATTAGCGCACATTACGATATATAATAAAGAGGCGTGATTTTAAAATTACCATTTTACGTTCCACTAAATAATAATATTAAAAAAATTAACAATATTTTTCATAGTACACAAGGTTTGAAATGATATAAATATAAAAACGATAATATATTTTGCGTTCCCATTAATATTTTATAATTATAGTGAATGATATACTTATAAAATATGATTACTATTCAAAAATCAAAATAAATTTCCATTTTCTTTTTAACCGATTATCATTATTAACAGCGGTTATTATTGAGCACACACACATATTGTTTACTTAACGTTTTGAGAAAGTTTCACAAAAATTTTCCCCTATAACAGATCAAATCGGGACAGATTTTCCGCGACCGCAGATTAACGATGCAATTTATTGTGTATTAATATTTATTCAAATTGATTGTCATTGAAACGAATGTTGTTCTCCATATATGAAGTGTTAAGAATGTTAAGGGCGAATTCAACACGTGCACGTTCCGATCTAATCTTTATAAAAAAAATATTAACATTCAACAACTTCATGATATATATATATAATAAAATCTATCATATTGCTTATAATTTTTCATTATTGTTTAAATATTTACATGTAAAAAATTGTCTGTATAAAAAATTTAAAATTTATTATGTTATGTATACATACTACAATGAAAAATGATCGAGAATGACGACTTTTCTTATAGCAATGAAAAAATGTTTAAAGATTAAATTTTATCTACACAGTGAATATTCATTTATAATTTAAAATTATTAGGAAATAATAATTGAGAACAGATAAGGGATTGCACATTATTCGATTTCACTGACACTTTCAGTAGTAATTTTAAAATTTTAAACGTTGCATACAACGATTCCGTCGAACATTCAATGCAAATTTTATTAATAAAAAAGCCAAAGATTGTTCAAAACATATCGATTTCATATATTATTCTTCTAATAATATAACTAAATATGTCGACCAAGAGAAAAAAATATCTAAACTCGTCTCTTATAGTATATATCGTTTATAATAAATACTAACATATTTTATGGCATGTATATACATATGGATATTTTTTTCAAATCACATTTCCGTGGTAAATTTAAATTATTCATTTTTTTCCAAAATCCCACAACACACGAAAGCAAAAAAATAAAAAAAAAATAACGTCCAAAATAATAAAAGCGTATCCTGATTTTGGTCCGCATCTTGAAATGAAATCCATTGTCGAGTGAGACAATGACCATTGTTGGACTTACTTGCAAACGTATCATTTTGGCCTTTAATTTATGGTGCAATCTTGGTGTCGATTGAATAAATTCCTATTTTATTCGTGAACATCAATCCAACGTTGGATTGATGTTCACGAATAAAATAGGAATTTCTACGCAATCGTCGAATTATTGATGGGGTATAAATTTAATTCCACATGATAAACAGACGAACAACGTCGAGTTTTCAACCAAAAAATCTATATCAATTATTATTTTTAGCAAAGGTTATGACACGCTACAATTTTATTAAATATTATAAATAATATAATTGTAGAGTTTTGTTTACATACCCCGAATTTAACGATAGTTTTTCATTCGATTTAAACAATTATTTTCGTTAATTTTCCATATATAAATATTATACGAAAAATACAAATTTTGAATTTGACAATTTTATACATCGACGTTCTATAATTTTCTAAATGCTTTAAATATATAGCGATTCGTCGATGTTTTTGATGTAATATATATTAATATATTAATTATAAAATTGCACGCGTCACATTCGAAAGGTGCAAAATTACGATTTCGATCACGAACAATGGCATTCAACGGGTTACATCTCCGAATTGAGTACTATAAATTCATTGTGTAACATCGGCAGTTATAAGAATAAGAAACCGTTTAAGGTTATAAAGGTTATCCCGGTTATTGTACTACTTGATTTGTGACCGCACTGTAATATCACCGTACTCTGAAAGGAGAATTTTGTATTTTCAGACGAATATTATTCACACGACAAATCCAAAATAAATCATATTAAGTTTTAAAGGTTGAAAAAAATACATTTTATATACAGTATATCAAAAAATATGATACAATATGTAAGTTTGTATATCTCTGAATAACGTTTATTCAAACAATCACAAATATTGTATTGTTAAATATTTATGTGACGTGAATGCATAAAAAGGTATAATTGAATATTCCCACTCTCCTCATTTTGGATAATATATAAATAAATATAAATATAAATATATATATATATATATATATATATATATATATATATATATATATATATATATATATCAATTACTGACAAATAGACGGATAAATTGATGATAATCGTAGACTCGTATATGCAGTATTTACAATAAAATTCTGATTGTTTAGCACATTTTTTTACTTGTGTTATATACAAATTACTTTGTATTCGATTCAAAATTTGTTAATATAAATATGAACCACTATAAATATTATATATTAGCAAAATGTGAAATGCTGCAAAGAAAAAGAAACGAACAATAATTTCTTTTTTATATATAATGTAATCTAAATTGAAAATGTAATGCCCGGACAGTTTTTTGGGATCAATTTCATTCTTATAAGTACATACCATATTTCTTTACCAGTAAATTAATATTATAATTTTGAATATTTGACATGTATTAAAATTATATTGAAAGATATATATATATATTTTAAAAGTTTATACAGCTTTAACTAATGGGATTTAACAATCTTTTAAATTGTTTAAAAAAAAATCGTACGACCGTTTTTACAATTTTTAAAATGTAGTAATTATGGAGAAATCAGTCCATGCAAGTCAATCATAAATATTGTAAATAATTAACCAAGGTAGTTTTGTACGTGATAATTGTAAAACATTGAAAATTACAGTTTTCACATATATTTATATATGAATATTTTCGTTTGAAATAAATATTTGCTATGTTAAATATTCATACCGTATATAAGGGTAATGATAAATATAAATATGATATTATATATATATATATATATATATATATATATATATATATATATATATATATATATATATATATATATATATATATATATGATGCGGGTTGAGAAAATATTTTAATAATATATATGATTAACCATTTTTTTATTGTTTTATAGAGTAATATCTACTAAATATAAATGGTTGAAAATGATATTTAAACAAATTTAATTAATATTTTATTTTCTAATATATTATTTTTTGAAACTTTTAAAGAAATCAAATCTTTTCATCAATATTTTCGCGTTAGAAAAAATTGTATAATATTAATTAGTTATAATTGTTTATCACAATTATTTCTTAATTGTTCATAGATACTTTATGTAATTTAATCTGTACAAAATCAGCAAAACGAATGACCCTAATCTGATTAAGCCTTGGTTTAATAATTGAGGTCAAAATTGAATCTGAAATCCTAAATAACAATTGAAAGGTTAACTCTTTAAATGTATTGTGTTTTAATTTCCGCGAAATTTTCACGTCGTCATTCAAATAATACTTTATTTTATTTTACGTTTACTAAATACTAATGATATTTTTAATGATAATAGAATGAAATAAATTTTACGATTTCTACCATTCGATCATTCATTTTTTTAATCAAATAATATTTCCATAAAATAATTTACCTATACTTTAAATATTTTATAAGTATCTAATTACCCTACTATTATATATATATATATATATATATATATATATATATCGACATGTAAGTTATATAAAATTTGGGTTATTTATATTGCATTTTTTTAAATAGCACAATTTTTGAAGAAAAATATACACCGTTATTATTTGTGTACTCATGATAGTGTAAAAAGAAAAATCATGTATTCAGTGACGCACATTTTCCTATGATATGTATACATTAGTACTTTTAGACAATAATAGATAAATTAAATTAACACTAAATTTTCACTAAAATATTTTATAATTTTTCACTCGACTTTTCAAAGTTTTTATATATTATGTAAAAAAATCGAGTGACGTTCACATATTAAATAAAATTATTTTGACTTTTAATTAATAAATAAATATTACTTATTAAATTTCTTTGCGATGATTTTGATGAAAAAGTAAAAAACCATTTTTTTCTCTTAAAAACTACTCTTAATCTACTCATACGATTAAAGATGAGAGATGCCCAGTAATGTTTCATATTTCTTTGGAGGTAACGTTGTCACCCTTTCAATAAAATTGTTCAAAAATAACTGAAAATTTATATATAACAAGCTACATTAACAAGTACACACGACCATTTAAATGCAAACTCTTTCGATAATGCTAATGTATTACAAATATGCTGTTTTAACATAATTCTTATTCAATGAAATAGTGTTCATACAATAAATTAAGTTGTTAACTCATTATGAACGACTGAACATAATAATTTTAATCGACGGCTCACGTGCACTTTTAGTCAAAAGCCTCATCAGATTTAATTTATGTTACGCATATGATCAATTATATCACATTTTGTCATCCGTGTATGTATGCTTATGAAAAAGATTCAGTTATGTATATTTTATGACTTTTCATTATGTGTTCAAACAGTAACAAATCATATTACCACAATCCTTTCATCGATTTTCCATAGACTAACCTGTGGCTCTCCTTGTTTATTGTATAATATATGTATGTATGTATCCATTCAATGCCTTCAAGATTTTTATAAGCCAATTTTTCATTGACACAATCCTCATTGACAATTTTCACAAAATCCTCAACTATTTTTTTTATCAACAATGCGCACATAAAATTTTCCAAATATTTATCCATTTATTCTATATTTATCGTTTTCAGATCTTGTTCACGAAAATTATGGAAATAAGGATCCAGTTTTACAAGCCGACATTTTAGGTAAATTATCGGAGTACTGTCAAAGAACCATGGCCAATACTTCTGATAGTGAAGAACCTGCTCCAGTCTGGGATTTTTATCATTCATTCTTCTTTTCATATACCGTTGTTAGCACAATAGGTAATATAATATTAACATGTTATTTTATTACTTCAATATTTTTTTACTTCCTTCAAAGTCAAATTCATTATTTGTTGAAAATAAATAACTACAAATAAATCACACAAGATCTAATCCAGTTTATATCTAAAAAAATAAACACACTAGATATTTTTTGATTTATCGCATTCACTTCATCTGTAATGTGGTAAAGCTAGAGTGGCCCAGGTGTCGTCACCTTGCCCTATAGTAAGTTGATAAAGTTGTCCTACTAAATTTTAGATTTTGAAAAATGAGATTGTTGTGACAACAAGCAAAAAACATAAAATTCCAATATTTTACTGGTTAGTCATTGCTAAAAGAAACAACAATAAAAAGGTTATATAGAGCATCTAAACGACTCGGCGAAGAAATCTTTTACCATGAACGTTATCTTGAGCAATCTTGATTAGATCAACTGCAATTTGAATCAATTACTTAACGCCGTTTTGATTTCATGCAGAGGCGTAAAGCCGGCTTATATTCAATGAGTGTTCATGTATATTTATATATTAAAACTCGGATACCATCAAATAATCGATTTTAATAATTTTCCAGCAATTAACACGTTATTCGTTACATGAAAAAAAATATTATAATATTCAAATAAAATTTCATAATGTTACATGTAACGTTAACAAAAATGCCAATAAAAATATTTTGTTGACTTTTTTCTCTTAAAATTACTGAAAAGTACTTTTTTTCCGTATACATAATTTGACTAAAAAAATGATGTATTTTTATGATTTTCAACTTCAGGTTATGGAAATTTAGCACCAACAAATACGCTAGGAAGGATCATAATGATTTTTTATGGTTTGTTTGGCATACCAATCAACGGTATATTATTTGCAAATTTGGGTGAATACTTTGGAACTACTGTAAGTATAGTTTATTTATATAAATACATATTATTATAAATTCTACAACATTTTTATATATTAATAATTACAGTAAAAACCAATGAATCACTCTAGTACTATGGTTTCAGTGTAATGAATTTAGAAATTCTCGGAATTCTGAAAAAGAATATACTGAAACACTGCTTTAGTTTAGTTATAAAATTATTAATATATTTAAGTAACATACTAGAGATTTAGAGAGTTTAAAGTTTAACTATTAGTTTATGAATTGCAGTGCTTCTCTCTGTTTCTTAATTGATCATCAAAATATAAAAAAAACTAATTTAGATTAAAATTACGTATGGTATATGTATTTTAATTATTTTTAATAAAATTCGTGACTAAAAATTTCAGTTTAGAAAGCTATATCAGAAGTATAAAACCAAAAATCCATCGTCTGGGTCAAATATAGACTATCAATTTCGTCGTTTTGGTTTGTTGGGGCAAATTTCATTATATTTACTACCCGGATTCTTATTTTTTATTTTCATGCCTGCTTGCCTGTTCGTTGTATTTGAAGGTTGGGATTATCCCTTAGCTGTTTATTATGCATTTGTAACTTTAACTACAATAGGATTTGGAGACTATGTAGCTGGTAATTTTATAAAACAGAAAAAAAACATGTCTAAATATTTTGATTAATGATTTTTTTTAATATTTTCAACATTATAGGCATAACCGATCTAGGTTTCGGAATATATTTTACATTTTACAAGATATTCTTGATATTTTGGATAACGTTTGGATTAGGTTACCTAGTTATGGTTATTGGCTTCCTAACTCAAGGATTAAAGTCTAAGCGTATGAAAATGTTGGAACATATGGTTGCTCAAAATATAAAAGAAACACATTCAAAAATATGGCATGGAGTTACAAAAGATGTTAGTTATTTAAGAAGATTTCTAAACGAAGTTTACATGCTGAGATTTAAGGTAAACTATTTATTTTGTAATGAAGTTTTCACAACTAATATAAATAAATTAAATACGTTTTTTTTATAGCCAGTTTATCGTGACGAAGTGCCTCCACCTAGAATACATAGAAGTTCAAGTTGTCCTTCGTTTACTCTGGAAAAATTCGATCCAGATATATCTCCAAAAACAAGAAGACGTGCAAATTCGGAAGCATTCTCATCTAAATTCCCAGAATTACAAAGGATACAGTCTGAAACTGATTTAATGGCAATAGATCGTCATAAAACATTTGCAACTTCTGCTCTGTTACAACCAGCTGAATTATTGGCGAAAGTTGTCGATGCATTGGGACAAACAATGCAATCTGAAGAAAATCCTCTTTATGATGAAGGAGTTCACGGCTTCAGCGATGATGAAATACTTGCTAGTGAAAAAATTGGTTCTACTTGGAGTTTGGGTACTGATAAATTGTATGCAGTACCACCAAAAATTCTTCGAGGTAGAGCAGCAAGTGAAATTAGAGTACCAAATATTAGTCAAGAAAAAATATATAATAGCAATCAGTGGACATGGACTAGTGCTGATTCTGGTGCCAAATTAAAAATAAACAACGCTCGTAGACTTGGAAAAATGTCAGTACCCAATGTCAAATTTACACTTAAGAGTGAGCCTCCAGTTTCAGATCCTGATCAAGCCAAAACATTTATATCTAAATTAAATCTATTCAAACGACAGCAACCAAAAATAACAGTAGATGATATTGATACAAACGAAAAAGAAATGTCACCCAGTGAATATCTAAGAAGTACGGCTAGAGGAAGAAAGAGTTACGCGCCAACATCAGAACAAAGATACATGGCTAGAACTAGAAATGGTAGACAGAGTGTTGCATCTCTTCAACCACACGCCGATGTGTTAGAACAAACTACCGTTGCAGACTTGATTCGCGCTTTGACGGCGTTACACTCATCGTCATCAGATTTACCAAAAAGAAAATATGGCACTGCATCATTGACTCCACCGCGTATACCCTCAACGTTAGATTTGTTTATGCCGACATCCAGTATAACAGGAATAGATGAAGGACGAAGATTTTCAGTGAATCCTGTAGCAACACCTTTATCTGAACGAAGACAATCTGGTATTCCATCACTGCCACCGGCTTTAGCGCGTCGCCGTTTTTCACTACATCCAGCATCATCATCTTCATCATTTGCATCAGTCACCAAATCGCCTGTTATTGGTGGTGCAAATAGACCAAAACGTGACTTCTTGGCTCCTCCTCCTCCTCCTTACGCTCTTACTGCTGAAAACGAATTACCAAGTACAGGACTATTGAATAGAAGACGTTTACCGATCAACGATAATAGAAGATTCTCATTGTTAAATACACCCAGTCCACGATTCAGAAGATTGATGTTGCCTGCTAGTATAAGCGAAAGTCAAACGAGCAGTTCGAGAACAAGACACGAAAGTTTAACAGAAATAAAAATAGAGGAGCCAGATACAAAATAATTTCTTCTTTGCCTTTATAAAGAAAAAAGTAATACGAATAGTGCCTTATATGAACCATATACATAGACTTTTATTTATGGTAAAGCGTTGTTATTAATTAACACTTAATTTATAGTAGAATATACTGCAGTTGTTAATATGATTTAAATAACTAATAAACAATTAATAATTGTTTTCATTTTTTGGTTCTATATATTACAAAACTGTTTTAGATCATTTGAAGAATACCATATTTTATTCGAATTTATCGATTCATATTTTATTAAATTATATGAAAACTTAAAAATGGGATCTATCTTAATTTATTGATACTCAATAAAAATATTAAAAAAGAAAGACAGTGCGTGAAAAATGAACATCGGTTCAGATGATCACGGTAACTGGTCTTTAGAATGAAATTCCATCAATCTGACGCCAGGACTGACGTTTAAAATTTTATATCTTGATTTGTTTTCATAATCAATTTCAATAGAAAATTTGGATTTAGTAATTTTTTAAAATGTTTAGAAATTTAAGTACGGCTGAAAGACACGTCAACTTTAAAATATAACTTGATAAATTAATGCAGTTTCTACATCATCGATTTACTTTTATGAAGACATACCTGATAAAAATCTACTAAGTAAAATCTCTTTTCAAACATTTTTTATCAAATGTTTTTATAAAATGTTTCAAAACATCATTTAAATAAATCGATTATCTGAAGTAAAAAAATATTACAGTAAAACGTATTACAAAAAAGAAAAACGCTTAAAAAAATTATTAATTTTAGTAAAATAAAACACAATCTAATTTCTGATAAACATCTTTATAGTCAAATAAAATATCAAGTATAATAATAATAATAATAATACGTATTGAACATCACAAAATAAATTTACAATTAATTCTTATTATCGAAAATTATATAAAAATAACATCATAAATATTAACAGCTAAAAGTATTTTTTATTAAAAATACATGAGTCTTTTATTATTTTTATATTCAATACATAAATGGAGTGTCTCAAATATATATAAATATATATATATATATATATATATATATATATATATATATATATAAACACTTTAAAATTAATTGTGTATTAATAAAAACTGCGTTTATTAATCAGTTTTTGGTACACTTTATATACACATTAAAAAGTTCTAATTGAATATTGCTGAAATTGTTTTCTTCATACAAGAGATACAATTTTATATACGAATTAAAATGAAATGATATGAGTTATTACATTAATAATTATAATGATTTTAATTATTAATATGACGTTATACATTATATATATATATATATATATATATATATATATATATATATATATATATATATATATTTATATATTTATATATACATACATAAAGGAATAAATGCTTGTCAGTATTTAATATAATACTAATTGTCTTTATATTTATTTAAAAATATATATATATATATATTTACATAATACGTTTAAAGGCATTTTCTCGTCAACTGACACGTTAAAGGGCACTAACCGTACTTTAATAAAAGTACTTCAAAATGCACATAGGCATATAAGAAAACTGGACATGTGCATGATATTTACACAAGTTTATTCATCGTGATTATTCAAAATAAACAGTTCAAATGACAATGCTCATGTTTCATTGACTGCGGTAGGCGTTTGTATTTGAATCACCTCCTCTTCGACCTTAACTTCGACGCTCGGCTCTTTGCTCTGTTCCTCTTTAATCGTGGTAAATATCGATATCAGATTATTGATTCCTATCAGATAACCGTCCTCGTGGTTACCGACCGTCCACTTGGAGTTGTGATCGATGCTGATGTCCTTTGGCAATCTTACGGTCTTGGCGAAGTCGATCAACCATATCGAGGCTCCGCGTTTGTCGTGAACGAAGAGTAAAGAGCTGCCGATGACCTCGTGGGTCTGGAAAAAGTCCGACCGTAATAGCGTTTCTTTGATTTGTTGTAAACGTTCGATGTAATAATTCTGAAAAGAGAAAGTGAACGCGTTAATAATTTTCACCACGACGAACAAGTGAAAAGAAGGTCGGCATAAATAACATGCCATTTGTAATTAAAATTTCGACAATTGCCAATACCATTGTGGTGTTATTTGTATCAAATTTAAATTGCAAAAATATCCCCTAAAACTACTTTTATAGTCAAATTGGAGCTCAAAGTGCAAAAATATAAATATAGTAAAATGTGAGGAATTTGAATGAAGTCTATTTCTGAAATGTTTCAAGAAACGCTCCAATTTTAAATTCAACAGAGAAACACTACAAAATATTTATGTATGCAAATCACCCACTTTCATCTAATATGAAAATGGTTACAAATACATTATAAAATACACGGTATATTGCATACGTATAATATTATGTTATCGCTGTTATATTATTATTCCAATGTTAAATGTACTTTACTTTACTACTAAAAGAGTGAATATACTTTACTTACAACGGAGCTAGGGAATTCTTTCAAAAAGTCTTTGAACGCCTCCGAAATTTGCTCCATGGATTTAGTGGTTTTAAAGTCTTTTGAACTGGTTCCGTCCGCTTTTTTGATACCTTCTATCCTAAAGCCCAGAGTCGCCGTTGACGATATTGTTTCCCTCCAAACCATATATCGCGGTTTCGTTACACCTTTCAACCTGTGTTCTTCGTCTGTGGGAGCCGTTGGATCGATCTGAATCATTTTTTCATACATATCCTGTAAAGTTATTGCAATATCAATAGAATACATTCTATTTTATAACTGTTATATTATTGCGCATTAAAAAAAAAACACAAAGTACTTTTCTTAATTTTGGTTTTTCCTTTGCCTTTGCTAATTCCTCTTCTAAATATGTTCTAACACCAATTTTACAATCCATTACACATGGTGAGTCAAAATCTCCTAATAAATCTTGCAATTGAAGATATGTAGCTGTTTTAGCATACGGTCAAGGAAAATTTCGAACATATATCAAAATATGTATTTATTCATTTATTGTTGAAAAAGGATACATTCTCCGTCGTCACTCATTATTTGTCCTTTGTATTCAGGAACATATGGCCTTAAGCAATCTTTCATTAAAACCTAAAAAAAAATACAGTTCATGAAAATTGAATGTGAAAAATACAATTTTTTGCAACCTAGTAATAATGTCATTAACCAAATTATTAAATATACTACAATTGTAATTACTTGAAAACAAGATTCCTCTTTAGGACAGAGTTTTTTCAGGATCGTTCCCTGATCGGGTCCCGCTTTGAAATTTCCTTGATGACCGGCCAATTGCACCCAAGGATATCTTTGTTTCTTGTATGTTTGGAAGAACGGCGTCCACTGAACAATATTACGCAGCTTTCTCCAGCCAGAGTTCTGAAATCGATATGAAATGTTTGTTGATTCAAATTATTTACTGATTCAAACCGGTTACATTTGTAGAATGGACCGTGTAAGTGCTGAAATTTCGCGATACATAATGCATTAAGTCAAAGGCAACGGCAAAGGTTGAAGATCTCAACAAACACATAACGGCAATGAATACGTTTAAAATTCGATAATATTACCTACCCACTCGCTTTATTCTATTCGATATAATATAGTTCCAATCACTCAAAATTAATATATATATATATATATATATATATATATATATATATATATATATATATATATATATATATTGACTGTATGATGTGAAAATATCACATTAAAAATATTTTATTTAATGATATCAATATAAATATTACAATTTTATCTGAGAACGCCGTTATATATTGAAATGTTAAGAGCATGAAAATAAAAATAAATAGGTATCGTTACAAAAAATATTTAGTAAATCTAAATTGTCGAATGACAATTAATTGGAACGTAAATAAATTGTAAGAAAACTCACGTCTTTAATATTTTTACTGATAACGTTAACGATGCAGTTGCTGATGGTGAATTCCATTTCTCTTCCGTTGCAATGAATAAACCGATATATGGTAAGTGAATATTTATTATACTTCGGACACAGCGGTCAATTACTCGAATTAGTAATTCTTAGTCTCGAGTAAAGAAAGGGAAAGAAACGAACCGACCGAACCGAATTACAAACCGCGAATGCGAAACGAACGAACGACTTGTGCATTATAGAAACGGCTACAATCGAGGTTGACTTTGACGTCAGCACGCGTTCTCAAAATGTGGTGCGCGCCGGCAATTATTCGTAATCGGATTTGAAATTTCCGGGAAACCGAAAAAAAACTTGTATTAACACAAATTTCGTCTGTTCTGTTCTGTCATGATTCATGCGTTGGAGAATCCCTGTGCGCGTTTCTTATCAGCTTATATTACTATTATTATTATTGTGATAAAATATAACGCAGATAATATCTGATAAAATGTAATCTTTCGTGTTAACGGCGCACTTCTGATATGGAAATTTCAGCGTAACGTGTGACGAGCTGGAAACTTTCGTGAAAAATAAATTATTGTTAAAACATACATTAACAAATCCACATCAAATAACTCATGGCAATTCGGTTATTATTATTAAAAATTGTCGCATTTCAATTTGATAAAAATAATTAAATATATTTGGAACTTACTTTCCAAATATATTTAATTATTTTTAAATAAATTTAAAAATAATTAAATATATTTTTTGATTTAGTCAAAATAATGTGAGTTTTAATTATAACTAAAATGAGTTTTTAAGCAAAACTCGTAATTAGTTATAAATAAATATTAGTTTTAATAAGTATATACCGTATAGTTAAAATAGTGTTGAAAGGGACAGTAACGGAAAATCGCCTTGAAACTCAACTCTTTTTTTCTTTAATTACATTCAAATATAATCATCAGAATAACGCATTATTTTCAGAATCGCTAATAATATTGAACGTCAGGACAAAATAAGATTTTGTAATAAACACGATATACAAAATGACGTTTTTAATTCCACATTTGTTTATTTTTACATAGTATATATTTTTTTAGAAAAGACGACGTTCGATATCGATATTTTATTGCGTATTAGATCAGATTTTCCTATAATAAAACATTTAATCGTCTAAAATGTTGAATTTTTCCTTTACTTTGTATTTTCCTTCCGTTTTATCGATCTTAATTTTTCCTTTAAACGTGCGTCATTTTAACAAAAATCAAATTTCAACAGCAATTCAATTTCTTTAATTGTAAAATGTTGATTTTTTTTATAATCGTCACCAAAATTATTTTTATCGCCGATTCTTTTTACAAATATTAATATATACGAGTACGCATTTCAAATGTTATATAAAAAATATAGTATTTCAATATGAAACATTATCGTAAGAATTTTCCTCGTTTTTTCACCATTTCTATAAATATAAGACGATGGTAATTTAAAATAAAAAAAGTTGACATCTTTTGTTAAAGAAGAGATGGCGCTTCCGTTGAAACATGCGTCATTACGAATCGAGAAAGTTAAATTTTAGCATATTTATGACGAAAAGTCATAAAAAAAATCGATTACAAATAATAAAGACAATTCGAAACTGACGAATGAATAACTCTGATTCATTCGGTACATTCAATATTTTTTTTATTTTATTTTATTCTAGGAGAATATACAAATAATTATATGAGCAATACATTATAATAATTATTTTTTGTGTATTTTTATTTTTAAAGCTAAACAAAGAAAAGAAAATACCTATATCTTATTTTAATGCATATTACATTATGCATAGCAACTCGTATTTCTTGTTATTTTTACGTCATTTGTCGATATTAGCTACTTTTTTTATATTTTATTTAGAAAATTATGCAAATTTACAATTCAAATAACATGTTATTTTTTCACATGAATGAAAATACACACACATACACACATATATATATATATATATATATATATATATATATATATATATATGTGTGTGTGTGTGTGTTTTCATAAAATATAAAAATTTTATGACGATTCCAACACAATCATTTATTTTCACATGTAGAAAAATATTTACTTATTAAAAATTTAATATCCCAAAATAAACGATAACGCATAGTAATAACTACCATATAACAATAACAATGACTGTCGTCAAATAATAAAAAAAAACTTTTTATAATCGATATATTATAGTGACATACTTCAAAAAGTGGAGATTTTCTTTAAAATCAAATGTATTTTTTCCTTTTTTTATTATATTATTCTATAAATTTTAAAACTTATTAAAAAAATATCTATTTTTATATAAAAAGACTGCAGGATTCTATTATATTCAAAATACATGGTACATATAAACAAATTATAAGAGTCTACATTTATAAAAAAAAAATATATATGATTCTATATAAAATATTACTAGAAAGTTTTATTACGTTAATAAACAATATAATGAAAATGTTCAATTAAATTTTATCCGGGAATTGAAACCGGAACTTGTAATTCACAAATGCGACACTTTTGTCACAGCCCAACCGCAAATTGGCAACTAAATAAAAGTTATTATTTTATTGCGGTAAAGTAACACAAACATAACATATATAGTTATTATAGAAATATATAGGAAAAATATTTTTATCCGTGAAACAAATCTTGGTTTCATTGGAAGAAAATCGGAGACCAATATTACCAACGTCGTCATTATTGCCATTAACGAGTCTATATACTATATTTAGAATGCAGCAATCAAAATATCATCAATTTATTATTGTTTGATTCTAAATTAACTAATAGTTTTACGAAATTGATATTTGATATATAGATTAAAAAATCAAAGCGAATCGATTGCAATGAATTTATTTTCATAAAATGAATTGTTAAAAAGAATGTATGACGACAGTTTTAGAACCGGTGTACGTATTTTAAACTTACGGTTCTCTCTTATGCCGGTTTTTGTTATAAACATTGACCTATTTTTCGTAGTAATGTTAAGAATTTTTAAATTTAAAACACGTAAAAAAATACACGACAAATACTAAAAATGGAAACGTTTGTTTCCCGATTTCATTTTTATATGTCATTAATAAAAATAAAGTGTGTGCGAGTGATAAATTTTTGTTTTATATGGTAAATATTTGAATTTTTCCATTGACGTCAAAATCCAAAGTCGACGATGCCATTTTACGATTAAAATATAAACTTTATACAGTAATAACATAATTAATAACAATAAATAAACGTCAAACACTTAAATATTACAATTCAGGTTGCTATAATAACCATTCGTTGAAATCTAATTTGAAAATGAAAAATCAATGGAAAAATTGTGTCGGAAAAATTTCCATCAAATATATTGTTATGATAATTAGTATTGCCATTAAAATATTTTTTATTTTATTTCTGGAATATCAATAATTCGACTTGAACACTTTTTAAAACAAATTTGACAGTTTCTCCAGCGTCCAAAAAAAATGAGGCCCAAAATCAACAGGACTTTAAACCGATAAAAATAAATGTCATTTGAACGTAACAGAAAATACATCATACTATTTATTACAGAAAAAAATAACAATACCATCTAATTTTAAATAAATATTTGACTGATTTTTTTTTGTAATGTCAATTCGATGAAATGAAATAGCAACCTATATATATATATATATATATATATATATATATATATATATATATATATATTTATTTATATTTATATATCATTATAAAAAAAATAATACAAAACAAATATGTACGATAAAAAATATAAAAATGAAATGGAATACACAACGTATTGTGACAAAATTATTATTTCATTTAAATCTTATTTATTTACTATTCAAAAAAATAATTTAAAAAATTATCATAATATTGTAATGAGAAAATGCCCAACAATTTCTCGCAATGAAATTAATAAAAATTATTTTAAAGTGTTAGAGTTCAGAGAGTAATCCTAAAAATATCACTAATTAGACTTTTCCCTAAAAAATAAATACTTGAAATGGGAATAAAAGATGTGAACGAACGTCATCGGGAATTGAACAAAATATCATCCATTATGCATCAGAAAGATTATATCGTATTTATAAATAGAATGTGAATATCGCGCTAAGGAAAGCGTCGTTCCGTTTCCTATGACGTAAATCGAGTTTTAAAGCGACGTTAAAGCGAACGATTCAGTTCAAGGCTTCGACGCAGGTGCATTCACTTTAAAACAATTAACGACTAATGTCATTGTGAAAAATGTCGTAAAGCAAACGGTAGCGTAGAGAATGTGACGTTAAATAACTGAAAATTTACAAAGCATGCTATTTTCATATATAATAGTATATAATGTTAAACGCGTACGAATTCAGACACGGGTCCGCTTGTACAATATCAGTACGATTTATTATTTATACGCATTTCGACAAATAATATATATATATATATATATATATATATATATATATATATATACATATATACAGGTTTACTTCTAAACACAAATGCAATAAACAATATTTGAAACAAACCGTACTTTAACTCCAATTATAAACTAAATATTTAAATACACAGATGATATTATAAAAATATTATTCATAATCGATTATTAAGTGTAATAATAATTCATTGCAAGGACATAGATGTCGTTAAATTCTCTCATTTTTATTTTATTATCAATTATTTCATATGACAAGATATCTTCCTTACAAATCTAATGAATAACTAGTTCGTTCATATTATATATATATATATATATATATATATATATATATATATATATATATATATATTACAGAATAGGATGATATAAAAAATATACATATCTAAAATTGTATATTATTAGATTAAAGGTCACCATTTACGCATCATCAAATGATTAAATCTAAATAAATGCTAGAAATAAATTAATTAATATTGTAGTTTTACCGACTTTTATATTTAGAATACATAAATATTATTGAATAATTTTAGTATATTAAAAAAATAATAATAAATAGCGACGTTTAAAGTACAAATCTACGATATCGGAGCGAAAGTCAGTCGTTCGTCTCGTCAAAAATAGAAATACATCTAATAAATAATACACGATATTTTTTTTAATAACAATAATAAAAATAAAAAACTCGGATAACCTTTAGAGACATTTGACATCGAAATGATTTATTCGTCATAACGAAATCTACGTCAATCGTCGTGTATTTTTTGCCTTTTTGTCACGCTAAACCCGATTGATAGTATTATATAAATAATTGAAATATTAAACCGAACTTTAATAAATTGTCGTATTATATTATAAAAAAAAAAAACTTTGAGACATCGCCGTTTGATTAGCAATCTCATTTGGCATCATCCAATGAGGTCTGCCGTTCGATTTGTCGTCGTTCAATTGACGATCGATTGGTGGTTCAATTACAATAAATGTTAATATATATATATATATATATATATATATATTAAGTACGCCCACTTTTTTACCGAATAGAGATTAACGACGAGCGCTCTATTCATAATTAATCGTAAAATGCGCACTATTTAAAATATAACTCAAAAAATTGTACACAATGTCTTAAAGTTTAGCATACTATTATATTATTATATGGCGATATCACGGGTATTATAATCGTATCGACGTTTTTGGACGAGGTCGTATTTTCACCCGGACAAACTGGTTATTTTCAAAAGTAACGTTTCTTATTTTAAATTTTATTATGTCTTACTTTTTTATATACCGAACATGCGTTAATCTTAATGTTCGATTGAATTATTGATTTCGCGGAGAATATTGTTCTGCTTTCTACGACTATATTCTTATTATTATACGTCTCAGTTAACGTTATATGTATTATGAAAAATAAAGTCCTAATATTTTTGATCCTATTTTAAAGTTATATATTTGTTAAAAAAGTTAAAAAAAAAACTTGACAACCGATAAATTTATAAGTGTTCTGTGATTCTGAAAAGATTAGAATTAGCTCTTACATTAAAACCTTTAAATTTGAAAATATCAATCAAACGTCTAATTATTTTTACTTAAAAAAATCTTCTAGTATATAATCGATGGTACAACCTTCACCTCTACGACACGAATAGTATGTTAATATATAATAAATAAAAACAGAGGAAAAAAAATGCAAAATTAAACAGAGATCAGCGGAATAAAGTATAAAATGACATCATCTTAATCGTATGCAATAAACTAAAATTTATCATAATTTAATGATACACACACACACACACACACACATATATATATATATATATAAATAGAACAATTTAATCTGTCATCAAATGAAATAGTACAGAAATATTAATTATAATCAACTTGAGTACAAAAAATATACTAAGTAATAATCGAAAAAAAAATTACATAATATTAATATTAAATACATATATTATAGTAATTAAACAAACAATCATGTATAATAAATAACAGTAACAATATTCATGTTGGTTATAATAAAAATAAAACCGTTCACATATTTGAATAATAAATCGATTTACTTGCATTAGAAGGAAAAATCATACCAATCGAGCGATACGTAATCGAATTTTTATTTTAATTTATATTAAAATAAAATCGCACTGTATACACGCATGCACGCACACACAATAAAATTATAATATTATATATTAATATATATATATATATAAATAATACATATAATATGAACACCATGTGTTGAACATATGGCTAAAGTTGCCCGCTAATATATCATACACTTGTGACACGTGTTTCGTTTACCAGTAACACATATCTATTGTGTATGGTATATATACAGGATGTTCAGAAAAATCGGCGGACGTTTTACATAAGATTTTTTCGCGTTTTTGTCGACGTCCACCACTTCCTAGTTTTAATTAATTTTTTTTTTGAATTTCGCGAGCGGCTTCTCTTTAATGTCCATTTGAGCGGCGTAATAATGACATGTTTGCCGTTGTGCAACAGAAAATTTGCGCAATATTTATATACGGTAATTACGCCAAGGGCGGTCCCCAACATTGCTGTGTTTTTATTGAAAATTAAAATCGATTCCATCGATCTCGTTTTTAACGTTTCTTACATACATATAAGGTGTAATATATATATATATATATATATATATATATATATATATATATATATATATATATTACACTTTTTTATTATATTATTATTATATAAAAATATTGACGCAAATTAATATCGAAGCACGTTGACATACAAATTTGTCAGTCGAGAGAATTACGCGATAAATTATAAGCAAAGATTGCGTAAAAAATATTGAATTGATTAATGAAATGGAATTTAAAAATATTTGCAATAATTAAATTCCAATAGAAATGATAAAATCAATTAGAATTATTCAATAAATATTAACAGAAAAAGCCATATACCATAATTAGAAGTGATGCGCTATAACTTGATATACGACAATTATAATTACGTATTATTTTCTTATCTAATACGGCTTCCTATAATTACATTGTTTGAAAAGGACGGATAAAACAATTATTCCTTTATTGATTTGTTTATCGAACTTTTATTCAATCATTATATTTACAGAAGCTCAGGAGAAATTTAATAGCGAGGCGTTATTAAAATTTATAATATAATTTAATAATAGTACAATATTGCATTTTTTTTATTAGCTCGATATTTATAATATATCATTACTTGAATACATTTCCGATTGGATAAAAAATCTTTTCAATTTAATCATATATATTAAATTAATTTAAAGTCATAATTCTAAAACTTCGTCGTCATTTGCTTTATTCGTTGGCTAATGATTTTTGTCACCACAAATGCTATCACAACTCAAAATAGGAATCGTTCACATAACTTTTCACGTTTGAATATAGTTTAATTTTATTTTATTTACATTTTATGATGCATAATAACAATATATTTTTTTATATATTTCAAAAAATTTAATTATTTTATTTTAGTTCAAGTTTAATTTAAATAATATTCATAGTTTTGCCGATAATCATACCATTAACAGCTATAAAAATCACAAATAATTTATAATTAAATGTTAAAGGAATGGTTTATATTCGCTAGAAAATATAAGTATATTATATTATATGATAAAAAAATATCTTTATATATGTGAAAATGATGCGTAAATCATTCCACGCCATATTATCGACAACCGTATAAAGAAAATCAACTTTTCACATATCAAATCAAGGATCAGAATTATTTCGTTTCGAAATTGACAAGAAACGATCTGTTCGCGCCAATTTATGATTCAATTATTACACTTTTATTATTATTATTATGAATGTTATTTAAATGGACATCTATCAAACGGGTGACTGAAAGCTCATTTTCAAATTTTACATATGAATTTCACAAAATATCGTAAAATTAATTAAAAATTGAATACGTGATAACACTCGTGATAACGCGCTAGTTAAATAAAATAGTAAGAAATTATTTTCGGATCACGTTTAAAGTTCGTGATCGTCATAACGTCGGCATATTATGGAATTAATAATTCATGTTTTGTTAGTTTGACGTTCTACTTTTTGTTTCATCATAATATTGTTTGAGATCAAAGTTTACAATTTCAGCAGACGCATGTTTCATTTTATCTAATAGATTATTTAGCCAACATTAATTAGATATATGATAGAAGCCAATTTAAGTGTTTAACCTTTGATATCGATATTTATTAAATTATATAATATAAAATATATGTTACGTATTATCATATTATGTAATAGAAAATTAAAAAAATAAATTAAAATTCTGAATTGCAGTATTTTTTAATAATATATCGTATATTCGAGTTTGATTCCCGTTATGAATGTGATTTTCGTTAAAGAATTTAACCTTATAATAACGATAAATCTTTTTAAATTGAATTTAAAACCAGTGTTCATTTTTACTACAATTCCTACAAAATCTAAACTTTGTACTAAAATTGAACTTGTGATGTTATCGAAAATTCACGACAAAAATATGTCGATTTTGTCAGACATACTGTACATGTTATGAATATAAAATTTCTGAATATTAGACCACGCCCATATTTTTAGTACATTCTTTTTAATATTATAAAATAAATACACACTAATAAAATGTGCAAAATAAAAATAAATATAAGACGATTCAAAAATATTCACATATGTTACTGTATACAAATAAATATAACAATTATTTATAATGCATCGAATCGATATTTTTTCGTTATAATTGTGTTCTTTGGACTTTGATAAGTTAATTTATGTGAAAAAAAAAACAAAATAACGGAATATTTCAGTAAAATTTTCCGAAAGTGTTTTTCATAATATATATATATATATATATATATATATATATATATATATATGACGTCAAAATATTATATATTATAAAAGCTATTATAATATTATTATTAAAAACTGCTGATCTCAGGTTCAATTCCCGAAATGTCGACGCACCGCGTTATGAAATACAAACAAATGTCATGCATTATTTTTACATATTTTATCGTTTACATAAGAACAAGTTTGTCTGTGAATCTGACTATATAATTATTTCAAATCTTGTGATTTTTTTCTAATGCATGAACATTATAAAATAAAAAAAATCTCAGTGAACTTCAAATTTAGTTCGTGTTTTCTAATAAATATTTCAATTTAAAACAAACCTAAAAAGTACATAATGAGTTATGCTAAAAAAGAAGTCAAAAAGTTGCCATCCAAAAACAAAAACAGAACGGGTTCAAATTGAACCCTTTGGCTTGAGATTAATTGAAAGATAAAAAATGGCGTATGTAGAAAAAAAATCGTTGTAGAATAATAAAACTCTAGTTCTAAATTGTAGAATAATAAATCTCTATTTTAAAAGTTGTTTTTGAGAAAATTGACATAAATACACAACTTGTAATGTAGATTTTTTAAATATTTTAATAAAACAAGAAAACTGAAAAATACCAAAATTTAAACGTTATAATATATATATATATATATATATATATATATATATATATATATTTCTTAAGTCAAATTACCGTCAATTCCGATTACAAATCTTACATCATGATTAAAGAAATGTCATTAGAATACGTTAAAAATACTTGTGTAAATATAAAAAGTGTATTTAAATTGTTAGCATATTAATAATAAAACACAAAGGCGACGTAAACGAATCGATACAATTTCGACATTACATCGCAAATGTATTCTGAAGCGAAAACCTACTACTCGTTCTGTCCGAAAAGTAATCAGGAACGAGTCCTTAAATTGCATATATTTTTACGCGGGAATCGAATGGAAATAAAATAGTTACACACGCCGATGAATATTCAGCTGTTGAATTGTTGTTATATTCTGTGACGTCAATCGGACGCCCACGGCGAACGCGCCATTTGCATACAAATAAGATGACTTGTACGCACGCACACACACACACACACACACATATATGCACGCGTGGGTTCGTGTACATGCACACGTACATAATAATAATGTGTCGTTTGTTGTTTCTTTTCATGAAGAAAAAAAAATCTTTTTGTTTTCGTTTTTCAAAATGGGCGATATGAGAAAAGATGGCCATTGTTGTGCGACGCGTACAACGAAACGCGTCATATTTATTTTAAAAGCTTATTGCCATCTATTATATTCACAATAGTTAGTTATATGGTATATCATTGATAAGTAGCGCCTTCGAAATGCGGTTGTTGGAAAATTAGCGGTTTTCCTAATAAACCAACTAATGAACAAGTCCAACAAACAAATGGTCAATGCGAAAAGTAAATCTCACTATTACTACTTATTTTACTAATAAATTTTCTTCATCAAACGGTACTAAATAATGTGCTATGATGTAATATAAAATATTATACGTCAATAATTACAAGGAAGAAGCAAAAGAAATTCCTAATGCGAATTCGAATAGATCGATTAGCCATTTCTGTATTTTTATACAAATTTTATACAGACGCGTTTACAAGGTGCCAATTAATTTCCTTTTACTATATAACCGGTGCAATTAAATCGATTAAATTCGCATAACAAATCAATCAGATCTCGTATTGACGTTTCTTAATTGATAACTTTAATCGAGCGATATTCGCTATGCATTTAATGCTTTTTTATGCAATAGAATTCTTTGTAAAAGCGTTAAAAATAAATTTATTGATTGTCATTGATTTTTTGTTTTGCAAAGCTGCAAATAATTTATTTCCATACAGTGATGTATTAAAATCAGAAAAAAAATGTCAAATTAGCCTTTCGATTGTAAAATTCTCTTTTTGGTTATGTATTTTCAAATCATCATTATCAACCAACAATTTTATACGATTCAAATGCTGTCACAACGCAAAATGTGCGTTGTTCACGTATCGCATTATTTTTAAATAAACAATTTTATTTTGATTTTGACGTTTGGTTGTCTTAAAACGCCATGTTTCGGAGGATATTATTCGCCTAGCAATACTTTTTTTTCTCAATAACTTAAATACATTTTTTTTCAATTTTGAATTCATTTTGTATACCATATATTATAAAATATATGGTATTATTTAGAATTTCATTCCTATTTCATTTAAACTAGATAATTCAATAAAGAATTAAATTTTGAACTCCAAATGTATAATAGGAAAATATAAACATTACGTAAAAAAACTGGTCACACACACTTGTTTGAAATAATATTTCAATATTCGATTGAATTTGATTACACTTATATAAATTTTACAATCTAAAAAAAAATACAATTATAAATTTGAATTTTGTTAAATATTAAAGCATTAAAGTTTTAAATCCAGAATTACCGTCGCAATACCAATTAATGTATAATATATAAATTAAATATATTAATTAGGATTATACACATATAAATATTAAATATATTACATAAAATCATCGAAATTATTACACAGATACCAACCATAAATCGGAAACATAAATCACTTGGATACATAAACGTAATTATACAGTTTAAAATATGACGCGCAAAATCGGTTCGTTAAATATCTCGAAATACGTCGCATAAAATTACCTTTTTTTCCCCGTTTGAAACGCCGTCTGAAAATTTATTTATTTATTTTTTGCTTTTAATATTTTATTTTTTTTAACAAAAAAGGCACGATAAATTCCTTTCGGATTGACATACAGAATTCGATTTCAAAAAGATAGAGTCGATCGGTTTAACCGGTCGACCGATGGCTATTTCAGTAAACTTAAATTAACGAATGGTTTAGGAACAGTCTTCTGAATACGGCAAAGTAGAAATTATATATTTTTAATTTCTCATTTTGACGCTATAGATTATTAAAAAATTGATTTGTATAACATTATATAATATAAACCCCCTCCCCATTGTTTGTAGTGATTTGTAAATAAAATATTAATTAACTCTTAACATACTTGTATACTTAATATTGTAGTTAAAATTAAAAACATTCTCTTTATAAAAAATACTTACTTCAAGTTAAACATTGCACTAAACTTTTCTTTTAATATAATTACTAATGTATAATTTTTTTTATATATAATATAACCAACGTGTTATGCTTTTCAGTACAATTTTTAAAACAAACCGCGATGCTTTCAATGGAATTTATTGTATATTACAATTCCAAACATAATTAATAATAATTACAAAAAAAAAAACTATACAGTAATATAAATTTAATCGGACAATTTCGAGCGCCTTTTTACGAAATCGCATTTCAAAATTACAGCGCAATAAATAAATCGATAAATAAAGGCCACACGTAAATTGAACCGATTAATTATCATATTTCGTTGGAGTCTACCAAATTTTATTGGGATTTTTTCTTCTTAAAAAGTTACATTTCAATACGAATAGATTCGTAGACAAATTGATATGTGCTATTAAATTTATCGCAATTATTATTTCAGTGATGAACCTTGTTCGATATGAATGACGATGCATCTGAAGTTGACCGATGAAACAACCTTCTTTTTTCCATTCATAAAAAATACATTTCGTTCAAATTGTATTACGATAATGTTTATTGTCTCTCGTGCGATTTCACAGTGAGGATCACGTTTCGATGAATTTGTCAAACACGTGCTTAAGTAATCGTTTGTAAATATGATTCAATTTAAAATGTACGATAATACGAACGTGTCGCTGGCAATTTGTATAATTCGGTCATTATGTAAAACACGTGCCCCATTATCGACTTGACAATATTGGAAATCCGATTCTAACTGGTTATAGAACCAGCAAACGATCGGTTTTTTTGCCTTCTTCAAGATAACAGACTCGTTATAAATACGTCTGTTTGTATTTCAATTCATTTATAATGTTTTATATAAATATAATAAACGTTAAAAATGTCTATAATTCAAAACCATGTAAGTTGGTTAAAATTAGTTTAGTTTGAATACGAAAATATGACGCTCGTTGATTTCCTACAACTGCAACGAATTTTCCAATATTTTTTTTTTCAATATTGAAAAATTTAATCTGTTTAATATATTCTCAAAGATGGCGCTACAAAACGTCATTGTAATAAAATACAAAATTAATAAATAAATCACCGCAAGAGACTTGATTTCGTGATCGTCGTATTAATGCTAAGCAAAAATCCTTCTCTATATACCATATATAATTTAGAAAGTTGAACATAATGCATTACTTCGAAAATCGCATACGAGTCTTCGAGATAATGAGAAGACATTAATTTAATTTTGCGGCCGTGGTGGTCGACCCAACAACGTTTTCCGACTATTATTATGCCGGTTCCGACTTTGATTCTCGTATTGCGCGTCGCAAAAATTTGTCTTGCCGTCGTGAAAACGCATTATTATGCAAATTTCGTAAAAAACAAAACAACGATGTAAAATACAAAAGAGAGACCACAAGGTTCTCCACGGAACGGAGCATCGTCGGTTAAATTAATTTAAAAATGCATAAATGTACGATTGGGCGTTTTGAGTACGTGAAAATATTGACTTGACCTGAATTTTTACTACCTTGGATAGAGTCGGAGGCGTCTGTTCTGGGACGTCCGAATCCCACTCCGAGCTTAGATCGTCGCTGGAAGCGTCTCCGTAGTCCAGACACCAGGGGACCTCCAACAGGGACCGTTGATACTGATCATAGCCGGGATTTAAAGTGGCCAAAGATGGAGACGGCGATCTCCTCCAATGTTTCCTCAACGTTCTCGATCCGATTTCCACATTATTGGAGTGATTTTGTATGTTTTTTTTATGTAAATTTGCCGGTGATAGACGATGATGCAAACGACGATCGATCGGTACTCCGGGTTCGGATTGTCTCCTTGGCGTTTCTACGGGATCAATCCTAATTTCGGCTACCATCGACGGTCTTTTTGCTATTTCGCTATTCTGCTTTGGTTTTGATAAATGCATCGGAACCTCTATGGTTATCTGGGAAAATAGCTGAGATTTTTCAGTTTTCAATTTGGCCTGATGGTGGTGATGATGATGCTTCAAATGTTTGTTAACCGCATGAGAATCGCCGCCATTGCTCAACGGCTCTTTCTGCCTGTGTATCACATCCATGTTTTCGCTGAATTTTTCATCGTTGGCCATTTTATCGGTCTTCACAGACTGCATGGCACTCGCGGTGGACATTTCATCTCGATGAACGTGGATTCGGATCGCGGACGATTCGTCACACGAATTCGATTCGGAGAACGTCTCAACACCGGATCGTTGAATAGAAAGTGGTAACGCTGGTAATCCGCGGAGTGAATGTGATTAACACTTTTGGTACCAAAACGATGTTTAACATCGTTAACAGACCACAGAAAAATAACGATATTATTCAATAAGAAATATATGTATAATATAACACGTATTGTTTTGTTGTGCGATGTTATCATTAAAACCTCATTGCGGTTAATCAACGTCTTCCTTTTTAGAGGTTAAAAATTAACGCTCCGCCGGCGTCGCACGGTTTAATAATAAAGCACACATATACTAGAGAAAAATTCGAAGAAAAAAATATATCGAAAGTGTACATTTGCCGATGGCAAACATTTGGCGAAACTATCAAAAGCAAACAGAGAAGTCGCTATAATAGAATCAACACACAAACACCGAGACCGAATTAATTAATCCGTTAACAGGCCGCGCTTTTCTATTATTATTATTATTATTATTATGTTGAAAAATGCCTTAAATATGAATAACAAATATATACATACACATTATTTTAATTAAATAACAATAATAATAATCGTAATAGGATTTTGTATTTTGAAACGCTTCGCTGTGCGAAATCGTTTTGAAAGTGCGATCGATTTCGAGATTCGGATCTTTCGCGATTTCGGTAAAGGTTTTTCTCGAATTTTCGCGGAAATTCCTCGTTTTTCCCAAGAAATTGGTCGCGCATAGGATATACGCGTCGGGCACTCGGCTGCCGACTGACACTGCGAACCAAATACCGACTAAAAACAAGCAATGTTTAATACAGGGCTGTCCAACATGAAAAAATATTTTTTTTATTTTCTGTTTGCATTATATTTGTTTATGTTTTGAAAATAAAAAATAATAATATTCGAACTAAATATTGCTATTCGTATTTATTATTTATTGCATACCAAATAACTATTATGTATAACATAAACGTTTACTGAAATTTTCAATAAATAAATGAATAAAACACTAATCGCTTTTAGAATTGATCCAAATTTTCAATAATCCGACTATATGCAACCAATTAATAGCATCGATAAATTTAAAAAACATTTTTATTATGAAATTTGTATTACTTATGTATGATATAACAATCCTACTGGTTTTCACTTATTTTTTGTATCAATTTTTTTTAAACAATTTAACTAATTATTCCAAAATTACTTTTATTGAGAAAAAAAACTAATTTAATAATACAATATTTCGATACAACTGTTATAAAAATTAATATTGTATAATGAACAGTGATACGGATTATAATTATTTGAAATAAGTGAAACCGACTATTATAACTTTCACTATTACAAAAAAAAATACTTATTCAAAAGTGAAAATTTATAATTGTCCAATAAACTTAGATTAACTTGTATGTGTCACTCGTGTCTATATTAAATTATTTGACTACCATTAATTAAAAATGATATATCATATAATTTTTACAAAAAAAAAACATCATCAATCATATTATTAAAAATGATGAATTTATGATGTGTCAAGAAGTATGAACATTTTTTTAATAAATATGACAAATAAAAAATCGACACTAGAAAATAGCATTAATAAATATTTAATAGTTTTATGAAAATTCGTGATTATTAATTAATATTATAACTTAAATCTTAAAATTTTATTGACCATTTAAATAAATTAAATAAAAATAATAGTATATTATTGAAACGCCGATATCACCCATATAATTTATATAAAAAAACCGAATGTTTTTACGACATTCTTTAGTAGTGTGTATAAATAATAAAATTTTATTGTATTACATAACAAGTGGAGAAATATCATATGAAGAAATAACTGGTATATACTTATTATTATAAAATATGAATATTTTACAATAGAAACATCTTTTCGCATACTATGGTATGTTATTAGTTCGCATTAAATATATTTGCATATACTCATACAGTATGATAAAATGTCATGTGCTATAATAATAAAACATAGTTGTAAAATTTCAAAATAAACAAAATGGCATATGATAAGTGCGTTATATGATTAAATTACTACTCTATACAATTTAATCCAGATTGTATATAAATTACAAAAAATTCTGGAAAGCAATATAAAATTAATTGCAAAATAATGTTTGCGTAATACATATATAAATATATATTATTAAATATTTTTTATATAAAAAAAATATTAATATATTTTCAAATATATTAAATGGAAAATTTTCTATACAATAAATGTAGTTTTTATAACGTGAACAAAATATTATTAATGATGCTATTTCATTTCTAATAGTCGAAATTACATGCGCCCGTATTATTTTTAAAAACATTAGTAACATACATACAAACAAACAACGGTCAATCAACAGTTTTAATTGCGCGCGATAATATATAATCGTAACGAAAGAAAATCGTCGAAACGAACGCACACTTTAATTTTTTTCGTTTTTAATGTCGTCGTGTCGATACAAATTCAATTCGTTTCTGTTTCTATACTATATATCTCCGCAGCTAAAGTGTTATTCGGGTCAAGTGATTGCGGTTGAACCTCAGATAAGGGTTTATTGAAAAAGAAAAATGACGCAAAAGTACAAAGCGTGAACGGTGCTCAACAATTCACAAACCGATTTGTAAAATTTCAATAGTCAAAAAGAATATTTAACAAAACTCATGTAAAATGTAAAAAATAATACATTTTAACATACTGTAAACTTTGTAACTTTTTCAATTCAAGATGTTCGACCAATTCATCGATTTTTCACTCCAACACGTTGGTTGAGAAGTACTGTTCTAGACAAATACCGACAATAAAGGGAAAGTTGACCTTTTTCTTGCGAGTACCTAAATTGCGTATGCATATGTTCGAGATATGTATCTTATTATATTTTAAAAGGGCTTCAAACATCTACTTTCGATTATATATATATATATATATATATATATATATGTGTGTGTGTGTGTGTGTGTGTGTGTGTGTGTGTGTGTGTGTGTGTGTGTATTCATTTGACGGTCGATTTTTAAATTTAATTTTAATGCATTGTTATAATTTTGAATCAACTTAATAATTTTTCATTAAAAAATAGATATTCTTGCAACATTCTGAATAGTTTTTCAAGTTAAAATATTAATAACTTCAGTAAATAAGTGCATTATTACTGCCATTATTTAATAAAGATAATAGTTCAAAAAATAGTGTTCAAAATAATTATCATAATCTGTAGTTATAAATTAGAAAAGAAATATCTTATAAAAAAAATGTGCGTCAAATAGTCTCAAATTGATTAGTTGTTTTTAATTAAGACTTAAAAATAGTTTGGATTTTACAATACTAAATGTATTGCGTAATATGGATACGTTCAGAAAAATGTTTTTTTTTCAACGTAAAAAATACTTCTAACAAAACGAATTTACATTAAAAATTGACCACATATTTTTAATATATGTATTTTTAAAACTGATTTGAAATACTATAAATATATAATAAAATAAGAATATATTTAAATTACACTTTTACGTTACTAAGGGATAATAATTATTAAATTAAGTAAAAATTATCGAAAACAGAAATATCATTTGGAAAAACCATATTTCGTTGTGCGACATCTATAAGACATTTTTCCAAACTAAATTTAAGTAACTAATAATGAAAAATATTTTATTTTTTAAAATATGTTTAATACACATAGATGGCGCTACACATTTTTTTTTCTACCATTTTAAATATTTACTTAATTGTTAATTTTAATTGTTTTAAACGTAACATTATTTTTTTTAAACAATTACTAAATTGATTTATATGAATATTTAAAACGTATTAAGAATAAATATGTGTTATGTTTAAACAAAATGTAAAATTTCGCACCTTTTTCCTTGATTTTTCCGATCGTCCCTCTGCATATAAATCAACAATGCCCAAGAGACAATCGTCGCATCTACAAACATCGCTGGCGACTGACGAGATCGATCCCATGCTGCTGCAACTGTCCAAAGAATCCATTCGAAGAAACGGAGCCGGTCTTCCGGGCGCATTATTTAAGGATTCCATTTTCGCCACCAATATAGATTCCATGAGACTCCTCGGTTTAGATCCGCTGGACGTCAAAGAAATCGGAGGTGGCGAAACGCTTCTATACTCCGATGACGCCATTTTGGGGACGATTTTACAAAATGGCGGAACAACACTTATTTTTTTTTATTATTTCACTGTATTTATTAAATCCACATATCAAACAAAAACAAACAATAACACTATTGAGACATAATCGATATAAACAGTCGTTTTTAATAAAAAAAAAATTAATGTTATATTCAAAATGAAACTGCCTAGATTTGAACTTATTATTTGTACTCATGAATCGATTATATATTATATAGCTAACAAATTCTCTACTAAGTAAGCTATCGCGAGTGTCATTTATGTTAATTTAAAAGTCGTTTCGCGTTTCATTTATACTATTAATGCCCATATTTTAAGCGACCATTTTTGTCGAACATTAATAATTACATTCGGTTCAAATTTAACGGTGTTTATATGTCGTCATGTCGAATTTTAATTGAAAACAAAAAAGTGTACCGATCATAAAACAGATCCCTTAGGGCTCAATGAGAACACGAACAAACATCAATCAACGGAACATCGCCAATAAATCAAAATAATAATAATAAAACATAAATAAAGAAACGTGCCACAAAATCGACACGGCGCTTACAAATTTATTATAACCAGTCATATCTTTCCAGCTCGAAAGATATAATCGGATAATAAAACTAATTATTATTTTTTTCAGTAAACGACATCAGATTATTTATTTATGATTTTTTTTGCTTAGATTTGATTTGTCAAAAAGATTAATACGCATATGTTTTTTAATTAATATTAATAAAATAACTTGCATATTTTTATTTTTAATTTAAAATAAATGTTACGGTGTAAAAAAAATGCAGTTATATATCTAAAAGTTAGATATCGAGTTGAAATTTATTTATTTTATGTACTTAATCTAAAACAAGATTATTTCAACGGTGACATGGCAAACTTTTAACCGTCAAATTAAAAACTTTTAAAATACAGCTACGCGATTTAGATAAGCATTATTTTATTTATTGTAAAAATAAATAAATATTCCGCATTGACACGTTTTTTTTTTTTTGCTTTTGTAGCTTTAGATAACTAAGCAGGAAATTAGTTTAGAAACATTTTTAAAATTAATCGATTGTAAATAGAAATTACTGATATTAAGATAATTAAATTCAATATTTAATTATAAAAAGAATGTAGTGATTATTTGCTTGAATTATATATACAGAAAAGTTACAACTTTAAAGTATATTATTATAAATGAAAAATAAAGTTATTGTTAACATATACATATTACGTGATATTTAATTCGATATATCTTCTTGATCTATATTTCGCACGAAAGGAAAAGTTGACCGTTTATAGGCGATTTTCGATCTAAGCGATTGCGAAATTATTGCAAAAAATAAATAACACACACATACACACCAAGTCGATGAAGTAATAATAACAGATAAAATGGAAAAATATATGTACATTTAACGGTAAACCGAGGTTAATTTTATTATGGGACGGCTTTGACCCCTCTTCGCGGCAAAAGGTCGAAAACGACGTACGATTTTGCAATTTCTATTGAAACATTTAAAAATGAAAACTCCTTGGGAAATTTGCCCGTCACGCATAAAAATCTCGTTTGTTATAAAGAATTTTAAATAATAAAATATTATAAAACTTATTATTATTTAAAACAACTGACTTTTTGTTATTTGTTTGGAAAGAAAACAATAAATTATTAATTTATAGATGTCATGAAAGATATGAGAATTTAAACTGCTTCTTAATATTTTTTTTCGCGTTCAAACATTGGACTTGAAATTATTGCTATTAGTTACAAGGAAGAAATCAAAAATATAAATATTTTTATACAATTACAATCATATATAGTATATATATATATATATATATATATATATATATATATATATATATATATATATATACGATTTTTTTTAATATATATGAAACTTTATTTTCGTAAAACTATAATAAAACCTAATAAATAGATTTTTAGAATTATTTCGAATAAAAATAAAATATTAAATATATTATACGAGTTTATCGCAGATTTTGATGTACATTTATGGTATATTGTATTTAAAAATCTTAATGAGGCTATTTATTATATTGAAAAACTTAACAACATTGCAAAAACAAAACTAGCACTATCGTAATATGAAACGTAAATAGTTAATAGTATATATATATATATATATATATATATATATATATATATATATATATATATATATTAACGAAAATTCGCAATACGTAGTTAGATGAAAAATTAGTGTAAATGTAAGCGGAAAAAATAAATATTAATAATAATAAATAATGGTAAATCGCAGAACGTCTAATCGACCTAAAGATGGACTAGATGATTGATGATATTCGCATAATAGAAAATACGCGGGTGGTTTCGAGACATTCTAAAGATCCTTTCGAATGTCGAAACGATTGATATTTATAGTGTTATATAAAAAGATGCTTCTTCAAATGATTAATTTTGCTCCGGTTTACTATTGTACGCAAATAGAGTTTCTATAAATCAGTGCCAAAATCCTAAATCGACGCCATTTAATTTCGATTTGGCGAAATTAATTGCGAGCGTAGTCACATATATAAGTTTTGAAAAAAACCGCGAAAATATTTTTATTTACTTTTACCATTATGAATTATAAAAGTTTTTTTTATAAATGCTAAAATGCGAGATTCGTTCGTAAATGTTCCAATTTTAAACTTTTACTGAGAGATAATCGAATCACAAATCAAAATTTATAATAAATATTTTTAAATATGGTATGTCAGAAAGTAAATTAAAAACAATAATTATAACATTCTAAAAAGAGATCGAGATGCACAAAAAAAAACATACAACGTTAATTTTATAATTAAAAAAAATATAATAATGACGGACAGCGTATTTTTTCAATACACTATATTATATTATTGGACCGCAATATCGTAAGAAATATTAATGTTATTTTAACGATCTGAAATATGAACAAATTTATTTTGTGCCATAAAAAAATTACACGCGGAATAATTTGCGGCTGATAACGATACGATGGACTATCGTTAAAAAAATCTCGGATCAGATTTTAAACGAGATGTTTGTTGCGCATCAGTAAATTTCTCATCTGTGATATTATAAAAGCGAATCGAAAATATAACGAGCGCTCGTTCGCTTCGAATTTAATTAAGAAATACTCGTTGTCGTGCCTCAATTGAATTAATTAAGTAAATTGAGCCGATTTGCCGATGACTCTATTGACAAGAACTGGTTTTATATGCGATATATGTATACAATATGTGCGCGCTTTGAACCTGGACATTTTTGATGGCTCTCATCACAACATCGATGGAAACTTCACTTTAACTCAATTACACTTTAGAATACTTTTGAAAGGTCACTATTTTTTTTTTTAATTTATATGAGTTAAATAAACAAATTCGACATGCGCAAATAAACAGTTCGGGAACATTCGACACAAGTTTTCTTTCAAAACTAAAAAAGAAAAAGCACAAACGTAACAAACAAACAAACAATACTGCGTGTATTATGTACGTAACGTTCAGATTAAATTGATAATAATGATTTGGGACGTGAGGCGGCGCGACTTGGCCATTTTCAAAGAGTAGTTTGACGGCAATGACCAACAGTTCAACTTTTCAATTTCACGCCGACCGACGACATGCGTGTGTTTGTGTGTTTACTTATACGGTACATTCGCACAATGTGCAAAATAAAATATGTAATGTGACTATTTGACCCGTTAATCTCAAATTCGATTCGAAATGATTTCAGCTTTTACGTATGAAAAGACACGGTCGTACATTGCGATGACCAGAATACGGGATCGATTTCAACAAGACGGACTAACATGTCAACCATCCAACGACAATAACGGCATTTTGGGTTTCTTTTTTTCAGAATTTTACACCTGAAAGAGGAAATATCAGGAAACGGATCACCATCCAGCCCACATTTGTCGCTATATAATATTTTACGTGAATGTCAAAACAAACAATGTTCATTCTTACAATAAACGTTTCGCTAGTTTACTTTTATAGACATTCTGAAAATGTTAATTTGTTTGAAACGTAGTTAATTAACGGAAACGTATGCTTAATTATTTTGAATAAAAATATATTTTGTGGATATTACAAAATAAAAAGACCTCATATATTTTGGACACCCGTACATTGCTTATTAATACAATAATACGGTAAGCAATCAACACTATATAAATCCAACTCATGATCGTTTCTATGATTGAACGATTTGCACATATGATGTATACAACTAAAAGTATAATATCAATCTAATATATATTTATAAAATAGTATATACTATCGGTTCAGACACATGTCTGATCAAAAGTGATTCCTGCTTTGATTAGACTTGAAAATAGCATATGTACCACGAAAAAATAATATGACGGTCGAATTTCTGGGAAAAATTCGCGAAAGACTTTAATTTAATATCACATCTTCGAATCCCGTTTTCATTATTAACAGTCATACAATGAAGAAACTTGATTGGATCACGTAATATAAGCAAATGTTGAATGTGGGGGAAAAAATCGATTAAATGTGGACAAAGTTGAACGCACTCCATTTAACAATATGTGGGAACGGTTAAAAATTATAAATAGCAACGAATGTAAAAATTCGTTGAACCGTAAGTTTTTTAATTTATTATTTTTACAGATAAGAAATAGAAATTGCAATAAAGACGAGCATATTTACTTAAATACAACTCTTCTAAAAATCATCTAGAAACTATCGTTGACGCTGAGAACTAATAATTATACATCGTTATTATTAAACTTTTTTTTAATGTAAGTACTTAACGATAGTATTGATTGAATTTTAATTGAGAACTTTTTTCTTCCGGTCAACAACACTATTTAGAAAATAATTAATGAAGATGACGGTTTAAACAGGATTGGCGATACACTTACTTATATATACTTATATATAATTTAATGCTGGAAATTAGAAAATAACATCATAAATATTTTTTTTATATACCATATATATAATCGGTGAAGCCGCCGTTATTAATTGAGCTATTACACTGTTAATTTTAATATTCGATTCGTAACCCGAAACTAGTTCGATTAAGCTCAGCGTTAAATGATCGATCAAAATTGATTCAAATCTTATCGCTTAAGCTTTTTTAAAATATTACATTGGTATAAATTATGCATGGCAATTATAATATTTTACAAATAATGAACGACTTTTATTATTTTGATTTATAAGACAATCGACGATGATGCAATTATAAAAAATTAGAATCTATTTCAGACATTAGTTGTGACATTTCTTTTACATTGCTTTGATTAAATTATTATATGTGAATATATTTTTTTTAATTCCAGATTTCAAAACTAATTATTTTTGACAATATTTTTTTTAAATATATATATGCATAAAAATTCTACATTCATAGGAAAATTAAAAAAAAAGATTTATTTAATAAATACAATGTCTCCAATAGATTGAAGTAAAACATTTTAACGAGATTTGCTGACTTTTTTATAGAAATTTAGTATAATAATAATAATATTTGATCAATCATCAAAAAGTAGGATTTTTTTCTAAGATACTATAAATATTAAAAAAATAATCCTAGATTTTATATTAATATTTCTTAACGAAGTTTCAATTAAAAGCTGCCACTTAAACACATATATGTTGATCACAAAAATTCAACTTTTTAATTCTTTATATCCAAATATGGTTTAATATATAATATAAATGTATTCTAAAGTTTCTTAATGTATATATATATATATATATATATATATATATATATATATATATATATATTGAATATAATAAATCAATAAATGATTTGATATAAAATCAATAAATCATAGCATTCAAAACTTATCAGTGAGTTAACCATGTACGTCTTGTAATACATTTTTTTCTTTGAAACGAATTTGAATATATTTAAATATTTTCAATACATATTAATTTATTCGATTCATACGTACAATCATTATATATATATATATATATATATATATATATATATATATATATATATATAAATTAAAAATATTTGAAAGCGTTGCAAAAAATAGCAACGATAAAAGTGTGGGAAAATTTTCGTCTCGGTACTTTTTTTAATAGATTGTTCAGCCGAAAAATATATGGCAAACTTATTGATTAAATTTATAGAAATATAATTAAATTTATGAACGACTTTTTTCTAGAAATTGTTTTTTTTTATTTTATTCAATTTCATTATAATTTATTAATATAAAAAGAGCAATTTTCAATCAATACATTTGAAACGACACTTTAACGATCATCGTAAAAAATGTAATTTCGATTTCTTTTATCTGGGCAAAGGGTTTTATTTTTTTTCAAAAAAATATAATTTATATCATGAAACATGGAATTGACGTTGTGAAGTTCAACTCAATTATAAAATAATTGTAATTATATTGTACGTAAATTGAGCTTTACTCGGTCATTTTTATGAATAAACGAGTTCGACTCGTTATTCATAAAGTAAATTCGAATTTTAATTTCCATTATTATTATTATTCTATGGCAAAGTGTAAAATTCTAATTTAAATATATCATTATTGATGAAAACGTCAAATATACGATTGGCAACCGTAAATAAAAAGTATATTTTATCATCATCTCGTAATATAATATATGATGAAACACATGATACAATAAAATAATTTGCAAATTTGCGCAATTTTTGCTATTTTTTGTACTTTCAATGCGTTCAAAATGTAATCAAGAAAAATTTTATTATTCAAAGTATCGAACAATATCATTAGATTCGTAGAAAGTATTGATAAACACCAGCGCAATTGTCAATCAAACATAGCGGAGATTCGTATTGAAATAACCAGATATCAAATGGAGTTTTTTTATTATTATTACAATCAGTAAGAACAGTAATTGACAACCGTCGAAGAGCTACTGACGAAATGGTATATTATAAAAATAATATTTTGTGCAGAGACAGCGAGTGAAAAAAGTATGCGTGCAATATAAAATAGTTTATATTAAAAATATAAATTAAAAAACAATTTATTACCAGTGATAATATATATTTTTAATGTCGATTATCACTGACTAATATATTTTAGAGATTCATCTTTGATTTACAAATTTTCATCCAAGTTTTTAAATAGTTGCATTATTTAATTGTTTTTTTTTAAATAATGCTTATGAATGAACGTGTTAATTTGCAAATACAATTTATGCAAAAACACATTTTTTCAACTCGAAAAATACCGATATTTTATATCCAAATATATATGTACGTATTATTTTGTACATCAATATACAAATGACGTGCACATATATAATTTTCTATCGTTCTTCTAATACACATATGAGCATTTGTGTACATGCATATGCGTATCATTTTTTGTCATTATTTATTTGCGCTTTGTATCGAAAGCCTTGAGGCTTTTCTTTAATATTAGCAAAAAAAAATCAGCAAGCTTTCGACCACAATCAATCGTCGTATGAACGAAATTCTGCGTCGTAAATATTCATATAAAGTTCCCACTTGTACGTAAATGGAAATTGACATATAAACGTTAACAGTGATGTGTTAACCTTAATAATTTATTTATCCTTTTTAAATGGACATCTTTTAAATAGTATTCAAATGATAAATTTAACACTTTATTATGTGTATAAATAACATAACAAATATAACATTGAAATATTTAATTGTAACAAAAAATATACAGTTCTTTCTAATAGCTAATATAAAATATTTTTTATGAAAGGAATGCAAAATTTAAAGCTAATATCCGGTGACTTTATTGGTGAGACATTTAAAATAAATACTTGTGCCAATTGTGAAATATTAAACTTATTATCAATTGATTAAATGGAAATAAACTAAAATTTATTCAGAATAATTTTAATTGGAAAAATCCATAAATTAGATCAAATTCTAACAATTACTGATATATCGATACATTTTAAACAGAAACCATTAATTGATTCTATAACTATTCATTTGGTTATTAGTTATATAAATCCTATTTCAAAATCAATTTTTATTAAAAAAAAAATAAAAGAATGCAAAGTGCTAATTTGAGAGAAATATAAAAATAAAAATAATATTTAGTCAGTATATAAATAAATTTGAAATCGTTAAAATTGGCGCCTATAAAAAAAAACATCAAATTTCATTGTTCAAATGCGTTTAATTTTATACGTGATAATTAATATGTTTTGTTTAACTCGTAGTTTATAGAGTCGTTCCCTACGAATGAAAAAAAGAACGTCTAGTCAAAAAAGTCGAACGGATTAAGGAATTTAATTAAAAACTTACAAGCAAAAGAATCTATAGGAAAAATGTTCAACAAAAATATTGCGGGTTTGCTTTTTAACCGCGCGTTCTAATCTCCTGGCCAAGTCAATAAATTTACAATAAGTTCAATTTTTTTTTTAATCATTAATTAATTTCCATCGAAGATTAATTATCGCGTTTATATGCGCAAACCATTATTTAAAATAAATAAAAAGATACTGAAATCGTAAAGGAGAAGAAGGTAAAAAAAAAAGATAAAATCGAAAGTAAACTTATGATATTTTTTATAATAAACAAACTGGAGGTTTGTTTTTGTAATTATAACAAAACCGCAATTAAAGGGCATAAAAGATTTATAGCGCGCAATACACTGAGAGATTTGTTGATATTGGTAATCTCTGTAATTACATTACACGTATATTATTATAAAAAATATTGTAATTATGCAGATGTCAAATCTAAAAAAAATAAATTTACAGACTATTATATTTAGTTAACAATTAATTAATTTGCTAACTAAAAAGTATATTTCATACATTTAAATCGAAAATTAAAAGCTAAAATTCAATATTAATATATATTATAATAATTAACTTTGCTTTATATAAATTTAAAAATTATGAATGCTATAACGCTTTTAATAATATTAACCTTTATGGTATATATCATAAGTATTAAAACATGATTAAAATGTATCGTAAATGTTTTAACGTTAAAAATTATTAAATTGTTTACTGTTTTCTTGCATAAGTCAATTATATTAATAAACAAAAATTAAAATTATATATCTTTAATTAATAGTACAAAGAACTTTTTTAAATTTATATTATATTAACAATAAAAAAAATATAAACACAGACAAAAAATAGTGCGAATAGAATTAAGATTTGATTCGATATCATAATTAACATAATTATTTTATATATAAGGAAATTAAATAATAGACGAAAAAAAGAAATATTTTTTCCGCCGCCGAATTCGAACGTAAATTTGCATAAATAAAATTCGGCGTAACTCGTTTTTTACGTCATTGATTTACGTGATTACAATTTCCATGCACGTGAAAAATGTTCCAGAAAACTCGAGACCGTTCGTAATAAAGACGATTTTTTTTGAAAATATCTTCACTTCTTTACATATTTTTTTTTGTTTTGAAATCCATTATGTGTTAAAAATTACCTCCATAAATGAATAAATAACAATTTTTAGTTTACTGTACTATAGCTAGTTATTTTAAATTAATATAAAATATAACAAAAAATTTATCTATCAGATTTATTAATAAAAATAAAAAGAAAACTTTTTCAAAAAATATTTATGTACAAATTTAATATTACAAGATGATAATTATTACGCGATTAATTAACATACGGCAATTTTTAATATTGGGATGTATATTTATAAAATTTCGAGTATTATTTCTATGAAATATAAATAGACAATATTTTATCAACATATTTGACAAGTCATCGCATATATTAATAATTAATAAAATAAGATTTGTCCATTAGCAGGTAGTAATCTGTTCTGTCATCGCATCTGACTTTAGCCTCCGTAATTTTGACACTAGAAAAAAAAATAGCAAACGGCAAACTGGCAGCTTTGTACGCCAACAGTGTATCACCAGACCAGTTACAAATTATTGTACATTAAGGCGGTATTTAGAAACGATAGGCTATAAATTACTATCAGAGCGAATAAAGCAACAACGAAACGCCCACTTTGATTCTATCGTCGTTGATGACTCGCGAAGAAGTGTCTTTGATTGATTTCAAAATCGACACCGTAAATCGTGTTTACGATTTGATAGAAAAAAAAAACACTTTCAAAGCCACTGGATTCGGAAAAAATATCGTTATAAAACAGATATCTTTATCTCGAACTTTGTATGTAAAACTTGTGATATACTAAAGTAAAGAAAAGTATACGTTCATAAATAAATCCCGAACGAAATAAATTACAATAATTAAAAAAAACAAGAATTGATAAATTATAAAATAAAATAAAACTATAAGTAATATGTTGAAATTCCAACTAAAATTTTATCAAATATTCAGTAGTAAAAAATTAAAAAATGATCGCATTATTAAAACACTATTAGAAATTGCATACTTTAACAAAATATAAATAATTGCTAGAACAATTAAAATTACAATGTTTGATTTAAATCTATTAATTACATTATATATAATGAAGAAACATTGATTTTCATAATTTTCTTAGAGATTCTTTATACCAAATAAAACAAAACATAAATATACGTTTGTCGCTATTTTTTTACAGCGGAAATAAAAGCGAATATTAATTAACGTTAATTACCATATTTCAAAGGACGCCTTAAAACTGGTTTATTTATTTTTTTTATTCACAAAATAACGTTTTTCACAGGTATACATATAAAAAAATAATTGCGAATAATATTAAATATTAAAATTGAAAATTGCGCATTCACTATATAGTACAATTAAGACGTTGTATGTTTTTTGTCGATCGCGTAATTACGACGTAGTTACTACACGTGTAAATAGAAAAAAAAAGCTGCGGTACTAATGGGTTATGTCATCTTTGCGGTTAATGAATGATTCGTTCTCATTTATTAGACTATATCAAGATGTTCAGTAGCGTTTGACATATGCTAATGACTCGTAACCGTGATGTATTATGTACTCGAATGGGTGCCATTATACGTATTTATATACGTAAAACGAGACGTATAAATTATTAAAATAATGCAATGCTGTTATCGATGTGACCCACGCCATACATTTACATTTAACTAGTATAGTCTAGTGTGTTTATGAGATATAATCGTCGAAAATATATTTATAAAGAAATTGTAAACGAGAACATTTGTTATCCGTCGAACGATACGTATGATTTTTTTTTCTATAAATTTACGGCATTAACTCATAACTCGTTACAATTTTTAACTGTATATCATATCTACGGCGACTGTTGATTAACGATGTGAATATTTGAGAATCGTATATATTAATTATAACGCGGATGATTATCGGATATCAATGATTGATGACCAATAAATCAATTTGATTCGCGCCAAATATTTTCAGGAATATTAATGTTTATTCAGTTTTTCATATACCAGTTTCATTCATTAAAATACTGTGTGCATTATTTTATTTTATTTATTTTCTTGGTTCTATACGTAATATATGTTTATTAGAATCCAGTAATAATTTCGAATAACATTTAATTCTATCTAAATTAATCGATACTTCGATATAGATTGAAATCCTAAAGTTTAATTAGATGCTGTAGTACGAAGGAAAAGTTTAATTACACTCGTTATTAAAAACAGGTTCTTATTTATATACTATATATATATATATATATATATATATATATATATATACATATATAATACTCTATTGTTAATCTAAATGATGTGATCGTAATTAGTTTATTATAATATTTTTTAATGATGAACAAAATTAAAATCCATAATTTCATAATATATAATTCGGTCAAATAAACAATATACAATATATTTTTATAGTAATAAAAAGAAAGAATTCGAAGTATTCGTGAAATCGTATAAAGTCTATTTAAAATAAACATGAAAGAAAATTCACACGTAGAGGAAAATGAATGAAAATTGGAAACAACTGTATACATAAATTGACATACATGTGTGTCGTTTAACTAAATTTTCAACATACCTGTATTTTTTACAACGATTGTTTACATAAAAAAAAAATTACGCATTTATGACATTACTTCATCTCTAGCACAAAAAAATTAGCACAATCAATATATAATATATAAAGAGAAGGAAAATATTGTGAATTTAAAAAAAATGTTGTGTTGTCAATTTTATAATTATATGTACGTTGTATTCAACAAATTATCGAATCAAAATTATTTTTAATAAAACCATTTTTAATAAAGTATCCTTAGCGAGTCAAAATATTTATAGCGTCACGTGTACATAATCGTAGCACACACATCACAATTTGCCTATCTGTGCAGACTATCGCATACGATGTCATTATAAGTACATATGATATCGTATAAATATGATCTCCATTAAGTGATTACTCGGTTTATATATTGAATTTAACTAGAGATACAAATCGATCTAAGAGCGCCCGTTTTATTCGACTTGCAACTTTTTTTTAATCATACTATTTCTGCAATATTATCTTCACAACGAATGAATACATATTATACTTATATATATATACATATATATATATATATATATATATATATATATATATATATATATATATATATACACATTTTAGAGATAACATCGACTTGGAACGCGATTCGAGAGTTTCTTCGAGCAGAAGATGTCCATATAAAGTAGAATCGGTTGTCGATCGCTTTTGAAGATACCATCGTCGATTGACTCGTTTCGTAATAATAATATTAATAATTTATAACGTGAAATTATATTATAATATCGATGCGAAATTATTATTATTGTTATAATTCGTGACAAACAACAAGAAGAAAAAGTGTCACAACATCTGTTCGAAAACTGGCGAAAATCGACTGTAAATGGTTGTCAGGATATTTATATAAATATACGTGTAAATATATATATATTTCATACTATCAGTACAAGTATTGACTTTTCTATTTATATATATTATATCTTTGATATATGATGGGTCGTCTCGTGAATAATTATACGAACAACCTACCGGAAGTTACGGATTAATTCGTTGACATTTTCATTAAAAAAAAAAATATGAGTAAGTACTAATAAAAAGAATAATAAAATCTATACAAATTTAACCAAAAATTATTGTATATATACATGGAAGTATTTTTGATATAAATAGCAAAAATTGCTCAATTATTATGATGGAAGTTCTAATTTTAAAAATGAACGACAATCAGGATGTCCCCATAACTTAAATAATAATGGGTCATTGCAACTAGCCATGAGATAAAATTTTATTTCAATTGCAGAACAAATCCAGTCAATGCCAATGATGCTAGTTGAATATTTAAAATAATATTTTTTTAAATTATATCAAATCGTATAAAATGAATCGTAATAAAATAATAGTAAAATTCGCAAGTTTTAACAGTATAACTGTATAAATAAGACTAGACACGTATTTTTTTCTTCACTCCATATAAACCCGACGTGTATAATATAAATACATATATTCGTTTATTATACTAAATAACAGTACGCGGACAGGAAAAGGTTAAATTTAATATCTTACAGCGAATTCGCTTAATCGCTAATTTTGCGTCAGTAAATCGTGACCATGTTTTCAAAAAATAATAATAATATCATCATGATGCAAACTTTCGCTAATAGTTGCTGTAACTGTAATCATACATATGTGCACATGAAAAATAAAAAAAATAAAAAAAAAACAAGTAGAAGACTAATTAAAAATATAAATATTCATTGTGCAATATGCTCTGATTAGAATTGTACTATTTCAATAATATTTTTCATGAAAATTACATAGAAATCTATTTAATTATAAGCTCGGAATAGTGATCAAATTCGATATTAGTAAAAATTTTAAATAATTTTAAAACTACAATATAGGATTTATATGTATACGTATGTCGCTATACAAATATTCGGATGACATTTTTAAATATTTAAAAAAGAATTATGAACATCTAAAAATATACGAATGACCCCAGTGTCAAATTTCTGAAAAGAACAACCATGACGTTTAATAAACATACGTGGAAGTGTCAAAGATCACACATGTGCTTCTGGCAGACGATATTATTATTATCATCGCTGTTTATTATTATTCTACTTAGTATTTTGCAGACATTGCTGTGAATTTTGTAAGAAAAAAAAAAGCGGCATGAATTGCGCCGTATGTATTATTATTTCAATTATTTCAAGCGATCATTAATAAAAACGACAATAATGTATCGCTAGAATAAAATAAGAATATATTTAATAAATTATTATCGTACTGAAAAGAATTCTATTGATAATAATTATCGCGTACGGAGTTTCTCGGTGGCATTTTTAGTACTTGTTCTTAGATTATTTAAAAAATATATTTTACAACAACAACAACAACAACAACAAAAAACTCGTCAAACTATCACCATTCACACATTGACAACAATCTCCGTACGTCACATATAAAACTCGTTAAATATTATATATATAGACTAAATGTAATTATAATAAATATATTATAAGCGTTCGAATCGGCGGAACCGTAATTATAGCATTTTTTTTTTCTTTTATTCATTAATGATCGGCTCTTTACAGAGATATTTTCCTGCGCTGACAATTAAATTGTATGGCCGCCATTACTAAGAACGCCCACGTCGAACAATAAAATTTTCAAAAGGCGCTGCTTTATAATATAATTTAACTCGAAGAATGATGAATGGACTCCGAAAATTGCGTACCAACCTTTAGATATATAACATTTTGACATTTTACCGTAACCGGGTGTGTAAATATAAAGTTATAATTTCATACAAATATACACGTGACGATTATATAATAAATATTTTTCTACGCGATTAATAACAATGAAAAAAAAAACAATGTTTTATAATCAAATGTTATTAAGAACAAAGCGCGATCTTAACGAAACTACTTTTTGTGTTTAAAAGAGTATCAACTTAAATTATTATCGATATCAACACCATCACATAATTTTTATAATTATTTTCTCGATCCAAGTTTATAACGAAATCGAAACATTATTAAATATTTATTGGATTTTAACGTGCATAATATATTTTTACATGTGTATTAGTGGATTTTTAAATTGTTTAAAAAAAGTTACGACGGTTCATTAATTGAAATAAAATTTATGATATACAAGATCTTCGCCCGGAGCGTTAAAATGTCATTATTAAGATTGCATTATTTATGCTCACAATTTACTTATGCATAATATTGTGTTTTATTTATGCAGTGAAAACAAAAAAAAAAAAAATATAATAAATATTAATTCGTCGTGTATCGGAAATCGCTCTAAATTTAGATCGACATGAATTCACTATGAATACGGCACTGATAAAACTCACATTAAAATTGTTCGTATATTAATATTTTAGAAGTAGAAAAAAAATGTAAAATAGACCAAATAGAATATGCAAAAATAAAAAAGAACGCGACCGTTTTATATGGCAAACCGATATGGACTGACAAACTAATATTACTTTAGTACTAAGCAACCAGTCATCAAACGCGACTGATACTAACTAAAACAACAAGTGTGCTAAGTTTTTTTTTTTCGCTTTATTTTTTACTTTTTACTTTTTACTACGTCATATTTATATATATATATATATATGTATGTGCGATTTTAATATATTTAATACAAAATCCAATATAACAATTTATATTGATTTCGTTTATTTCATATTTTTAGTATTTTTTTACGCGATTATTATACGAGTTTTATAACAGTAAAAAAAAAGGCACTTCGTTTTACGAAAACTACGTGTGACGTTAACATTGAATATTTTTTCTGATTTTTTTTTTCAATAGAAATCACATTTTATAATATATATGGTATATAAAACGTTAAACGTATATAATATATTATATGTCACAAAATAATTTATAAAATATTAATTAATTATTATTTTAAAAATAATAATAGAAAATTTATGAAATTGTTAGAAAAACCATATTAAATAACTTGTGGATACGATCTTTTTATCTAATCGCCGCTTAATCAGCGTAAATATAATAAATTAATAGATCATTATGCAAAAATATATATGAATGGCTTATTCGATGGGGGGGCATAATATCGTTATGCACTCAAGTAGAAAACTGGTTTTTTAATTTTGTAACATTTTTACAAAATTGGGAAACTAAGTAAATATTCACTCCTTCGTTTCAACATTATTAGTTTTTTTTATATATGATGGCGTTGAATTTTTACAGTGCAAAGGGCAAATTGTCGAAACATATCAATTTCATTTCAAATTTGTACTTCATTCTGTAAACCAAAAACACCATATTTTTCAATTCATCACATCTTCCTAGCGTTAAATTAAACCATATACGGTTAAAAGTATTTTCAGCAAAGTAAAAAAAAAAAACATTCTTTAATATGGAAAATATAAAATATTTTCTAAATCTATTTTAATCCATTATTTCCATATGAATGGATAAAATCAAACCGGAAAATAATCGATTCGATTTTTTAATTGTATTTATTTTCGAATATATATATATATATATATATATATATATATATATATATATATATATATATATATATATATATATACATGTACATATAAATATTTATACACATTCAAAAACAAGTATGCGACATATTTAAAATTTTTCCTTGACCTTTTTCGCTTTAGGCGCAAACATTAAAATGCGAAAAAAAAATAATAGAAAAATAACAAAAAGCAAAAATAAACGTGTATATATATATATATATATATATATATATATATATATATATATATATATATATATATATATATATATGCGGTGCGTCTATTTGTGTATAAAATACGCATATCTACCATACATATTATGGTTAATCGACACGGACAAATATTATTACACCTGATAAAATTTAAATCATTTACGTCACGACCATTACATAAAATGTGCGTGTGCTTGTGTGTGTGTGTGTGTATGTGCGTGTGCGGAATTATAAATGTATAAAACGTAATATAAACAAAACGCTCCCAGAATATGTACGTATACTATATATAAATATTAACTTACAACGATACGAGTTATAATGCTGTTCGCAGACAACACCGAAACCAAAATCTATCGCAAAAAAAATATAAATAAATATTAAATATTTATCATATTTTTCATGTTCATATCAAATTTTCAAATTTACATATATTGGTTTAAGAGTTTAAAGCATTTTCAATATAAGAAAAAATGATTAATAGAAACGAGTACAAAATAATATATGGGAAAGGATAGTAGTAGTACATCAGAAATAAGTTAAAAATTACTGTAATACCATTTATAAAATTGTTAAAAATTGAAAATTTCAATAATGTATATTGCAATCTATACAGAATGTATGTATTTATTAATAACATTATACGTTGTGCGCGCACCTTAATCCGATTGAATGGAACCATCGCTACATTTGTATAGTAAAATTTAAATATTCTATTTTTCGTGTGCGGTATTATAATTTATATCGATAGAAAAAAAAACATACATTTACATATAAATATGTATACATGGAGTTGAAAAGAACGTGTAGAATAAATATGAAACGCATGCGGTCAACTAAATTAAATAAATATTGTAATGCCGGAAAAAAAAAACACTCCTTTAAATTGATCGATAATATTATTAATTTACATGGATTTATAATCTGAATTTAAACATTCATTAATACAAGTTTTTTATTATATTGTGAAACAGAATTATATTAAAATATTATTAATATAGCAGCATCTCTGTTTCAATTACAAAAAAAAAAAAAAAACAAATTTAAGTATTATTAAATGTTGTATCTTATATAAAATAAAATTAATATGTTAACAGCAACAATGTATTTTTTTTTCTATAAAAGCATCCTCCACATCGGGTATTTCAAACGTGAAAATTGCGGCCCATTTGCAAAACGGGTCGCAAAATGAAAACGTAAATTTTCATGCGCGAAAAATACATGAAAATATCAAAATAAATCGTGTTTACGCGGGGTTTTCGTTTGAAAATTACATGAAAACATGCGCTCTTGGTAGCGAAAAATCGTATCCAGATGATAATTTCTTATTTTTGCTGATATATAATCTCTTTTTCGTACAGTTACAGTTAATATCTTAATTATATTATACGATATTGCATAAAATATAAAGATGTTTTTAAATGTATTAATTTGATGATTACAGATTGACAATTTACTCTGAAGGTAAGACACAAACTCAAATACAAATCGCTTTGGACAAACGCCATAATCTAGAATACGAATTATTAATCTGAACTTTATATGATTACTTATTATAACTCAAAGCCGGCATTTTTAAGTTGTTGCGTTATTGACGCCGCAATGTGACATACTCAGGTTCAACGAATCGAAGCGAATCCGTTACAAAAAATAAAAATAATAATAATAATAAATAAATAAATAAAGAAGGAAAAAATCAGAACTAATTCTCGAATAGACTCTTTGGGTTCGATTCGATTCAACGTCGACTGATTTATTCGTTCGTTTGTTGTGACACGGTGCAGGAATCGGCCGAGAAAAAAAACTAAATAAATACAAAAGAGTAGCGTCGGAAAAGAGGTACGAGTCTATCTGCGAGAAAATAAAATAAAATAAAATAAAACGAAGAAGTAGAGGTCGAGTCTGACCCGCGGAATGCTGGCCATTGAAATGCAAACGAGAAGCCATTTAGTCGAACGTTGCGTAGTCCGAATGAGAATGCAAAACGTTGACGACTACTGGAAAATAAATTATTAGGATCGACGTTCGATAAATTTAAGGGCTGCCTCTAATGAAAAAACCGACATTTTTCGCACTGCATTATTTTCACGTCATAAATTATTTTATATCGTAGTATTGTAAAAAAAAATATTTGATAACATTAAAACGAAAATAATAATAATAATAATATTTTTTATTATTTACCAAAAATCGCTATCGACCATAAACTTTTTTTACAATTAATAACATTAATACGGGAGCGACATTGAAAATTTACATAATCTGCTATGAATGAAATTTTATTGCGGGAAAAACGACGACAAAAAAAATTGAAATTAAAATTAACACTAATTATAATTATAAATATTTGAAAATTTTTTTTACGAATATATATATATATATATATATTCATCGGTCGTTTATCATTCAAATGACAAATATAAACAATTCGCAAACTTGGATCAGAACAAAACATACACACACACGCACACACACATTCAACAAATAAATAAATAATAATAATAATGAATTAAAAACTAGTTCCATTTGAAACGTTGCCGTTGATTTAATTAACGATAAAAAACAAATTACGATCCGAAATCCTCGGTCAAAGTCAACTCAAAACAAACGCTCCTTCTTTATAATATTATATACTATATACAATATTTTTATATACGAATCAGATCCATTACGATTATGTTATAAATTTACATCCACATATATTAAATGTAAAAAAAAATGTGCGTGATCTTATATATAATTTTTTTATTAATATTTTTCAACAACATAAAAAAATATGCTTCACGATAGAAAAAAAATGTTCGGCATATTTTTTACACATCGATATACAAATTAATAATAAATAATCCGATTAGCGTGCTTTAATAGTAGTCGGTATTGTTTGTTAAAAAATAATTATAGTTACGATTAGTTAAATTGCATATTTTTAAATGATCGATGCCGAAAAATATCATTATATTGTTAAAATAATTTTAATATTTTCAATCACAAATTTATAAGAAAATATGAATATATCAAATGGCGGTTTTTATTATCGATAAATATCACGACTTTACAAATATTAATATCACTATTATAACATCCCATTCAATGATAATAAAACAAAAAAAAAATAATGATATCTTATCACATTTTACTTAATAAACCACAAAAATTTAAAATAGAACAAAATATATTATAAACTGTTCAATTTATATAACATTCAAAAAAAAAATTACTTAATTATATTCTAAAAAAATATCTGTGAAAATATTATATATATATATATATATATATATATTTTCACATAGTCATAACAATGTGATCAAAAAGTAAGGTGAATTTGTTCAAATCAATTTCATCCCCTTCAAAGTAATCCTAAACGCACTTTTCCAACCCTTTTTCCAGTAGGAATAGTCTTTTAAGATATAGCCTTCAAGACCTTCTTCGATTCGGTTTTTATCTCCCGAATAGTGTCAAAACGGCGTCCCCGCATTGGTCTTTTGAGATTGCAGAATAGCCAGAAGTCATACGAAGCCGAATCGGGCGAATACAGCGGTTGCGGAACTAAATACAATTTTCCTGCCTTCCTAATGTCCGCTAGTTTTAAATGACAATTTCACCTTACTTTTTGATTACAGTAGTAAATGCTGCGTAATGCCGGACACTTTCAGCTAGCATTTCCATAACATAAATTTCATTAAATAAACATGATTCATTAACAACATATAACAACACAATAAGACCGAGGTTAAATCGAATAATAATAATAATAGCCAACTTTAATCTCATTAACGGACACAAAAACGGCGTTTAAATAACGTTTAACGGAAAACGCATAACCGACGTTCGGACATTTTAATTTAACGACGTCAATCACCGACGTTAACTATTTCCCATTCAATACAATAAATAATTCGATACTTAGTTAAAAAATTAATACATTGTAATATATACGAAAAAAATGCGCTTATATTATATTTAATTATTTTGGCTCAATTATTTGTTAAATCAATATTTTTTTTTTATTCAATACTAAGATAACTTTTAACTAAAAATATCAATATATTTTAATGTAAAGCATATTATCTTAGAATCCTCGTGATAGTCCTGCAACCTCAATCGATATATTTTTAATATCGTAGCAATGAACTCGACAAATTCTGAAATTAATTTTTATCCAATAGACCCGTGTAATAATCGAATTAAAACTTAAATTCAATTAAAATTTATCTTTCAAATAATCTCAAATGTTTGTCAATACTGCCCACAATTAATCCATAATTGATCGCTAACTTTTCAGTGCTCCGGAAACTTTATTACAACCATTATATGTGATATAAACACAATTGATGATTTAAATATTAATCGCACTTTAAATCGAGCTTCTCTTTAAAAATAAACGATTCAGACTTTCAGCTATAAAATTTATCGTTATCATCATCGCATATTAAGCATCATAAATATAGACGAAAATGACGCGATTTCTAGTTTAACGTTTGATTGACGACTAGACGTAGATATTTTGAATTTATGACATGAAAACATTTTTTCCTCACAATTTGCATTTTATTACAGTGATTACCGCGAGTAATCTTCGAAACGAATCGCCGATAAATTTTCTCACATATACGCTTAATAATTATCATTTACAATTTTTATAAATTATTACACACATAAAATTAATACAAAATTGATTCTGGACGATTCTATCGGCGTCCAATTGAATATCTTGCAAATTACGTGTAATTTTTGCACTCGGGAATGTATTATTATTGAATATTCGTCAACATATATAGATATATAAAAATAAAATTTTAATCTTGATAAAACTATAACAGATGCAAAATATTTCTTTGATATTTCTCTTATGTAAAATTTTAATCTTCAAGAAGAATATAATATTATTTGATCGCCTCTTTTTTGAAGAAGCTTCCTTTCTATATTTTTTGTAAACGAACTTTTAGCGTGTCACAAATTAATGAATGTAATAATAATTAATTTAAAATCAATGGAAATACAATAAGATCACTGTAAATTTCTAGAATTTCTGTACGAAATCAAAATTAAAAATAATATATTCGCTGATTAGATAAAAGCTATCGATCACATTAAACAATTCAATTTGAAATTCAAAGTGAAAATAACACGGGAACAATTGTGAACGTCGTTAATCACGATCTATTGCCATATTTTAAAGAGTAACCGAAAAAAAACCAGCGCCTGCGATTTCGAAAAACGATAGAAAAAAACGCATTTTCAAAACGAACGTCTACATTAGGTCTAGCTGTCAATTTTGCTATTAATCAATAGACTCGATTTACGAGTCCGTTTCATGTGAAATTTCGTTTTAGAAACACCAAAATTAATTAGCATATATTTCTCGAGCGGCGGTTTTTTATCTATATATTCCACCTCTCGGTACAATTACAATAAAATCAAAAAAAAAATAAGAGTGCATAATTACGTCTCATAAACGACTTCTGCAAATTCATCAAAATTCAAATGGACGCATATAAAAAACTTAAATAATGAAGAGAAAGTCGTTTCGTTGAAATATTTGACATGTCACTGCATTCTAAGCGAAGAAAATGCGCTCGATGACGTATTGGGTGCGAACCTAGCTTTTAACGAGCGGAAAATCAACATTATTAATTGTATCGGAATATGTATAAATTATTCGAATACTGTAAATTATTTTTTCATCAATAGACATGGATTAAATTAAGCAACTTGAATATAATTATAATATGCATTAATTGAATATTGAAAAACATTTATATATAATTTTCAGAATCCATACATTTCTATCATTATCAATTATTGTTTTAATAAAATATATGTGCAAATTACTGCATTTACTGTTCAATAAATAATATTTAAATTTGTTAAAACTACGAAATTTACCTTTTTATTCTATAACAAAACAAAGCAAATTATATTAGTGAGAATTTATGAAAGAAAAGACTTGACTAATAAGAATCAATGGTAATTAATAATTTTTGCGATGACTTCACGACCGAATTAATTTATTCAACACCATAAACGTTCACGAATAAATTGAACAATTTATATCATATAATATTATAGAATATTCCGATCGGATAGCATTTTACATGCGAATACATGTGTCGTTTACTATTTATAATACAACGTAATTTATGACGACGTTTCTACGTGCAAAATTTTATCAAACAACCGCTTATTGACTTTTATTTGATAATTCAAATCAATAATAATAACCGTGACTCACATCTCAAAATAAAAGATTGTAATTATAAAGAATTAAAATTAAGAAAATGTATGAAGCATTTTGTGAACTTTATGAAATACTGAGATATTCAATAAAAAAAAACTAAACTAACATTTTAATGTTACAAATACATTGCTGATTTATATTAAACCTATTAGTTAATAATGTTTTTAAACTAAATTAAAATTAATACACAAAAATAAAAATAAATGTTAAAATAGGAATTGATCATCGTTTTTTTTTTTGCTACTGAAAACTTCTTCAGACTTGAACAATAAATAATTTTATTTAAAATTATAAAAATAATATGTAAACATTTAATATTCTATATAAATAAATATTTTTTGTATCAAAATATCTTCATAGCTAAATTAAAGTTTGCGCCTGGAAAAAAAAGATCAGCAATAGTTATAACACATCAAACATAAATATTGCATATTTATTCGTTTCAAAAATGTGTGTTTTAAAAGATTTTTAATTTGAATAGAACTTAATATTTAATTTCATTATGATTCTTTTCAACATTTCAACCTAAATTTAAAGTTTACCTATTAAAGTAAAAACAAAATGTTATACTTTTTAGTAATATAGACATAAAAATCAAAAAACTAAATGTTTTAATATAATTATCATATTTCATAATTATATATATATATATATATATATATATATATATATATATATATATATATATATATATATAAGTGTGTGTGTGTGTTAGTATGAATGTCTCCAACTTAACGAGTATAAATAAAATTATAATTAAATATGTACTCATCAATTAAATTTTATATAAATCATAATTAACATTTATCAACTCTTTATTTACATTACTGTGATAAAAATAATAGTTTAATTAAATAAATATATAAGTATATTCAACAAAAAAAAATATTAAATAAACACAAAAACACATGAAAATATTTCATTTTTCAAATTTGCACTTTAAAGAAATAAATTGAAACATTTTAATACAAATCAAATAACACTAATATTAGACATTTTTTTTTATAATTCAGTTATAAACTGGTCACACTTGAACGTTTATTACACATTTTATAAAAAAAATAAAAAATAAAAAAGAGGGCACATTACTTACCCAATGTCGTTTATACGATTCATTAGAGCGAACAATACTCGACATATTTGCATTGTTTGACACACATTTAGAATCGAAAAATACGCAATTTAATAATAATAATAATTAAAATAATAATACACGATTGTTTTACTGACACTAATATTTTTAATAATGCGGCAATGCGTTTTTTTCCTGCGACAATACAGACATAAAATAAAACGACCTCACTTTTGCCTCGACCCACACATTAACAACCATCGATTATGTTCTTAAAAATATAGTAATAATTTTTTAAAAAAGACCAAAATTTTTCGTGATCACAATCACGAAAAATAGAAAATAATATTTATTTATATGTTTATAAATAAATATTGCTTGAGGTTTTTTCTTCGATATCCTTATATAAAATGTAAGTAAAAAAAAGATAGGTATATATATATATATATATATATATATATATATATATATATATATATATATCATAAATAATTTAAAAAATATTTTAAAATAAATTACTATAGGAATCAGAATATTTTTATTCAAATTTTCTTTTTCATGAAATAATTTTATTAAATGTCGAAGCAAATAAATAAATTAATTATTTGAGAGAAAACACCAATAGCAAAAGTCGTAAATAACTTGTGAATTTTACAAATAAACACGAATGCATGTTTAACGCAACTTGTAATCAAAGAATTGCATGTTAGAAAAAAGTGTTACAATCAAGGATTCCTCGTCATATTAATGCAATTTTTATTTACGATTAATTAATATTCTTCTCCATTGTTTTACGCCTTCATTTCCTATGCTATTTACATATGGCTGACTTTGAACAAATTACACAGTGGGTCAAGGAGAACGCATAGAAAACGTCGTTATCAAGGGTACACATATTGTGGAAAAAAATCCACGTTTTAATCCCTTTTATCGATGAAAATATGTAATATAACAGCGAACCCGTATCGAATATAGAACGTGTTATCTATCGAACCTTCGCATTAGAATGTGTATATTTTGTTTGATAAGAAAATAGTGATCAATCATTTTGGAAAACCATTATTTTTTCTGATGACAAAGTTCCTTTACATTTTTCAAACGAACGATAACGATTTTTGTTTTTTTCTAAAAATATAAGTATAATTGTTAAAAAATGAATTCTTTATTGAAGGATTTAACAAAACAATCATTTTTCGAGAAAAAAATAATAAAAATGGACATAAAATTATCCGGTATTAATTAGATTACCATATATATTGAGTTCATATTCCTTTTAAAATAATGTGACAAAAAAGAAGAGAGTTGATCGTTTTGAACAATTTCAAAAATAGTATGAAGCATATTTATATATTTATCTTTAATCGATATTGTCACAATTTGCCAGTAAATCATATTTGAAGAAAAAAAATCGATTCGTTTTCATATATTAAACTGCATATTTTAAATGTCAACGATTTCAAAGTTTATTTTATTAGTATGAAAATCTTATTAGTATCGAAATTATATGAATTGTATATATATTAGCAGTCATGAAAATGTAATTTATTTCGATCCGTCTAATTCAAATATATAGATGAATATTATATATGAATAAAAATCTAAACAATTTTAACAAGCCATTATGAATCAAGTATGTAATTAAAAAAATATATTTAAAACTGGTTATATTACATTCTATAATCCATTCACTTTTTGCTATATAATATACGTGTGTACTTCCCTAAAAATCTATTTTTTTCCGGTAACTCTGTCCAATCTGATGATAAATCTTTATTAGAATTTCATAAATGAAACCCGCACATATTTTAAAACCGAGTTAGATAATTTAAACTCTGATATTTGGGTGTCTTATGACGTACTTTCATGGGCCAAAGACGTCATAAGGCGGTCTTCTTTTTCGTCGTTTTGTCAAACGAGTATTCGCCTTTTACGGCCAGAAAGATATCTCGTGCATTCATATATATATATATATATATATATATATATATATATATATATATATATATATATATATATATATATAAGTTCTTATATAAAAAAAAAAACATTTTTTTTGAGCGAAATTTGCATTTAAATCGCCGGTTTTTATGCATTTGGACGTAATTTCGCCCGTTCGAAACGATTTATTTTACGATATAAGCGGCTGAAAAAAATTATGTTCTAATATATTTCTCGCTAGATAAGTCGTAATTGGAGAATTCAAAACATAAAATATTTCATTCATTTTGATTGAGTATAATTTTAAATATTATAACGTAATTTTACGCCACTGAATCAAAAGCTAAAAGGGACATTGTCGTGTTTATTTATTGTAAAATTATACACAAATAATATTTTTGATTAAATTCTATCCTGATGTTGAGTGTTTTGTATTTGCGTCACAAATGCAAACTTTTCCTCTTTTTATCTTTCAAACGATTTATGCAAAACAAACAGATTCTAAACAAGAGATCTGGAATTTGTCATCGGAATGTGTTATAAATAATCCCCATATTTTTATATTGAACACACATATTAAAACGAAATATCGTTCAACGGATTCTAAAAATGCTTTTAGAATTATAAAAAATTAATTAATGAAAGGTTTCGATTATCTTTTAATATTTCTTTTTACAATCCATGCAATGTGACCTTTATATACATTATTAAATCATCAATTTTTTAATTAGTAAACTGAGCGAATGCTCATTGTGTTAATATTATTATTTATAAACAAGCTTCAAGATTATTTTTAACACCTGAATATATAAAATAACGTAGAATAATATATGGTACTTCATGATGAGACCTTTAATAATTGTTAAGAATTCTAATCTTTCTTATATATTTCAATGTTAACCCTAAAAATATTTAAATATATAAAAATTACTTTATTTTATACCGTATACACAATATTTATATGTCTTATATACAAAATCAACGTGTAAACTCTTGTTAAGATTTATTCAACATCTCTTACACTTTATGATTTACCTCTTACCTGATGGACTAAACGTTAAATCACATAAATATGATCACAATAGAACAAGTTGAAGAATTGTAAAAAAATATATCATTGCGATGCGGTTAAAAAGACTCGAGAAGATCATAAATCAAAAGCTCTTTGTTTGCGCGCCGACGTGCGTCACTCGCGAAATCCAGGGTCGCACTTAGAGGGTTGATTTATGACTAATATAAAAAATTAAAGCTAATAAAACAACAATAACCCTCCATTGTGTCTAGCCATGCTTGCGGTCATTTGCGAATCTTTCGCGGTATTTACCAGTTTTTTATAGGGAGACATTAATTTTAAACTTAATTGCGAACGCGTACCGTTTCATGTGTAACAGTAAATCAGCTTTTTATTTTCTCTAATCGTCATTAATCTCGGTTTTACCAGTTGAAGACCAGCGGACATTGTCGATTCAAACGTATAAACTACTTAACGATAATGACTTCAATCACTTAATTCCTTTTTTATCGTTTATATAGTATAAATATATTCAAATAAAGCTTATTCACTCACCCGTACTAAAATTTATATTTCTTCGTAAACGATGAATTCTTTCTTGAACATATGAAAAGAGATTCTCATTTTCATGTTTAAAATTACTCATTAAAAATATGTTGAATTTCATACTAAAAATTAAATGTATGAAAAAAAAGATAAATTTTCCATTTATGAAATTTGACGGTATTAAATAATACTTTTATTGTACTAATCGACAGGACATGAAATTGTATGAATTGTATGGAAATATTTGATGGCGTCAAAGATGAACTCGCGACTGGACGACGGCGAGAAGAGGGGCCAAGGCCCCAACTATTTAATATATATAATATGCGACTCGATTCGGAGTGTATATATATATATATATATATATATACATACATACATATATATATATATATATATATATATATATATATATATAAAACAGTTTAGTGATAACGAGCACGACGAAATGTCAGCATGATTGGCGGCCATAATCCCGTCAGATAAGTGCGCTCATTGTTGTTAGCTACCCATTGACGTCAAATGTCCGCGATTGTTTGTGCACATGTGCGTGTACACATATTTACACGTTCGTGTACTTGTGTCACTTGTTGTACACACTTGAAATCAAACGTGAATAAAGGAAAATTCAAAACGATATTAAAAAAAATATCTAATTAAATAATTTCAAGTTGTTACACTCGTATGAAAAATAACTAATTCTTCTCGATTTAGATACGTGTTTTAAGTTGAATTTATATACATTTTTAATTTATTTATTCGTATTAGACAAGATAAAAATATAAATTTCTCCAATTTATATAAAAAATATATAATAAATACATATTTGTATATTATATTTTATCATAATAACGATGATTTTTTTCCAAAATATACAAAAATGAACGATAAGGCTATTCCAATAAATATAATCTTCATATACGATATGTATATATATGACGAGATGCAGAAAAGCGTGTAATAAATCGATCGCAAATATTTACACTTTATATGGAATCTTATAAATTTGTAAATAATTCAAAATGAAGAATACGTCAAGAATGTTCGAAACTCGCATTTGAATCCGTTGGATATTTCTGAATATTTCAAAGATGGTACATATCGTATTAATTGACACACGAGAATTGTTAATGAGACACGATAAAGCACTCAACAGACTGATTGGAATATTTATATCTAGTATATAAATATAGTAATTTCGACTTTCATTCGCACTTCATCTAGACACAGGTCACAGTGAATGTGTATACGATGCCGGTAAATCGTCACTCTTCCCGAACGAATATCTCGAATCGTAAATCGTATCATAATTAAATTTAAATGTTGAACCGTAATCGATTTACACGTGACAACACGTTTTTTAATCGACATATCTAATTATATATTATATATTAAAACGTTGAATTTTAATACTATTGTAATGCAATACACGTTTGCGGTTAATTGCTAATATTGTAATCAACACACGACGTTTGTAATTATACATATATGGTAAACAAAACGACGACGAATTTTTACATTAGGTCAACTATTATATTTCTTATTCTATAATATTTATATATATATATATAAAGTTTTATACAGAAATTTGTTTTCATTTTCTTACTTTCACAAATTTTCTCGGTAAGTTATAATACTTTTTTTTTCACGGAAAATTCATTATAATTAATAATTAAAATATATTTATTACAAAGAAAACGTGCTTGATTTAATTATCCGTTTAACACGTTTTTAATAAATACGTATGGCGAAAAATTTGCTTTAATAATTGACAGTTAATTTGGCAAAACTATCACTGATTAAAATCAATTATATATTATATATACCGGTTGGTTTTTTAATTCTCATTTATAAATTTGATCTAGAATAAAAAGTGTACAAAAAAAATTCACCTACTTAATTAATTTGTAATAAAAAATTCAATGATTTGATGATATTAAAAGGTCTATTTTAAAAATCATAGACATACAAAAGTATTTTTTTTCTCCATTTAAAATCAAATTGTACATTAATCGCTCGAAAAACACATAAAGTATGAACAAACAGAGTGATAAAAGTATCTTTAATGACTGTATCTAATCATTCGTAATGACGATATAGGCATATTATTTTCGTTGTGTTTGGTTTTAAGTTAGTTAATCCCGAACAGCCTCGTGGGTCGAGTTCGCCTATTATGACTATTCTTCTGTATGCTGTGTAAACATAAAATGCCGGATTAATTGTAATAGTATTTGTTATTTGCCGCGATTTTTATTGCGGCAATAGCCCGTCATTTGTGGAAATTTCCTCTGCTATTGACTAAAAACAGATACGACAAAAAAAAAAGATCGTTATAAAATACGTATAGTGTAATCAAAAACGGTCTATTTAAAATAGACGATATTTTAACATTTTCAGATATATTTATAAAATATTATTATATTATATAAAAAAGGGTCGTCTGCGTGAAAAGATTCGTAATCAAAACGGCACAGTCGCAAAAGCTTAACTTTTCATTCAATTTTATTTATATATATTATATATATATATATATATATATCGCCCTTCTCGGATTATCGGGGATTTATAAAATATAAATATATATAATTTTGAACTGAAATGTTGGTATCGAAAATGTGATTTAATATTTTTGTGCATTATATTAAAAAATAACAGTCACCTGTTTATACGTATCGCCTAATTTTGATAAACACGACAGTTTTTCTATGGAACAATATTGAAGTGTTTGTTATTTAACAATTGTAATGCGTTTCATAATAATAATTGTCAATGTACAATACATTTTATAATGGCCTTCGCGTCATATAAATTATTCACTTCCTTGAAAAAAAATTCTAAATATTTTATAAGTAGCATCTAAGTACGTAATATTCGTTTATCGACAAACATTAAAGCGTACTTGTTGATAAACAAATAATCTGTATACTACTTGATCAATTTTAATAATTCATTTTCTGATTCACTTAACACGGCGTTTTCCAAAGTGCGGGTCGCCGAAAAATTCAGCTGGGTCTTGGCAAAAATTGTAAAAACACAAAAAATCTATAACATTTTGTTCTAAATTTAATATTTTTCAATACTTTTTAATTGATTTAATTTTGATTTTTATTAAAAAAATATTTTTTTGTATAAAAATGTATTTTTGTAAGATGGATCGCGAAAAAATTTTAAATCTCGTACCGGGTCGTGATAAAAAAGTTTGGAAAACGCTGACTTAACATATTCACGGTCAACGTGAACGCGATAAGAATTTTTTTTTTTTTGATTCCAAATTAATGAAATTGTATACTTTTAAAATTTTAAAATGTTTAAATGTCAGAAATTCGAATCGCATTCACTGTTTAAAAATTTTCAATATATATATATATATATATATATATATATATATATATATATATATATATATATATACCATATATATAATAAAATCCATGTTTACCATTGTCATACCAACAACAATAATGTTTCACATATTTTTTATAATTTATTACAAAAAAATAAAAATCATAAATGATCACTTTAATTGATATTTTGCAATGACTTGATAAATAAAATACGTATGTTGACTATACTGAAAATAATTGTATTTATTTTTTTTGAACATAAAATATTTCCAATATAATAAAATACCATACATATGAAGAAATCGGTGCAAATGCGCAAATCATTTTAATTATTATCATAAATAACTGGAATACAACATTATGATACACGCACGCACGCACAACAATATTACATATATAACATTTAATAATAATACTGATTAAAAACAAAATTTTATATATATATATATATATATATATATATATATATATATATATATATATATATATATATATATATAATATCCTCACTTAATTTAAACATACGTCAATCCATAAAATCAATTATATCACCATATTTTATTAAGGATACGTTTCGAAAACTGCTTTCAATATTTCAAACTTGTTAACCATTTAAGTGATAATGCAATATATTCAAAAATAATATTCTATTTTTATCGATTTAATTAAAGAGTAACTTTGATTTCTTTGACGACTAAATAAATTAAAATAAATTCCATATTACTGAACAGTTTTCAAAACACTCTTTTATATAATATTTTTAAATATATATTAAAACATGAATAATATTATTTAAACTATAATATAAAAAACAGGTACTATAAAATCTATATTTGATATTAATTTTATTAAATATATTTTAACAATTATTCCTCAATAACATCTCAAATATTTTATTTTTAAATCTTAATATAATGGAAGACATTAATTATTTAAATAATATAAATATATTTATGCTTCTTGATTGTAAAAATTACTCTGATAAAGCGATAAAAGCGGCGATCGCCGTTTATAGTGATTGCTGATTATAGTAATCTGCTATTCTTAAGGAACGTTTAAAAATACCGTTAACGGTATATATATATATATATATATATATATATATATATATATATATATATATATTAACCACATCTTGATTCGAATACATTTTACGATTGAAAAATAATTAAAATTTTAATTTAATAAATATTATTATTATATTACTCTGAGTAGTGAATTAAATTTTAAATTATAATAAACCACATTTTAAGGGCGCATCTACATATATGATACAATATGTCGTTTTTATGTGCGCAGTTGAAATTATTAGACATATATTATGGTCACGTATTGTTTTGATTTTTTTTATTGTAATGTACAGAGACGGACTAATAAAATATTAAAATCATTATCATTATGACATAAAACATGTATTTGATAGATCACAGTTTTAATAATCGAGTTCATTTTCCATATATCGGCATAGAACTTTAAATAAAATAACATTAATACAAAATCATGGTTCACTAAATAGAAAAAATGTAACAAATCAGAAAAATATACTTAGTGCGGCCCTGCTTTCGCACGCTGTCGGATCACGGATTGTATGCAAAACAAAATTGCCAGGAAATTAAAAAAAAATGGTGACCGTTCACCGAAGTTGAACCTTTTACAAGGACATCGTATGCAAATAACGCTAAAAGGAGTGCTCAAACAACGCTCGTTGACGTCATTGACTGCTAAAAACCGCGTTCACTGAATAACATTTTCCAAATTATACCGCCCGCCAAAAGATAATAAAATAAAAAGAAAATTCGCGAAAATTAATTCGTATACCTGCATAATGCGGATCTCCCACGGACGCCATTCATTATATATATATATAGCGTGTACAAAAAAAACGGCTATTATGTCGTCGGTAATGATGAAGTTTGATTGACAAGACAGCACTTAACCCGTGACTCGCGTGACTATATATAGATAGATAGAAAAAAAAAATATATATATATATATATATATATTAAATAAAACAATAGGATACGCATTTTAAAATAGCGTTATGCGGGGTCGCTGTCAAAACGTTAAACGTGTAGATCTCGCATAACGCGCTTTTAGTATGAAAGTTTTTCCACTTACGCGTTACTTTATAAACGTGTCTATATAGCACGAATCGCGTTTCATCTTTTTAAGTGTAAAAAATAAAAATAAAAAATGGGAAATAGAGTAAATTTTGCGACACTAATCACACATTTTACGATTTTACACAGTCGACAGAATATGTATATATATATATATATATATATATATATATATATATATATATAATATTATTTCCCACGTAATACGTAAAAGCGTGACGTCCGCACTGACCTCGGATATGAATTGTGTTGTGTGGCACAAAACGCGACACGACACCATCGTGAATCACTAATAAACGTATCCTTTTTTCAAAAAAAAAATGTAAATAGAAACGATCGCATTTTTCAGGAAAAAAAATAGAAAACATACGGAGAAACGTCGGAAAATGTGGCGAGATCCGGTTTCTAAACGTTCAGTAACGAGTCGTTTTATTTTAATTAATATGTTATAAATAATTTAATTCATTGTTATTAAAATTATCGAAATACAATGAACATTGCAATTTTCCTTTTTTCAATTATTTATATAAAATATTGTTTTACACAAAACGTTTTTTTCACTACAACACTGAATGGGCTCGAATTTTTTTAAGCGTCATTAATTAAATTTTTAAAGAACAGATCATTAAATACACGCTCTAGCATAAAGATTAAAAAAATATTTACAATTATATAAATTAACGTTTCATGGTGAAAAAAACTATGGTTTGAAGTGATACTTTATGCTTTTTATTTTAGACGATATTCAAATATAACAATATTATTATATAAAATTGAATAGAGGTTCAAAAAAATAAAAATTATAGATCCCCTAGTTGAAAAAGCGCTGAGGAGAATAAGTTTATATAAAATATAAACGAAAGCTTGCTGTTCGAGAAAGACGTCAATTATTTCCATATTGTATATAATAAAAGGATACGCATAAATTTATATTATTATTTATACTAAAAGGTCAGAGATTATTATATTTTTAAACGGCATTTAATATAATCGAATGTCGTAATAATAATATATTAATGTTAATAATAAATACCGATGACATTCGATATGTTGATAATAAATCCTTCAATTTCCAACAATAAATCAAAGATAATTTGATATTGTATCGAGATATCCGTTTTCATTTTATACAAGTTAACTGTTATAAATTTTTAAAAATTCAACAATAAAATCATTATTTTTGTAATATTGGTAACATTTCTGAACCCATATCAGTTTTCGAAAGTATGTTTTAGTCCAAATAATCTGGGAATGTAAGGAAAAATAATAAAAAAAACAATTATTATGCTGAAAAATAAGCAAAATTTTAAGGAAATCGAATGACATATGTGTTTCAAAATTATTCTAGTAAAAAGTTTTAATTTAGAATAAGAAAAAAAATAATTAAAAAAACAACTGTAATTGATAAAAATAAAGAAATTTCTTAATTGTTCGCTAATATTTAATATCGCTTCTTTAAAACGTATTTTATGTCACAAAAATGTATTCATCAGGAAATCAGTGGTTAATTTATATATATCATAAATTTACATTATATTTTTGGCAAGAATAGATAATTTAATATATATATATATATATATATATATATATATATATATGTGTGTGTGTGTGTGTGTGTGTGTGTGTGTATGTGTGTGTGTGTGTGTGTGTTTGTAAATGTATTAGAAATTCGGATTCAATCTTTGGCTTTATATAGTATAAAAATTGTGAAATATATATACATGATTAAAGATTGAAATTTTTTAATAAAATTAAATAAATATTAAATATTGCACTAAATGATATAAATATAAAAATATTTTATATATTATTTAAAATATAAATTATAAGAAAATGATATACATATATATATATATATATATATATATATATATATATATATATATATATATTAATATAACATGAAAGTTGTATATTCAGTGGCTAAACTTGAAAATTGAATAGTGTTCTTTTCTTAAACAACATAAATAAAATGTGTAAATAAAAATATTCATAAAACATTTTTTTACATTATTTTTTTAGTACTTCTACAAATAATAAATATTTAAAATTAAATAATTTTCAGTTCTTTACGAGTCTTTTTTGTAATACAATAAATACATTTGTAAAAGTTGCCTCATTCAGTATTTAACAATAATAATACTATAAATACATAAAATATAAATTAACAATCTAAAATTGATTTGTTTTACAAAATTTCAAATTAATTCATTTCTATTACAATATTATTATAATTATCATACGAGATATTTTAAAAGTTGAAGTCGTAATATTTTGTATTGAAATTTAGTTTAATATCAAGAAATATGGTACATATATTTATACAGTATACAAAAATTATAATTTTGACATATAGTAAAATTATATGAAATGATCGAATATATATGATATAATGATAATATAAAATAATTTCTAGTTCTGCCACTGATATTGTATAAATATATATATATATATATATATATATATATATATATATATATATATATATATATATATATATATATATATATATATTATATATATACATATATTGTATATGAGAAATATTTCATACCTTGTCCGAGTGCTAATAAATCTAAATTTAGGTACGACGGAGGCGTGATTCGCTTTATCAACGAGTAACCAGTGTCCTACTTGAGGTTTCGCAATCGAGGACGTCAGGTTTCATCGAGCACCTTGACACCGTGTTCTGGATCTTCTTCGTCCTAATATCGACATGTTATCGAGGAAAAGCCGCGAGTCTTCTCCGTGTCCTGGGATGGTTTCAGCCGCCGACAGCCGAGCCATAGGACACTCACACTCCGGACATTGAGTTCGAATCATTCAGGATTTATTATCTGCAACAATCGACAACAATGAAGTTTTATTGCAGAAAATGCGTCTGTTCTTTTTTTTTCTCGCACGTGAAAATCGGGAAAATTGCTATTGGAATTTTCGATGTTTGTTTCGGGGAATTCGGCTGTCGGCGGTCGAAGCGGCCACTTATCCAAAACGCGACCAATTTCAACATTTAAACCGGTGATTCTCATTTCTTTTACCGGTTAGACCTTATAAATCGTCTTTATAAGAACTCGACATATTTATACTTTGAGAAACACCGACTTAAATCGTCGTTAAACCGTTATATTCATTGCAAAAAGTCGCTAAAAATGCAGTCAGATATCAGATATATTGTTTGAACTTTCATATCAATTATAAATAAATACTATAACAATGTTGCCATATAGATATATCCATTAAAATTATATAAATAGTTGTTAAATCATAAACGTATAAATTTAAATCATTCTATTACGTCATATATAACATATTTATATATTGAGATATTATTGCGGCATAAATTATAATCGAATAATTACTTTTTTTATATCGTGTTATAAAATAATTAAGAAATAAATTATTCAAATATATTCAATCTAACTGCAATTTTAACCGGCAATCGTACGATTTAAAGTGATCACTTTTTTATATAACAAATATAATAAAATACAATTATAGAAGTGTCGATTATAAATGTGTTTATTAATAAAATGGCTACTTCTCCGCATTTTTGATCCTTAATACACCTCGAAAATTCGAAAATTTGAAAATTACGTACACATTTATATAGCGTATTATTATCTAATAATATAATAAATAAATATATGATAACAAAAAAACATTTTAAACTTAAGTAAATTTATCAATTTAGACAATATTTGACGCATTTACGCAGTGAATTATGCCACTTTAAAAGTCGTACAATTAATTCATTTTAATACGTTTGACCTTTCCCTGAATTATTACGAATTAACGAGGTTTTCAAAATACACCGACTATAATAATAATAATAATAATAATAATAATAATAATAATAGTAAATACGGACACACAAACACATAAAAAATAAAATAAAAATAAATAAATTGCATAAAATACATACATGGCATAAGTACAATTTTTAAGATATATATATATATTGAAGATTTTTTTGTTAATTTAATGAAATTTTCTGGAAATGATTTTCGGCCGTTTTCACATCAACAATCCATATCGGTTCTAACAGTTCCTAAAAATTAGTAAAATTTATATATTTCAATATTCATACAGTGTTACTAAAATGTTTTTTGGATATATATATATATATATATATATATATATATATATATATGCGTGTTATATTATCGGCGAAAAAAAAGACGAAGTGTTGAAAATTGATTCGTCAAATATGTTCACGAGAAGAAAAGCACAATTGAATTGTACACGCAAATACTATTGAAATTCTAAACTAATACGAACCGGAAAATATTCTAAAAACTGAATATATGTACGACTAAAAAAATAAATAAATATAATATAATATACTTGAATTTTTTACGAAAAAAATTGTTTTGTTATTTTCAACGTATTTGGAAAATTAGCTTTATTTTTCATTTTATTTAATATTAAACTATTTTTTTTAATTATCGTTAAAATATAATACACTTTCATTTCAGGTCATAAAAGTATGAATTTGTACGTTCTATGGGAAAAAAATATTTTTTTACTCTTTAGTCCGTTTATAAGTATGTTTTATTAAAATTATTATATTGAAATATCATACAAATGTACCGATTATTATTACATTGATTATTTTTGTCACATCCGTTTCCTTTAATTCTGTGATAAAATATATTAATTTATTTCAATTTACGTCATTTTTATTTCTTGTCAAAAAAATAATCAACGGAAATACAAATTGCATGGTTAAAATTTATCGATTTAATCATATAAATAACATAACGGTAAAATAGTGTTTAATTCAAATATATTACACTTTATTGTTTCAATACAAAAAAAAAATATATAGTATAATATCGACAAAATCAATATTAGAATATAGATTTTGACATAATTAAAACGAAACATTTTCGTTGAAATATCTAAATTCGACGTCTATAAGGATAATATATGTGGGCATTATTAATCAATGTACATATTTCATAAAATTATGACATTTTTATTCATTAATGTATGTTTGAAATGCCAATGAAATAAATTGTCGTATGAATAAATTAAGTTGAAAAATTCTTACGAGACAATATGCATAATAATAATAATAAATAAAAAAATATTTAATTCTAAATTACATATAATAAACAGTAAATTTTACAACTGTTCATTAATTACATATAAATTGATGAACATAAAATTCATTGAAAAATCAAATATTATGCATTTTTTTGGCTTAAAATATTTATAAAATTTCCTATTTAAAATAGTTCAGTTCAGTTTTAACCGGTGATAATTTACATTGACACTAATTATATTCAATATAACGGCAATTGGAAAGAGTGAAGTTACGTCACTTCATGAACGACTGAACGTTCTAAAACCGAATGAACTCGTTCTTGATGAATGCTAATTACTCATCTAAAAGTGCTAATTACTGCGTACTTAGTGTGTGTGTGTGTGTGTGACAAAAATACAATTGTCGTAAATACGATATTTTCGGAAATAATAACGCAAACTTTCAAAGAAAGCGCAATACGTCATTACATCACAAATTTATTATAAATTAACTAAATTTACTAAAATTAATTAATATTTAATTATAGAACTATACTTTGAAAATGTTAATATAGCCATTTGCGTTGAAATGAAATCGCATATTGGTTAACAATATTGTTTAACGCTTTTAATGATATATATATATATATATATATATATATATATATATATATATATATATATATAAATTTTAAAATGAATAAAATGTAAAAAACCTTCTAGTTTCAATGACAAAAAGTACAATACAAATGAAAATGAAAAATTGCACAATTTTCATATTGATAAAATCAAAATATCATTATATTATCATTATATAATATAATATTTACGTTCCATATTTAAATATTATATATATATATATATATATATATATATATATATATATATATATATATATTTATATATAATAAAAAGCTTACTTATAACGCATTTCGAATCGCTTCATTTATTTTAGAAAATGTTTAGAAACTGCATACAAAAAAATCGTGATATGCGCTTCGACAATAACACATATGTGTTACTGACATTGTCGATATGCACATCTAGCGCATTTTCACATCGGAAAAAATACAAGAAAAACAACGATAAAAACACAAAAAAAAAATTGAGAACATGCGTGCGAAGAAAATTACGCTCGAACGATTGCGCAATAATAAAATCGCACTATGCGAGTGTTCCAAAAATCGTGTTGTACGAAAGGTTTCTATTATATTTTCCAAGTTTATTGCATATTTTATTATTGTACGAATTGCTATTGTTGAGAAAAAATCCAAAATATTCTGATTGTTATAACGTTTTTCTTTATAAAATAATATTTATAATTAGAAAAAAGATATACAAAATATTTATGCTGTGATTTATTATACTAGTTTTATGGTAAAATAACTGTTTTATTACTTTTATATGTATCGGTTAGATTTTTACATTCTTAAAACTTTTTTGATTAATATTTTAAAAATGTAAACGATAAATTATAATAGTTATTATAAATATTATATTTAGTCTTCAATATAATTTTTATTTTTCATATAATATATTAAAAAAAATATTTCGTAATTTTATCTCATATTACAATGACATCGACTTTCATATTTTTTTGTCATATTTTCTCAACTCAATTAATTACCGTTATTTCTTAATTACCGCGAAAGTTTTAACGATTAAAAACGTCTTGCTCTTATTTTGCATGAAAATCTCGACTCAATAATTAAGTTTCGCCCTTTAAATTTCTAAATTATAAATTAATTTCTTACGTGAAAATCGATAGAAAAAACACATTTTAGATTTTTTTGTTATCGACCAAAAGTCTCACATTTCTATTTTCAATATATGGTATAATATTGTATATACACAATATTTATATATATATATATATATCGCATAATATCATATTATATACACGTGTGTATGTTGATTGATAGTGCGCAATATCTATGTAATCTTTTTCCATTACGAGTATGCGTTGTTTTTAATTATTATCAGTTTTGTATACGAAGTAATAACGAGTACGATTTCGACAAATGTTTTTTCGAATAGGTAACAAAACAAGCAACAGCCTTTTTATAAATTTTATTGCAGGTATACCGGGAAATTTTAATCTCGTATCTTTTTATTTTGTACACGTAATAAAATGTATTAAATATTTTGATCGTTCAATGAATCATTTTTCGCCAATAGTCATTACAATTATTTACAATTATTTTCGAACGCGATAACTTTCGAATGACGGTCCGAGGCATATTAAATGAAATTAGTGACTTGGATAAATAAAAAAGCGGAAACGCGTGTTACCTTTTTCTGTGTCTGCTGCCTCTCCAAGCCGCTGTCGTCGTCTTCGCAGTCGCTCGTCGACGGCGACAACGCCTTAGAATCGTCCAAATCTAAAACGCTAAGATGACTTCCGCACCGACTATCGTCGAGATCGAGCACGCTCAATTGACTACCACATCTGCTGTCCAAATTGCTGCAAGAACTTCTACCGCTGGACGGCGAGCCGGCGTCCATGTGACTCCTGAAATACTCCAACTCCTCGACGGTGATACCGGCGTGAACGTCGTCCGAATAGTCGCTGACCACGACCGACGGCGTTCTGACCTTCCTCACCCTGGCCGCTTCGTCGCCGTCCCAGCTGAACGTGGAATGGCGTCTCATGTTCGCCTCCGGCGTGAACGCGTCGGTCTCCTCGAAGTTTTTATCGTCGAACGTCGGCTCGTCCACGTACTGCGCCTCCAGGATCATTTTGCTGCGTATGTGATAGCACGAATGCTCCTCGCAATACTCGCTCTTGTCGTACGGATTGTGGCACATGTCGTCGGCCAAAGTCCTCAAAGCGTCGCTCAGAAGCGTCGGAGTCGCGCTCGGAGCTGCATCGTCCAGCTCGACGGCCGAATCCCTGCTGTGGGGTCTGTGCTGCTCGTCCTCTTTAGACGCCAACGCCAACGCCAACGCCTCCGAACAGGTGCGACTCTTTGGCGCGTCGTCGATCTCGTCTCTGATGATCTGCGTTGTCTCCGTGCTGCTTGGCTGGCGTGATGCTTTTAACATTTCTGTGTTCTGCAGCCGTTTGTAGAACAGCCGGTGCGAGGCAGCCTTCTCCCTCAACGCCGCTCGCAGGTCTGGCGCGCTCATACTGCAACACGCCCCCACGTTTACCCATCTTGTTTTAACACTATATACCATATATATATATATACTAAATACTAAATACTAAATACTATACTATAAATCTACATATACACGATATGAACGACGCTTTCCAAACTTTCAAACGAACGCTGAAATTTTACTAATGTCACATTTCAAAACAAAACAAAAAAAATATATAATACACTTTTTTTTGTATTATAAATATATTATTTCTAATGTTATATATATATATATAAAGTAAAATAATTTCATATTAAAAACATTTTAATAATAATCGAAATCGTCGAAAGTTTGGACAGCGCGGCGATCGCGAAAACTAATAATATATTTAATAATATGATTTTAATCGTTTCCATGTATTTTATAAATAAATATAACAATTATATATACCATATATAAATCGATAAATAATGTATCAATTTATTCGATTGAAAAAAATTGAAAATTATTCTCTTTTTTTTAAGCAATCACTGAAAAAAAGATGAGCGTAAAGTTTTAAACTGATCTTTGCATTCGAATAACTGAAATTATTTACACTCTAATAACTAAAAACGCAAAATATAAATTAAAATGCCTATTATAATAAAAGTAAAATAATTACACATACCATATGTCTACGAGATCACAGTCTATAATCATGTATTATATTAAAATATTGATGTTTTACAAAATATTTTAAGAAATTAATTAATATTTTTTTAATAATTGCGGCCAATTTCATATGCGAGCGGGATATATGTGTTTCTAATAAATTTTAATTCGACTGATCCCGCAAGAGATGTGTTAATATCCACAATATTAATTATTCTTTACGTATTTATTATTGATATTATATATAGTATAAAGACAAACTCAGAGCGACGTTGTATTAATTTCTTTTCTTATCATTAATGCAACATGTTAATAATGGTGACGTCAGTTTTAACCGTGACATTAATTATTGTTAACGGCGAATAAACGTCGAGAAATATATATCTTTTTTTATTATTTATAATATGTACATGTTCAAAAATCCGTTAAAACTATTATATTGTAAATTGGAACAACATTTATAATATAATATTTAATACAATTTTTCGATTGCTATTGCAATGTATATATATATATATATATATATACATGGTATATATTAAAAAAAATATTTAACAAATAACTATGTATTTTATATTGTTTTCGTTAAAATTGAAATCACATTAATAAAAGTGTACATCAAAATAAAATTTAATATAATACAATACATTTGTGGGAAATATTGAGAAATTATATGATAATTTAAAAATTGTACGGCGTAATGACAACAATGAAATAATGAATGCATTTTCGCGTGACAAATTAAATAAAAAAATACACGAAACAATGAAATATATCACAAAGCTTATCCCCACCCTTTCCTTAATACAATTCAATTGAAATTAAATTAATAATTTAACGGTCTAACAAATTATTTTTTTTTACGCTCCCACCCTAAAAAATAAATAAATTTAATTAAAAGGAGAATAATATGAGTGTTAATTTTACGATTTTCACATTCCGGCTTTTCTCACGGATTGAAATTCCGTGCAAGAATTTCTCGATTCTGGGAAATCGATTTCGGGAAACAAATGCATTTGGAAAATTCACATTCTTCCAAAGTATAGATCGATAAGCGTGAGAAACTATTCGATAAATCTCTAAAGCTAAATGTGTCTAGATGTAGAAATTTCTTATCGATAATTAAAGATATGGATTGATTACTGATCTAGGAGTGCGATAAAATTAAATAAATTGAAACTATATTGCTTCGAGTCAATTATACAAACAATTATAGTAACGGTGTAGTAATTCGTTTTATTTTCAATTACGTACATGCGTCCTTTGTGTCTCGAACGACCTTAATCGAAAGACATGTAAATAATGAAACAAATCATGCAATGAAAATATTAAATATTTTATTATATATTAATTAACTATAAAAAAGTTTATTTAAATAATTGAAACAAACGTTTTCAATTTTATGTTCCTAAAAATATACTCATATATCATTTATGAGTTGCTAGTTTTTTTTTAAAATAATATTAAAAAATAAATTGTATAAATGTAAACTACTTACAAAGGACAATTGAATACATAATCTTTATACATGTAAATGTAAAGAATATTCGATTTAAAAACCAAAACGGATAAAAGAGAACATCATGAAGTGACATCATTTGAAAGAAAAAATATTTACATTTGTCGCGCACAAACGATTATTTTATTTTACAACTTTGTAAAATGACTTATAAAACAGAGCCTTTTGGAAGACATTGAATCATTTCAAGAAGACGATATATTAACCTTTTTATTTAATGAATATAAATTCTGAAAGAACATTTTCTTTTTTCCGTAAAAAAATCATTAAAAAGTGACGACGAAATTATAATATTTAAAATCATAAGTTTTTCTTTTAAATTTCACGCACTGCAATTCATAAAACGTTCGTATCTTTAAAATCGTGATTTAAAAAATCATGATTTGATATATAAATAATATTCATCTCAAGTAGTACGCAATTTTTTTTCGTTTCAACCGTTTGCATTTTAACCCTTTAATTTTTCATATATTTATTATGGGAAAGGATGGATTTGAAATTTTTCTGAAATCTACGATTTCTGAAATTACAATTGAAAGTGAAAAATCGCCGATAGTTGCAGAATTGATAAAAGAAAATGATGATAGTGTATTATTTTTGAAAATTTCATCGAATTTTCAGGAACTATGAAACTGACCGAACGGTCACAACATAAAAATGCCGCGTAACGAGATTCATATAAATAATGCAGGGGCATTCAACTTGTCGCAGCACAAATGTGGAATACCGGTTTTCAAATACCACAATATGTCTACATTTAATAATAATAATAATAATAATAATGTCGAAGAATGAACAAAAGTGCATTGCCATTGCGATTTTCACCGGAACTGCACACTTCAACTGCTTTTTACACATAGCGCGGTTTAATAGAACGAATCGACGCTAGAATAAATAGTTCACACAAAACGACCCATTTGCATCTGGCTGCGGTCAAACCGAATCTTAAAATAATTATCGCATTACTTTTTACAGAGCACGCAATGCATTTTAAATAATAACAATTAACTCTTTAATTTAATTATATAAATAAAATGAAGTACACAATAAGTAGTATAACATTTAATAGCATGTCAGCAGTTTTCTTGATGAATTCAATAGAAAGGCAACGAAATATAAAATTCTTTTCAACCACATCATTAAAATAGTAACGCAAAAATTGTGTATCTTGAAATAAATAGAAAAACAAAAATATATCTAAAAGCCTAAATGTCATTAACACATGACTGACGTAAATTCGTAATTATTTCAAAACAAATCGTTTTGCAATTATACACACCGTATTAGTGAATTATCGGAAAAAAATAGATCACAAACTCGTTATGGAAAAAAGCAATTGTAACGTTAATTGTAATTTTATTTACAATACACACAATGCTTTTTTTTAATTACCTGTATAATTTTGGTTTTCGGTTTTTAATGCGTGACGCACATTTCATTTTGCATCACGCGATCCAATTATATTATAATACAATTTAATGAACTACATCGATCACTGAAATACTACGAAATTATAATAATAATTAAACTGGAGAGAGAATTTATTTCAATTAAGTGCGCTCACAGGTTGAATAAATAAGAAAAGATAAGTTATCTAGATAAAAAAAAAAAGATTACTCGTCAATAAAAGAAAATGTTTCATTGTCCCAGTTCTTGAAATTTATTACGTTATGTTTCGTTTTATAAAATTGACACACTTTAAGGATTTTTTTACTGTTTTATATCGATAATTTTATTTTTCATTGAAAGGATTGTGTTGGATGTTTTATTCTATTTTTTTTTTTGCGTCATATACCCTTGAAGGGTCATAAAGATAACATAAAATATGTATTTTTACTGCCGTTAAGATCGTAAAAACACACTGTTAAATAATAATAAATATAATTTTATTAACAATATATACTGTAATAATAAATAAATAATTTCGGTATTCCTTATTCTTATTTGACGTTTAAAAATAAAATAGTGAACGTTGATAAAACATCAAAAAATATTGAGTAGTAAAATTAAATATACAAAAAACCCGCAATTAATAGAAATAGAATTGCAATACAAAATAATAAATTAATTGTTGTGTGTTAAAGCTAAGATCGGGAGCTAAATTATAAAAAGTATTGCAATATTTTTTTGCACAATATCTTTATCTGAGATGAAAACGTAATAAAAATATATAAATAATAATACTCAGTTTTTTTTTCTCATCTGACCTTTATAAATATAATCAAGCCGAATAATTCATTTTTTTTTAAATGGTCACTTTTTTACTGAGACACACCGAGTGCGTGATAATATCAATTCACAAAAGCATTCTCAGAATAAATTTTAACCACTTTTTATATATTATACAAGGAAGTTAATTAAGAATCCGTATACAAAAATAGAGAAAAACGCATTAAATAATCGTACTGCTGTGATCAAAAAGTAAGGTAAATTTATTTATAAAACGAAAATTCTTTATTTATACTTCCAAATCAATTTCATCTCCTTCAAAGTAATCTCCGTCATATTACAATGCTTTTTTTTCAGTTTTCGAAACAATCTAGGAATAGTCTTTTCTCCGAATCGGTTTTTATCTCCTCAATCGTGTCAAAACGACATAGCCAGAATAGCCAGAAGTCGTACGGAGCCAAATCGGGCGAATGCGGTGGTTGCGGATCGATATAAGTCGACTTTTTCGCAAAAAAAATCGTGAAAAGCCAATGCAGTATGACATGAAGTGATGCTGAAACCGAGAATTGTAAAAACACGTGTAACTCGGAGATAATTGAACAGTTCTACCAACCTAGGAAAAAAAATACAATTTTCCTGCCTTCCTAATTCCCGGGAGTTTTAAATGACAATTTCACCTTACTTTTTCATCACAGTAATATAATACAATTTAAATTCGTATTTGAAAGTTAAAATATATATACAGTAAGCGTGGTTCGATTTTTAAAGTGCATAAAACTGGAAAATATCCTGAAATCAAGGACGATATTCCGTTTGCATAATACTAAATATAATAATATAAACGGGTCTGACACGGAACCTTACCGCGAAATGGAACCGCGTAATGGCGATTCTCACGAACGAAACGTTCCCACAATTGTCGACGACTCCGTGTCACGTTAATTGCTCAATTCAATTTAGAAAAACGATGAAGAAATAATAATAATAAAGAAAAAACGGTAAAATTAGACTTTCGGTTATTTTTTCGAAAGTATTGAAGAAAGCGATATACGCCGCTGATAACCCAAGAAAGTTACATTTTTAATTGTTAGTAATCCCGTAAAAATATTTTTATATGAAATATAAAAGGTTAAAAGTTCATTTAATATTTAATTACAAATTATTTATAAAATAATAATATCACAATCAACGTCAAACGTTAACTCTGTAAAGTGAATGATATCGAAATAATGGAATTGTTCCAGTTTTAACCGATCGCAATAACGATTACATTATGAAGATTAAAAAAAAATAGCCGTTATTTGAAAATCTCACACGTCTTCCGCCTTCACAAACTTCCGCTTGAAAACGATACGATTTTTTCCTTCGAAAAAAAAAAAATATATATATATATATATATAAAAGACATCAATCATAAAACGACTGAAATTGACAAAATGCGTACTCCAAAATCATACACCGTTATCATAACGGAATATGTCAAAAAAAACGAAGATTCTCAAATGATGAGTTAAAAAAAAATCTAATACATGTGTCGTGATAAAATTTCAAATCATTTTCTGTGAATTATAGAAGAATTTTCATTTCAGTTTAACTGCAATGTTGCGTTATATACCATAAAAGAATATTAATATGCTTTTCGGGGGCAAATAACGTTCATTTTTTGCGCGATTAAAAAATGTTGCTCTGAATATATATATATATATATATATATATATATATATATATATATCTAAAAATGAGAATTTAATTTTCACATTTAAAAAAATCTAATAATGCACATTAAAAAAACTGTACACCAACGACTCAATATTTTTAAAATAGGTTTATTATTTTTTTCCATTACTGACAAAATATCTAAATGCAATACATTTTACAAATTTTTAACATTGATCTAGTCATCACCAGAATAGACTAATAGTAAATGATATTAAAATATATTTAAAAATTATTTCGATGAAATAAAAATGAATATCTCAACGTTATTCAATTAGAACTTATTAGGCCAATTCGTATAAAAATTGAAACGCTTTTCTGCTTCAATTTTCACAAATTTTAACTATAATTCTATTTTCAATGTAAAAAAAATCCAATATAAATTATATGGTCGATTCGTTTCAGTTAAACGTGTGCAATTTCTATTCGTTTTAATTGGCATATCGTTTTCTATATGCCAATCAAAATTTTGATTTTCCCGACTCTCTATATCGTTCGATACTAGTATTATAATGTAATACCATATATAAAAAATAGCGAAAAATCGTTTTTGAATCAATTAAAAGTTTCATCAACGACGAGATAGTCAATCAGCTATTGTATCTATTTAATTGAAGTTTCACTAATATTTCATATAAACTGACAGGTTTTTTTTAATATGCAGTAATAATTTAATCCAATCAAAAATGACATTTCAAACGTTATTGAAATTATTTATATTATAATGAAGATTTAAAAAACATTTATGTTAATAAATATTGGAGTGAAATTGATAATTAGCTATAAAATATGGATTATAATACGAAAGTGGGCGAAATGGTATATGAATTTATTCTAAATATATAATAGTTAATAACGTAATATATTAATGTGAACGTTTCACACGTCAGTTAAACTTATAAAATAAAAATATTCTCGACGCCGGAAATAAAATGTTTCTTAACCGGAAAAAAAGTATTTTTTGCGGTCAACGGTTTCATGAATTGCGGTTTATTGAATAAATGATAAATTTCAAAGGAAAGCAAAATATCAAATAATGTTATATCATTCGCTTTGCGGGAAAAATCTTATTATGAAATTTGATGAAATGTAAACATGAAAACACATAACGCATACGGTTAAAATATTCATCTTGAAAATGGACTTTGAAGTCGAATTTTTACAATGTAAATATTAAACAAAGTATTTTTTTCTTTAAATTTTTTTACACTTGAAATTCTAATGAATTTGAATATTGAATAAAATCCTAAGATCGCATAATATATAATGTAATGTTTTATGATGTCGATATAATTTATAAAAATTAACTTAATGAATATATTATTACCATATTTATAACGCAAAAAAAATCATTTTAAAAATGAAAAATATGACATCAGAATTCTGTTAAACTGTTTACTATAAAATTACTAATCTTTTCACATTCATAGTTCAATATAAAAAAATATATATTTTTATATTTTTCGTATCATCGACGTACAATTATAAAATATTGGATATAAAAGATGAAACATATATAAATATTGAAAATGGACTGATTTTTTTTTATAAAATACACAAAAATAAATATCATTTACATTCGATATTTTAACCCTCTCGACACGGTTTCCAGAATAATAAACTCGAACGCAAATTACCCATTATTACATGGATATTACGCTACAAATAGACTATTTAACCGGCGGAAATTTTCTACTTTCACTCAAATTCGTCTTCGACGAAAACAATCACAACACTTTAGCGACAGACAAACGAGCAAACGGTTCTTTCCATTCTTTTAAAATGTTTCTTTTCAAAAAAATTGTTTAGAATAAGTCGCCGATTTTCGTAATAAATTTATTTAATGTCGCATATTAATTACATAATTAAAAATAATTTTCACTACAAATAAAAAATGTACAATGGAAATTATTAAATATAATGGTGTGAAAGTTTAGAATTTAAATATTGTATACATATTGGAATTTTAGATATTCACTGAAATTGCATTACAACGTAAGATAACTCAAGAAATTGACATTTTATGTATTAAACTATTACACACACACACATATATATATATATATATATATATATATATCATAGTGTATACATATCAAGAAATATAACGGATATAACGGCGATTTTCAACCGATGTGCCACAAAATTACTGCACAACATAATAAAACCAAACACACACATTCTTAAAAACAGATTGTGGATAAATTTGTTGGCAGATTTATTTACTATATTTGAAAAAAAAAATATTGAACAGCGCCGTGATTCGCATTTGAAAAACATTGTTGTCGGTTGTTTGAAGTTTTGTTGCGGCCATTGCTGTCGTTGTTCGTTGTTTATTTTGGATATATATTATTATTGTTGTGCAACGAATCGTGAGCAGGAAACGGATAAATTAAACCATCGAACCTAATGGATTTAAACAATCAGAAAAAAAAATAAGATTTAAAACGCTTAGCCGCGGCGGCGTTCAAATGAGACCGCGAGGTCCGATTGTGAATCATTTTTGATAAAAATTTAGATGTAGTCAAATACATAATCAACTATAAAAAGTATCTCAAGTCTCAATTATACAAGTTCTGATTATAAAAATTCTGATATCAATGTTTAAAATGAATTTATTTTTTTTTCTTCTTGAAGAAGGTTGGCGATCCGCACGACTAATGAAACTTTCAAAAGAGTTCTATTGACGAACAGTTGAACCAAAAACGTTTTGACGTCTTTCTATCTTTTCCCTGTGTTTAATTTTCTCCAAAATTTCCTTATTTACTACTTGGTCGGTCCAAGATATATAACAGAATTCAATTAAAAATTATTTATTTAGTCGTTTTATTTCATTATAGAGCAGCACTCGATGTGTTAAAAGGGCAAGTTTTTGCACTCGATACATTTAATCGTTCGTATAATTCAATCGACCTGATCTCAAATCGATTTTTATCTTTTAAAAATCTGCGCGATTGATGTAATCGACCGTTTCGAATCACTTACGGTGTTTGTTCACCTTGGCCATATGTTACAGTAATATGAAAAAGGATACAAGAGACCCACATACGAACCTTAATTATGCGACTCTTATTATGTTGAAACGTGATATAACTGCGCTTATGCTACGATGACAACTCATTTAAACCCTTATAAGGCTTTCGAGTTAATTGCGAACGGATAACGGATTCAAAACAACCGCAAAAATACTTGAAAGCATTGATAAATTCAGACGCTCATTTTTCCAATAAAGTAAATAACATTTGTAAAGGATGAAACTGGTCAATTTATATTGATTCAAGTTTAGATCCGTATAATCGAGATAGGATCGTAATTTTAAAATAATTACGGCAAAAAATTCAAAACGCTTCACATCCTTGAAGGATTGTAATCGCGTTGCCATTAACAAAATGTGTTTCAAACAATCATTATCTTGTATTTTGTAAGCAGACAAGAATGTAGGACAGTTTTGCTTTGAAATGCAATTGAATTTTATCCAATGATGCGGTCTTTTGAACGACAAAACGTGTCGAGACCGTTTCAAAACCATGAATATGTAGTACGACTGTAAACAACAGATCATTTTCTTTTATAACGCACACACACACATACACACCATATACATATATATATATATATATATATATATATATATATATATATATAATTCAAATCGTTCAAAATTTTCAAAGCTTCGTTAGTGATAATAAAAAAATAAAAAAATCAGTCAAAATGTGGAAACGGACAATTGTGCGCCGCAAAAAAAGTCAATAGAGTTCGATTCATCGTTTGACAATTATTGGATCGATTTTTGAAAACACAAAGCCTTCCGAACAATAATCGCATTTATTTGTCAGTGGAACCGAGGAACGTGATCGACTAAGCTCGTTTAAATAACCAAAATCTTTTTTTGTATTATTTTACATTAAATTTAACATTCTAAACTGCAAAACCCTGAAACGACAATAAGATGAAATTCATTCAACCGAATGAAATATATTGTATATATGAAGTATTATATTTTGTATGTGAGGCGAAAAAAAATGAAAACAAGAAACTTTTTGTGATGCAAATTTTGATTGTACAATATGAAATATTGTACTTAACGACAATTTCAAAACAATTAGGAAGTTTCGCGATAATTTTATTTTTCAATCTTTTCTATCCGCTAATTAAAATAAATAAAAAACGAAGTTTAATTTTATTAACCTTTAGCCTAACAGATATAAGATAATTCGGCAGGCATAGTCATATATGCCTGCTATATAAAATCTCTGTGTTAAAGGTTAATTTAAAATATTTTGATTTATTTTAATTCTTTATGAAATAAATTTAAACACATTTTACTTTTTTTTTAAATATATATATATATATATATATATATTATATATATATATATATATATATATATATATATATATATATATATATATATATATATATATAAATATATAAAAGTAAATTATAATTAGCCAATAGCAAAAATCCTGTTCTTTACGATATATGAAGAGATATTGGGCGCTAGTTGATAGGTTTCGAGATATTTGTCGAAACCTCTAAAAACACCCCTGTTGTCAATGCGGCATCCTCTACTTTGAGGGCTTTTCTAGAGAAAATTAACGCAATTACGCAAATTATGAATAGAACATTTTTAATGAAGAATTTTATAAGGAAAATTTTGTTTTTGAACATCTTTTCAATTTGAGTAATAGTTTCTAAGTTGTAAGCAAAAAACTGAAAAAAAGTCAAATTTTGGGTGGTTTTCGGTAAATATAAGAGGAAGCTCCCTCTTTGGAGGATGTAACTTTTCGTATTCAATTACAGCTCGTTATTTTAAATGCGTTTTCAGAAAGAAATTTCGGGATATCGATATTTTTATCATTAAAAAATCCATTTAACTGCCAGACTACCGTGCAAAAACGTCGGATCAAAATCGGGAAAACTCAAATTTTGAAAAAACTCAAACAATTAACTTAAAATATAATAAGTGATTATTATAGAGCAGGATTTGCTCTACAACTTTTTTCCTTTTTGATACCCCCGTAAAATCAACCTGTTTTGAAATAATCGTTACCAAAACCGCGCAACGAAAATTTTTGGCCGAGAGGTTCATTTTAGGCCTATTTTCGAGCACTTTTTACGGGAAATCAGTAACAATTACGCAAATTATTAATATAACATTTTAAATGTAGAATTTTATGAGAAATATTTTATTCATTGACACTTTTTCAATCCGAATTATGGTTTTTGAGATAAATCCGGAAAACTCAAAAACGGTCGAATTTTTGGAGGTTTTTCGTGATTTTCAGAGGGAAGCTCCCTCTTTGGAGGTGGGAACTCTTCTGATCCTCGTTCAACTCGTTATGTAGAATATATTTCCAGAAAGAAATTTCACGATATAAAAAAATCATCAAAAACGTCTAATTTTACCGGAGTATATGATAGATCCGAACATTTTTAAAACTATTCATTGTTTTCACGTGCATAAAACCATATAACAGAAATAAAAAATAAATCTACGAAAAAATTTCCAATTTTAAACGCACAACGATCATTTAAACGATACATTTTTCATGTTTGAAATCTTTCGTTAGATTAGCATTGTGTTATATTATATTTGTACGGCGTATTTATACGGATTTTATACTGAAATTTCAGCGTAATCGTAAAAAGATTTATTTCGTTTTCAACTCGCAATAAATTCGCTATGCGATAAAGTTGTTTTTTTTTTCGTGAACTTTTCAAATATATTTAAGTGTCTTTTTACGTATGCTATTTTTACATTTTTACCAAATATGTATATATATATATATATATATATATATATATATATATATATATATATATATATATATATATATACGTAAACGTAAAAACGAATGATAATCGTTGAAAATATACGATATATATATATATATATATATATATATATATATATATATATTTTTATTCAATAATTTAAAAAATAAATAAAAATTTAAAATAACCGAAACAAAAGAAAACTTTTTTCATATTTTTCAAATGTTTTTTTTCAGTCGCCATTTGTATTCGTGTTTGCATTGTTTCGATTATTATTTTTTGATTATATTAGATTACATAATTAAAATGAGATCACCAAAACCATCCACGTCGCACGCAGGAAGTTATAAATCATCGAAAAAAATCCGACGAAATAGAAAACGCGCACAGAAAAGTATTTTATTGCATATTATTTTTTGTATTGGAAAATAAAATGAATTTTAAAAATATTTTCCTTTTTAGTTTATATGTCAAAAAGAGATTTGTTAATGTTAAAAACGATAGCAAGACAATTGGGTCGTAATTACAGAATAAATCAAGGTAATAAATAATAAATTATTATCGATAAAATTTTGAATAATTTAAATTAATTATATATATTATTTATTATGTGATATATTTACTTATAAAAAAAAAGTGTACGATATTTATTTTTTATTTTACAGGACCCGGCACTGCTGAAAATTGAAATGAATTAAATCAAAATTGAAATGAATTAATTGAAAATTTAAATGAATTCGAAATCAAAATTGAATCAAAAAAATTTTTACGATAAATTGAGTGTTTTGAGTATTGAGTGTTTTTTTTTTTATTAAAATTGATTTTATGACGATTTAGTTAATATTTGTTATTATTAATTATTTAGTTATTGTACAATGTAACTAGATTAAATAAAATTATTGTATTCTGGTATATTTTTTATTTTTTTATAAACATTTAGAAATTTATATTCAGAACATATACGAGATAAACAAACGCAACTTTCCTTATAATGTACGAAACATAAATGTAAATTTTCGGGAATTTCACATAAAAATAGTTTTTGAATACGCATATTTAAATTTATAATAATAAATCTTGACGTAGATGAAAATTTGTTTTCGATATTTATTTATTTTTATTTTTAATATATATATGTATATATATATATATATATATATATGTGTATATATATATATATATATATATATATATATATATATATATATATATATATATATATATATATATATATATATGGATGTAAAATATTATATGTTATTGTATATAGAAAAAAATTTAAAGGCTTGCATTATTTTTGGTATAATTTAATTGGAAAATATACTATAATAATATTAATTTACATATAAATACTTTTTTAATTATGAAATAAATTATTAATTATAGACAAAAAAATAAATCTAAAATCATATTTCAATTATATAGAATGCAAAAAATATTACCAAATTTATTTAAGGAAATGAGTTTTTTTAATGAAAAGAATATAGTGATTAAATAGTTAATTTTTAAAAGATTTTAGTGAAGCTAAAATATACTGATATGTTGTTTTATTTAATGTTATTATAAAGATTTGGTTTCAAGAACATATAAACAATTAACACTTTACCATGGGCCCAGTTTGTCGCTGTCTGCTACGTAAAATGGGGTGATTTTGCGAGAATTTCGCAAACTATTGTGGCAATATTTAAAATCGAATAAATTGAGAATGAAAAATACGATGTAATATTTTTTTTCATATAGACCAAATATTTAATTAACAGACGACATCATAATTTTATGTAAAATTCAATCATATTATTACATTATTATCGTTTACTATCAGACAACGCAAAACGTATTACTACGCTTACCCCGGTAATGTGTTGTAATATAAATCAATCTTAAAAATAAAAATGTGAAATAGATATCACAGACAATTGTTTTATATTAAGGGTTGTTATTGAAAGAATTCGTCTTTGTTAATTTTTCGCGTTACGATCAAATGTGAAAAACTGCGTCACTAGGAAAACTATAAAATATGCGCGTTAATATTATTATATTATAACGTGACGCATCAAACACAGTGACGAGACACGTTTTCCCACTTTCCCGCATTTTTCCAAATACAAAACGCTCGCGAAACTTTTCCGATGTCGAGTCACGCCGAACAAAAAAAAAAAATAAAATTAAAACATCAGAGTGGAAAAAATTGAGAGAAAAAAAAACACGTGACTATGCGATGATATAATTTAATTTGCGTTGAAATTAAATAGAAATTGCTGTATCGCCCACCAAACGTTTGTGTGTCATTTCATTTTTCAGCGGAACCCATAGCCGGAAAAATAATCGAAGTTTTCCACTTTTTCCTCTTCCGACAGAGAGAATTTTCCGGATGACGTCGTCCTGGAAAATGCCAGACTTGCGAACTTTGACATTTTCTCGGCCGCAAAGTACTACGCAGTTATTCGTGGAAAAACGTTGAAAGCGATGAAAATTACCAAGCATATATATATATATATATATATATATATATATATATATATGTTTTTACGTTTACATGTACTTTTTGTATGGATTTCGGTTTTTTATATTAGGGATGAAATGTGAACCAATTTTCCATGAATCATCCCTTTAGTACGTGGGATTTACGTGTTTACGTAGGAAGATGATGAACCGCTGTTAACAAACTGTGATTATAAAATTTCTTATATATCGTTATTATTATTTATTATATTATTTATATAAATATATTATGAAAGAATTCACCTCTTGATTAATTTTAATACTCACAATATGTTTTATGATTTTTTTAAGGGTAATATCCGTAATTTTATATTTTTACTGTAATTTTATGTTTAAAGTAAGTATTTTCGAATTCATTAAAAATTTGTAGATTAATTTAACATTTAATTAACCATAAAGCTTTCATTCCAATTATTACAAAGTGTTAATTAATTATCGATAAGAAGAATTCAATCTAAAATTGCAGTAAAAAGAGTAATATTATATATATTTTCTAAAGCAATCAAATATTGGAATTATTTTTAGATTGTAATACAAATGTATTTATCGACGAAATAAAGAGAATTTCTTAGAATTTCTGTTAAGAGTATATTCTTTAATTTGTTTCCTTTCAAAGAAAACTTTTTTTATGTATAAACATATCTCTATTTTATTTTCCATTTTTTTTTTTTTTTTTGTAAAAACAATGAGAGACGATATTTTTCTATTTATAAAATAAATCGATTTCGTATGTAAAATGTAATTTATATTAAAGGTATTTTAATGCATCAAAGTAATAGAATATTTCTTTTATTTGTTTTACTGCATAAATTTATTCATTTTAATAATAATATAAATTATTTCAGAATGAAAATAATAATAAATATATATATTTTTTTTATATAAAATTTTTAACTATGAAAGAATTATTCATCTTTTTATTTTATTCAGTTCACAATGAAAGCGGCGCAATTTCAATTATTTTTTCTTTTTTGAGTAAAATGAAAGAAAAAAAAACCAACAACAACGAATAAAAAGCTTTTTAATGCGAATAAATCGAGCTTTCCTCGTTTATATATATATATATATATATATATATATATATATATATATATATATATATATATTCTTTCCTTTTTGCTCGTCGTGAGAGTATTAAATAAAGGCTTTGACGCAATTTCGAAATCGTTTTTCCTTTCGGTCAATGCGCACGTGTCATACATTCATTTTCACATTTCACAAACTGCGCACTTTCGGAAAATTCACCGTCAACAGATGGAAAATCCGGAAAATTCCGCTCGGCGAAGAAAGTACGCTTTGTCACAATTTTGTTCGTACTTTATCTTATATAGTAAAAACGATAAATATTAAGTTGAAATTTTAAATTCGTGATAAATTAAATAAATATGTATATATACAATATATATATATATATATATATATATATATATATATATATATATAAAATTAACAGATGTAATCACGTCATTATTAATGTGTAAATTAGAAACTAGGTCGTGGATAAATATCAAAAATGTTTAATAATGTTCAACATGTAGAAATAATTCAAATGCTAAATATATTTATTTTCAATATTTATATATATATAAAATTTTGACAATGAAAACTTATTATTTTTTTTCATTTAGTTAAATATGATTAAATTATTAAGTTTTTGAGATATTGATGTATTTTTTTTGCAATACAAAAATTAAACATATATATATATATATATATATATATATATATATATATATATATATATATATGCATTTTTATACGTCGAAAAAATAGAATTTTAATTAAATTCACGTTGACATGTTTTCGATATTTTTTTTAATAAAATATTTTAATAAATTCTTTTTTATTCGTTTTTTATTTTTTGTATTCGTTAATTTGTACAAACATATTAGTGGAAAAAAAACCAATAATCTCCACTGAGAAATTGAACCCGGAATCCGTATCACGTCAAATCGACACGTTATCAAATAAATACAATTATTATACAATAAACCTGGTCGTATTTAATTTCGACATTATTGAATAAATTATGTAGGTTGTGTCACAGTTGACCTCTTGAATTTATAAAATAAGAAGGATTATCATATGAAAATGACTAACCTTTAATTTAACGCGTACTTTGCGGAAGACCGATTTACAGTTTACAGAATATATTATATATAAAGTTATAAACAAAACTTCCTATAAAAGCATTTGAACTTTCAATTTAATATAAATAGTGAAACAAATTTTAATATATGTTGCATAAATAACGCTCGACGATAAAAACAATGTTTACAAATTCTAAAATAAATATATTTTACATATAATACGTAAATCGAAAATATTTATTATATACAATAATAAAAATAAATTACTAACGCACAAATATTACGATAGTTTTTATTACACCATAAAATGAATGCATTAATCGTTGTCATCGATTTTCAGTGATTGTTGTTAATATTTTTACCGATCATATTATTGTATTAATGTTGTTATTTTTTCTTTTTTATAGATAATTGAATACAAAATTAGATGATTTGCCTGACAGTACCTGGTCATGATGAGTTTAGTGAGTCGAGAAAACGGGCGAGTCCCAATTAACGTAATTCGTTAACTGAAAATCTTTCATAATACGACAGTGAAATGCGACGTCCAAAACGGCACACGACCAAACCGCGACTGAACGACGGTTGCCTGCCAAAGTGTCGACACACACAACAACCGGCGTTTACAGTCAAAATGCTATAAATGAACTAATTATTATTATTATTATTATTGTACAAAAAATACGTTTAGAAAAAGTCCAAATATAATCTGGTATCTTTATGAAATATGAAAATGAAACAAATCGTTCATAACAAACAGTCTCATAGTCTTTTTTATTGAGTTGCATTAGTTGTTATAGATCGCAATTATGAAATATCTAAAACCAAGAAATACATATCAATCTTTTCTTTGTGAAAGAAAACTTTGAAGACTATATATATTCAGCGACAAACAAAATTTAAAGTTTTCAGGGCCACGTCGAGCCCAATAATATTATAATAATACCATATAAATAATATTATTGATATAATATTATTTATCTTAAACTTAAAAAGAGACTTGAAATAAATATAATATTGATTTTTTAACTTTATTCACTAAAAATATTTTTAAAATATTCTCTTGGCGTCTTCAGCAATCAAAGAAATGTTTATGTAAAATTAAATGAATATCTGCATATTGGAGTTTTTTTTTTAATATTACATCCATCGTAAACCGTTTACGAATAGAATATATATATATATATATATATATATATATATATATATATATAACAGGAGTGGCCAAACTACGGCTCTGAAGGGTTATTTGTGGCTCTCAATAAATATACCCGAGTTCCTATTTCATTCTTCATTTTTTTAAATTATCAAAAGAAGTAAAATAAATGTTTTTAATTTTTAATATTTAAATTCAATACCCTTTTTGTACCTTTATTTAATGTGATTTCAATCAATATAATTTCTGTATTTTTTTTTAATAATACATTTTTTGCATACCCCTTCTTAATACGTATTTAATTGCAGCTCGCAATAGATTTAGAAATTTGGAAATTAACCCGGAAAATCAAGAAGTTTTACTATCCCTGATATATATATCTTTGTAAATTGTCTTCTCTAAAAAATACCCTTCTAAATGTTCTCTTTTTTTCATATCTTTTTCAACAACGTCAATATCATATTTTTTTAATCAGCGCTTCAATATCACTTTTTATAAAAATATAATATATTAAATATAAAAGAAATAAATTATTTCATATGACAAAAAAAAATGGTGTAAAAATAAGAAAACAGTTCCAACATTTTAAATTTATTTCTAAAAAAATACATATATATCTCGAAATGGAACGATCCCATATGTAGTACAATAATTACATGTAGTCTTTTATTTACATTGTAAACAATTAGATGGAGAACTATATACCAAAAAAAAAAAAGAGAAAAATATATATAATTCTAACGACAGACACACGTTACTCCTTATCTTTTTATTTAATTTACGATAAAGTTTAATATAATGAAAAAGTTGCGTGATTTCATCTCGTTTCACGAGCGAAGAACCGAACGACATTTACATAAATGAGATGGGCATCAAACGTGACGCTAGTCAGAGTATAAATGTTTATTTAACAGAATAAAAATATGCACAACATTAACGTCATTATGAAGTTACCAATGAAACTGTCTGAAGAAATGGTGTAATATTTCTCTTTTAATACGTGTGTACATATTTATTTAATATTTATTATCACCAATATAAAAAGCTGTAGCATGATTCGTAGAAAATTAATTGCAGCGATCCAAGAAATGACATGAAAATCACATAGTTTCGGCAAACAATATCAAGTAGTTAAAATATATCAATTTACATTTCATGATTTCTCGAAACTATTTTAATATATTTATAAAGTAACAAAAATCGCAGGAATCTAACACTGCTAATTGTATCTGTAAATTGATATATAGCTTGTTGATATTAATTAGCATCAACGAAATGTCGTTTTTAATCAATTTTCATATTTAATTTGGCTGATAAAACGAATAAAAATGTAAAATAAAAACTAAATACAATTTGGAAATAAAACAGGTTTTATTTATTATATAAGAATATCTCAAATGTATGTTTTACAGCAGAAAAAATCAAAGTAATTTTTCCTTGATATTTCAGCAATAAAAAAAAAGACTACTTTAATAGGAATATTTGTACTTTAATGTAAATTATTAAAAGTTACACTTTCTTAAACAATTATGTTTAGAAGTACAATTATTTATATTTCAGGATAATAAACAATGCCTTTAATAAAATAATAGCACTTCAAACTCACTAAATAATTCACTCGTTTAATTTACAGTCTTGTGAACGTTTAATTTTCATATTGCACAGTTAGTAACATTTATATTTTTTAATAATTATTTATTTGACTTTTTACTACTATGTAATAATGAAAACTTGTTTTTATATCAACATCCTTATCAATGTTATTAACCGTGCAATTATTTATTTGCTAATATATTACAGAAAAGAATAAGAAAATAATATATATATATTTTTTAACAAAAGTATAATAATGATTGGAAATATTACGAACTTTAATGTTAGCTTTAATGTCCCATATAAATTTTAATACCAAAGACAAAACGATTGGTCAAACAATTTAAATTGAAAATAAACATTAAAAGTAAATGAATTTTTTTTTTTTTTTTTTGGTATTAATGAGCAAATATACGCGTAATAATATCACATAATAAATAGGACACTAAAACTAAGACCTCGCATATTACATTTTACATTACACTAGGTATTATTTACAAAAAATAATGAATTCTCCTAATAATACAAAGAAACATACGAAAATATACAAAACTTTTTACACATAATTGTTAGTAATAGAATAAAACAGTATGTCATTAAGTTAGGATCATTATTAATCTAATTAAGTTTATCTATAAAAATCATTTAATAAATGCTTCAGGTGGTATTTTTCCTTGGCTGTTGAGTTGATCAAAAATCAAAACTGCTTTTTCTATATTCCACTGCGTTTGCTCTAAACAACTAAAAAATAAATAAAGCGTTAGAGTTAAATAATAAGGCAAACTTTTGAAAAATGTTCAGCAACTGTATAATTATATTATTAATATTGATCGAAAATACAATACTTACTTGGTGCACCATTCCAAGTTCATATTACTATAAGTTCCTAAAGACTGTAGCATTTGTTGATGAATATCTGCAGTGTTGGTAAAATTAGCTGGTGTGTTTACAGTTTGAATAACTGGAATTTGTAAAGGTTGAACATTAACAACGGCGGGTGCAGACGATGGAACTTTAAAGCTTCTTGCTTCCTGCAATAAAAAAAAACATATTTTACAATTCAAATAGTCAAGTCAAAACATCGATCGTTATAACTTGTTGTAAATGCTTCTACCTGTTGCGGAGTAGCGTTTGTAACATAGAGAATATCATTCAAAATACAAATTCCACCTCCATATGGTACAACAATGATCGTTTTATGAAAAGACCTAATCAGAGGTGACGCAGATCTATTAGATGACGAGGCATTTAAATTTGAAGTCTCCTTAAAAACTCCATTAATTGTTAACATCAATAACGTGGGCTGTTAAAACAAAATTCGAGTTAAAAAATTTACAATATATATATATATATATATATATATATATATATATATATATATATATATATATATATATAATGTAATTGTACATAGTGACTTACTGTATATAATGTAAGATCTACTGTAAAACTGAGAGGATCGTGTTGAGTTTTAGGAAGATCATTTAAGAAGGAGACTACTTGTAATCTTCCATATTTTAAGTGTCTTCTTCTAACATCCCTATCTTGACTTCTTAGAAAATTTCTACTTAATGAAGTATATGCATTTAATCTAGAATAAAAATGATATCAAAAAAAAATAATAAAATGGAAACTTTTACATTAAATTAAATACTTTTCAATTAAATATTTGAGTTCATACTTGTTCGCATTGCTTTGATTTGAAGAAATGCCATAGGATGACGATAAAGAAAACATTGCGTTTTCATGATAGGCGTTAAGCAATGGTTGTCGCGAATCTGAATCATATAAAGCAAAGTATTGCTCCAAAAACTGTTTAACAATTGCTTCTCCTTCAACATTGCAAAGAAATGAAGGCTTTGATATTGGTAGATTAATATCATCCGGTACATCAAATCCAATAACTGACGGCAACATTATTCCATCCTATTTACACAAAATACTATATATACCAAAAAAAAATAAAGAAATGAATGAAATTTGATATTGTATATTTGATTGATTTTATATAATTAACTCACAAATACCATGGTCCATTTTAAAGGACGAAACAATTAGTAGAAAATGCGTTCTTTTAAAACTAGAACCATTCTCAAAAAAAAAAAAAAAAAAGTTAAATAAAAATACAGACTAAATATTTCGGTTCTTACCAATTTGGCGATTTTGGGGAATCTTTTCCGCACCTCTCTGAAGACAGTTTAAGCGTCGTTTAATACATTTTAAATGAATAAAAAGCTGGAACTCTCAATGTCAAGTATTAGAACAAAAAATTGATTTTTCTTAAATTAAAATGATTTTAATGCTTAAATAATTAAACATTTTAATAAAAATGAAGAAATTTGTTTCATTGGAAAATAATACAATGTTTATATTATTAAAAAAAAAAAAATACAAACGTAACATTGCCTCATACATAAATAATTTTCAAATAAAAAGCAAAACTTTGTCAAATTGAGATAAGAAAACAAATTTCCTTGGCTAATAATAAAAAGAATAAAAAAAATATATATTTTTAATTGAAAATATTTTTTATAATGTCAATAATGATAATATTAACGTAGTAGTTTCCAAACTTTTTTAAACTAACAGTTTACCCAATCTTAAGCACGTATTTTCAAACTGAGAGGAATTGATATATTTTTTTTACGATATTGCCAGTTTTTAAAAATTTAATACCTATATTTTTGCAATGGATAAAATGTTATTTCTTTAGAAATTCCTTTTCCATGATATGATTATTTTAAAGTAAATATTTAACTATAATATTAATAACATGGAAAAAGATGATTAATTTCTAATGACGACAAATCTTATGGAAACTACTTAATTAATATTAAGCGTATCAATCCTATTTTCCAATGAAAAATATTTATCAATACATAAATCAAAAAGTAAAAAAATATATTTTATGATGAAAAATACACATTATTTAGTTGTTTCTTTTTATAACTGAGATATTTTTACTGTAATTAATATATTCGAAAAATATATAATTTGCCAAAATAAAAGATATGTATTAAAAATTATGAGCAATATAAATTAACGTTGCTATCGTAAAATATTATTTTATAATTTGCATAAATATGCTAATCTTTTTTTTCAAATTATCATACACCAATATTTTTAATTTTTAATGCATTATATTTGAATTATCAATTTTTATATAAATTATTGAGTTGACTTTATATAATTTGTCATATAAAAATACATCTGAAATTATTACTGAATTTAATATTATACATAATAAATATAAAGTGATTATATTTTGATAACAATTTGAATTTCTATTATGTTTAATGCAATAAAATAACTGTAAATTTCACAAAAAAAAAAAAAAAAGAAAACAGTTGCCTTTGTATAAACATTTAACGAACACAAACGTCAAACTTGATGTCAGATTATACAATTCATTCAATCTCCACTCGCCCGCTTGAGCACCATATGGCAATCAACAAACAATCCACCTCTATAAGAACACAAAACGTATATCTTACGAGGCGTTTGCTAAAAAGAAACGCAAGGACCGTGCGATAGCCAACATCACCGTCGTGCGGCAGTTTCAATAATAAAGTGCCGCATCGTAATTGATATAAAGTGCGCATTCCGACGGTTAAAAAAACCGAAGATATGACTGCACAAAATAAAAAAATCGGTGAGATGCCCAAATACGCTTTCGTACAAAGCGTCCTCTGATATATAACAGTGGACGCCGCCTGACATAACGATCAACTGTCAACACCTGACTGATAAAATTGCGTTCTTCAATGTTATATACGTGACACATCAAAATAAAGTTATATTCTTTCGTATCGTTTCATTTTTTTTTACGGCTGATGCGAAATAAAATTTACAAAAATTCGTATCAAATTATAAACACTTTTATACTTATATAAAAGCTCACTCGATTTAAGTTACATCATAAACACCACATAGAATACACCATATTTTTTGATATCGTTCATTATAAAAGTTGATTTTAAACAAATATAAACGCATTAAAAACAACTGGCGAAATGTTTTTAATTTTACGTATAACATATGAATGCAAAAGACGCAAATACATTATCAATATATAAATCTTTAATACATATTTTTCTATTCACCGGGCAAAATAAAATAGAACGAAACCGTACGAATGAAATAACAGAAAGAAAACGATTCCCAAAATTTGAACGAAATAAAAGTTTTAGGAAACAATATAGCAATATTTTGACACGAACGCGGTACGTCGCAACGTTAAGAATTTTAAACGTCATTTTTTTCACACGAATGCAGTTTGTCAATTTAATTCTTCGCGCGGTCGACAAACGTTCTCCGTAAAATTCCATTTACCTCATCGGTCAATATACTCTACCTGACGTAAATATCTTTTTCTTTAAAGCGATCCGCCAAAGGATTTCCTTCCAGGAACAGTTCGACCAGAGGATACCCTCTTAACGGTTCTAACGAGTTAATATGCGGAATCTGAAACGCGAAAAGGTAACGATTTAGCGTTAGATTAAAAATCGCGAACGAAAATTGTAAAAAAACCTCACCCTATTATTGGCTAAATACAATATTTTGAGATTGGGTAACTTCTTAGCGTCGCCTTTGAAACTGTCTATGCTGTGAATTTTGTTATCGTTCAAATTTAACGCTTCTAAATCTGGAATGTTTTCGGCGATGATATTGATCGCGGCGATCATCGTGGACGGTCGAAACAGAGCGCAGAACACGTCGACTAGACCTAAAAAAAATGCGTAAAAAATAAAAACGTCAATCGAGTCGATCGATTTACTTGATGGACTATTTACTCGGATCGGCGTGAAATTTCGTAAGATCCAAGGCTTTGGTGGAAGCGTTGTATCTTCTCGCCATGGCCGTTTTCATCTTTTCCAGCACGCTCGCGTCCATCGAAACGTGGGGCGAACCGCTCTTGACTCTGATGCCCAGTTTGAAGCCGTCCGGCAACACTATTTTTCTGTCGGCGTTGTGCAGCTTTTCGGCGATCGCGAAATCGTCCACGTAAAATACGGCCGCGTTTCCCGCGACCGTATAGCAGTGCGGAACGAAGACGTCGGGCGCCATGGCGGTCAGAAGCGTTTTTAGAACGAAGTTTTTGTCGTGTTTGTTTCCGTAGGGCAACGTGACTTGGTACCAAGGCGACACTCCCTGAATGAGTTTCCTCGGAACGAATCCCTGTCGGGGCGCCGGCGAGTTCACTCTGCCTTCTTTCCTGCCTCTTCCGCGGAAGTTCCTTCTGAATTTTTGGTCGTTCTTGGAGACGGCCGCGACGGCCTGATCCTTCATGTCGATGTCGTCCTCTTCCAGCTTTTTCAGCGTCGCTCCGAAGTTGTTCTTGTTCCTGTTGGTGTTCGCTTTGAAACTGACTCTTCTCGGATTTTTGACTCGGTCATCGTGCTCTGTAAACGAAGATCCGTTATTAGTCGGCGTCCATTTTGCGTATCGCGCGATCTCGCGTGCGCGTCGAGCGCCTTCCCGACACTCACCGTTGTATTTGTGTCCTCGGTCCGGGCCGTCGCTCCAGCGTCGACCGCGGTCTCCGTTACCGCGACGGGGCATCTCGATTCGCTATCGGCTATCCGCTATTCGCTATTCGCTATTCGCTATTCGCTACGCGTTATTCGCGCGCGCGAGACGCGACCCGACACGAGGACGACCGCGCCGCTCGAACGTCACACGTCGCCGTCGACGCGAGCGCCGCCGCGCCGCTCCTTATCTATGCTCGCTTTCGATGCGGAATTTTTTTCCCTTTTAAAATATAATAAAAAATAAAATAGAAAGGAACGTTTGTTGTCGGCGGATTTTCCCTAATTTCTTCCCGTCGGTTTCGGATTTGATTTCGTCTTCTAACCCGAGTTGACAATTTTTTTAATCCGTAAACGCGTTTCCTTTTTTTTTTGTTTTTTTTAATGGTAAAGCTTCGCCGTCGGGAATGGAGTGCGGAAAAAATATCGCCGACGGCCTTAATTTTTTTTCGATAACGTCGATCGAAACGAGAACCGCCTCCCGATAATTCGAACGACGAAAAGCGTACGCGATTTCGGGCGTTCGATTTTTCGAAAGCGGTCAAAATATTATTTTCGATCGGCACCCGAAATCCCGAAATAAAATAATAATAGGGGGAAAAGCGTTCGTTTGACCGGGCGGAAAGCGCTCGACGAGGAGCGATTCGGCGTCGGCGCGCGCGACGTCTCCGGCGTCAGTGCGGCAACACCGGCGCTCGCCGTGAGGGGCGGCGCAGCGTGCGTTCGTCGCCGTCGCCGTCGCCGCCCGAGACGCGCACGCGAGTCGACATCGCGACCGCGGACCGCGAAAGCCGCGTCCGCAGGTGACTCGGAGCCGCATCGCGAAGGCTTCCTTGTCGTCGGCGTCGCCTCGTCGTCGTCGTCGGCGGACCGCGATCGACGTCGGCGGCGGTCGCAAGGGTCGCCGACCCCGCGGCGTGTTTACACCGACCGGCGGCGCGGCGACATTTTGTCGCGTTTTCGCGCCAAATCGTCGTCGTCGCGAACTCGAACGACGGCCGGTCGTCGCTCGCGTTCGAGACTCGCTCGCGGCGCGCGCGAATTACATAACGCGCGCGCGCCGATCGCGTCGGTGCGTCGATACGTCGGCGCGCTCGCTCGCCCGTCCGCTCGTCTCCGAACCGGACGAAACGTCGCATCTCGGAATAGCGCGCCAGTTTTCGACGGTCGCGCGCGCGTATTTATTTACGAGTGTCACGTGTGTGCGGTGCACCGGAGTCGTATCGATCGTCCGCCGTCGGTCCGTCGGTTCGTCGGTTCGCCGATTGCGGTCCGACGAGACATGCGTTCCTAGTTGTCTCGTCGTCGTCATCGTCGTCGTCGTCGTCGTCGTCGTCGTCGTCGTCGGCATGCGACTTTAGCGCGCGCGGCCCGACATGGCCGCCTGGCACAAGCACGACCAGATCAACATGCTCATGGACAAGAATGCCAAGAACAAGCGTAAGAACGCAGACGGACTCCCTCCTATGATAATAACGGTTCTCGCATGCGGCGCAAAAGTATTTCGTCCTCGAATTTCTATTCCGAATTTAAAAGTTTCGCGAGGAAGATTGATTATCGAGAATGCGCGAGAGGGTTATTTAGAGTGCGCGCGAGCGCGAAGGGTCTTCGAAGATCCCGAATAGTGTACAAATATAGTCCCCGATTCGCTAACTTTTCGCTTATCGCGGGCGCGGCCCCGCGATAGACGAGGGATTACCGCGTATACGTAATTTGTGTTGTGTTGTGTTGTGAACTCGTACGGATTTCGGTACGAGCGTGTTACTTTTCGAATCGAATTTCAATTTTGGATCTTATCGATCCGATCTTATTTCGTAAACGGTGAATCGTTATATCGATAAGTTATTATGTTTCGAGGAATCTACGTTGGTTAAATACGTCAACGTCACAAATGTTTATTAGTTACCTGTGCAACGCGCGCGTATATACCATGCATACGTATAACGTAGTATTTGCGCATTAAGAAGTAAAATTGTATTGTTGTCAAATGCGCAATCGTCTCTACGTTTACGTCGTTTCATTTCTGCCATAAATTATATATAATATAATATTTTAGACCGCGCCAATTAATAGCCTTATATTGTGGTTATTATGCCTTTTTTGTAAAGAAAATATAAACCGTATAATATTAGTAATATTTTTTTGTCGTTCGACATCGGAGAAAATCTATTAATTGGAAAAGTCGTTTTCGATAGCCGTCGATTATATAAAATGTTAAATTATCGAAAATAGTTTAGCTCTGAAAATTATTTCGATATGAACGTTGAAAATCGAAACGGATATTTCGGTCGTTTCGAATATTTGAAATATTTTTCTTTTGACACTCGAAAATATTTACGACACTCGTTCCGTTTGCTAGTTAGTTGTATTGAAATATTTAATTTCTTACAATAATAATAATAATAATAATAATGTACGTACGCCTTGAAGCGTTCTATAAATTATCATTACTATTTGAACGCGGACCTTCGCGGCTAATTTTAGTTTCTTGACAATATTTTTTTGTGCTCCGAGATTTAGACGGCCGCGCAGCCTTCGATATTTTTTGCACTCGAAATAACTTAAATAACGAGAAGCGGTTATTATTATAAAATTTTAAAATTTCTGATATCCTTACGAGAAAGTGTTCAAGTGTAGCCAGTTAGTCGTTCGTCGATAGCGACACACGAATAATATTTTGTGCGGTGTGGAAAAATTCTCGGTATCGACAGCCGATGTTGATGCGTGGGATGCTGTCTCGTGTCGCGTGTTCCAATCCGGGTGACGTCATGTCTTCTCTGACGTCATCAATGTCATCCCTATTTATAATATTTTATATCTAATATGGAAATATTGCTACATTGGAGATTTCAAATTTACAGTAACTCACATAGGTGTCTTCTTGCGGTATATATATATATATATATATATATATATATATATATATATATATATATATATTATCGAAATTTATTTTTAATTTGCAACATTAAATTCGACATTACGACGCTGATACGAAATAAACAATGGGGATTCGATGTCGTTATTTTCGCTAGACGCCGTTTGCCGTCGTCACTAGAAAAACAACACAACGCGGCAAAACATCGAAGCTGTAAAACGTCATTGCTTGCGTGCGCCCGGCGACACTTACTAACATAATTGTTGGGTTAGGTTATTTCAATTTTACTATTATTTTTATTCGATATATATATATATATATATATATATATATATATATATATATATATAATCTTCATCGTATTATAATTTTGTTCTTATATGTTTGCAATGACCGATCTCATATGGCTTCTTCGTTTTATATTAGAGTGCGTTGTCTTTCTAAAAATTTTCACAATTATATATCTTTAAACGCGTCACACTTGCAATGTGATAACACGAAAGGTTATTTTTGATGTCGTTTTTTTTTTGTTACGCTTTTTTTATTGACGTTCGTTTGATAATATTTTAAAAAATGTGTATCAATCAAAAATATGGAGAAGACACCGAGTGTTTCGTGAAATTTTAATTATTCAATTTATATTTTAGCTATTGTATTTTGAATTGGTGAAGAATACAGTTTTGTCTGTTTCGGATCCGCGCTAATTATTGTATGTGAGAAATTTAATTTGGCTCTAAAGTGAATTACCTTAATGATACGCTTGCTCTTTTATTTATTTATTTATTTACTTTCTTTCTTTTTGTGTTGAATCTAGTCGGTATCTTCGTCGCTTGCAATTTGGCTCAGACGCGTTAGCACGTACAGACCGGTCGGTAGACAGATAAACGGGGATTTTTGCCTCAACCCCTTTACGTCCTTGCTAATAGAAGGGTTAAAACGGGGGTCGTTCATCCCTATGACGATGACCCTGGCACAAAAGATTAACACCGGATGAAATAATCGAAACAATTTTAATTCAAATCTAGTGTTTTTTTTTATTTATTTATTTTTTAATTAATTAATATTAAATCATTTATAAACAAATTACAACATTTTTTTATATTGAATCAGAATCTCGAAGACTTCGACCGCGATATATGAAAATCGGCAAAGTCATGACGCTATATTTATTTTAATATAATGTAAATATTATTCTAGTAATAAGTAGTAGTACGTAAAGTATATTGTTGTATTCCTTTTGAATTTTATATATTTACACTAAATATGTTATACGCACCTAACATGTATGTAATTTTAAGAATTCGATATAGAGATACACCAAACAAAACCAGCTAAGTAGCAAAAATAAAATTAAAAAATATTTTTTTTTACTTTTTTTTTATTATATAAAGTTCTTAGAATTATTTTGTGTCTATAAAATATATTGAGAATAAATATTTGATTCTTCCTCCCTTTTGATATAATTTTTTGCATACGTTATTAAACTATTATATTAGTTTTTGATAAAATTATGATATTTTTCAATAGTCGAATGAGTGATATTTTCGCTTTAAAATTATTTTTTAATGTGTAATATATAAATAGATATAAAAGTATCAAATTGGTTGTAATTTTTTTTCATCTCCGTAGTCTGTACAAAATTACAAAGACAAAAGAGAAAATTTCATTATATATGTAATTTCAACAGTTTATAAATTATTATAGTCTTTTAAGGCTATAAAAAAGATATTTTCGGATATTTATTTTTTAATTATTTTGAGGCTTTAAATCTGTATTTCCCATACTTTACATGTTCTTACACCAATTTTAACGAAGAAGCCCTAGTTTGAAAAGAGTGGGTTGATATAAGGTTTCATTTCATTATTTTATCGGAAAAAATATTTTTATTTTCCGATTTTTGAGAAACGTCGTCCTACATTATTATTTTTTAATAATAATTAAAATTTCATGTCTACCGACGAAGCGATCGAAACATCTTTAAATTCAAATAAATCTGATTCTCGATATCAATTTTACCTACTTCGAAATCGTTAATATGACTGCATAATAATGGATATATATATATATATATATATATATATATATATATATATATATATATATATATATATATTAATGGATATCTTGAGTATCAGTCTGTGTCTGATGTCGAATTAACTTCGGCTCACTTACTCCGTTAGAATGGATCATTCGCTCATCGCTCCATAACTTAATTATTTAACGGAATCTTTTACACCGTTTCTTGTTAAAAAATATTTATAAACGAAAATCGTCGGTTTTCGTGCAGACGAATACGTTTAGCTCCATGTTTAATTAGTGTGAATTTTTCGCGGAATTTTTTTTTTTTTTTTTTTTGTGTTGTCGGTTTAAAATCGATACAATTCGTGTGCATACTTCTTTTTTTTTTTACTGGTAACTAACTAACGGTCGTATTGACTTTTTTTTTTATCACGTTATTGTGTTTGTTTGTTTTTAATGTCATATAGTCGGGTAGTATTGTGTAAATTTTACGATTTTAATCAGTACTCGCCATTAGATGTGTTTTTGCATTATATATGTTTTTTAAAGTTTGACGTCTCGTTTTGTTTCTTACCTTCGAATTACTCACCGGTTAAAAATACTCGTCATCTGTTATTCAGTTTGCTAATAATAAATAGATGATAATGTGAATCGTGAATTCTATCGCTAATTTCTGATATTTAATTTTTATTAATAAAGATACTTTTGATTGAATACTTTTATCATAAATAGTTTAAATTTCGTAGACCTTTTTAACATGCCATGTAATTTTTAGGGAATTACGCTAATCGGTATCGCGGGCAGTAGTAGTATTGTAGATGCAGCGTCCCGTTGAAATCAATACCCGGCAGCCGAAATTAGCGATCGTTCTATTTGCAGCGGTTGCACTGGCCTCACTTTATTTATAATCGCGTCTGCATATTGGACTACTTACTCGCTTCTTATTTTTACATTCGTGTGTGTGTGTGTTATTGTTTGTTTGTTTGTTACGAGTTTCGAATTACGAGGATCGCGATCGAAACGTTTCTTTTTATATTTAGAAAATAATATAATTATATTAGTGGTGTTCCTTGTCAGACCTGTTGCAGTTCTCTTTTTCCCATGTCTCTTTGTGTAATACACGCTAGTATGGAATAAGTGTCGACCCTGTAAATTTTACACGGTTCAATCGCGTTTCTTTCTTGTTTATTCTTTTGCGACCTTGAAAGTCGAAAGAGGCCAAGGCCTCGCTTGCGGGGAACGTAGCAGTGTTGCTAATAATATTTCACTGTTCCGTATTGTGGAACGAAAATCGACCGTTAATTAAGTGAGCGCGGTAATCCGTCGCTACTTTCCGAGTAAAATACTGAACGTTAAATTTTAAAGATTACATACGGTATGTCGTTTAAGGGGGAGGAGGATCGCCGTTACGACGAGCGCATATAATTAGCGACATTTTATTTTGTCCGAGTGCGAAGTGTTTTGATCCGAGTTTTTCCTCGGATGCGGTACATCCGATATACCGTATATAATAAAAGTGACGGACGGACGGACCCGGACCCGCATGTCTATACGGAGACGGCTAGAAAGAGAGGTGAGCGTTGCGAGAGCGGAGACTGCGTCGTCTGGGGTTCGGCAGACCCCCGTTCGGTGTCAACGACTCCGCATCTGGCGCGCCATCTGGAGGCTGCGCTCGCCGCTCTCTCGCTCTCTCTCGCTCTCTCTTTCTCTACTATCCCTATCCCCCGATCAATACCGACAACCCAAACATTGGGCGCTCGCTTTCTCACCTCGCCGATGTTGCACACGCACGTTCGCGCACATTCGCGCACCCGTTTGCGCGCCTTGCTTTACTTTGCTCGCTTTACTTTACTTTGATTTGGTCGCTTGTGTTATCGGACGCGATATGATTATTATTATTATCGTTATTATTATTGTAATTGCTATTATTCATTTCGTCAACGTGCATTATCTTTACTGACGTGACTGTCCACGTGTTTAAATGTTATTTCTCTAATGACACTTTATGACCGAACCTAACGTTAAATTTCGTAATATAATATCCATTTTTTAAATTGATTATGGATTATTTTTACTACTTTTACCGTATATACCGTTATTAGCTATATTTAAAAATATAATATAGAAAATATTGAACATACATTTTTATGCAATTGTATATATGTACACACACACATATATACATATTTTGACTCGGTAAATACGTACGGGTTTAGGATATGTCAAGGTAAGACGCTGATATCTTAGCGTGCGGTAGGTCAAAAGTGTACTCCTTGAGTGCATTTAATAATAATTTTTTTATATATCGACACAGTTTATATTGAAAATAATCAATATTAATGAGAATTTTAAAAATATGTCGATAGTGCTTGTATTTATTTATTTGTTTATTTTTTTGAATTAATACTGAAAATAAATTTTGCGTCATTTATGTTACTACTACGTTAATGATAACTGTCGATGTCGATTCGATCGAATTGTATTTTGTAATGAAACGCGTCGTTTATTTAAATTTATTCGTTATGATTTATGAACGTTTCCTTTTGTTATTATTATTATTATTGTTGTTTGTTGTGTTCCGCTTTTAAAAATAGCGCATTTCACTTTTTTGTCATTTGTTGAGAAAGGTCACGTATTCGAACGTATATGCCCGTTTTATATTCGTCGAATCGATAACTCGACTTCGACGAATCAAAAACCTTTACAAATCTATGCGATTTCTTTTGATTATATCTTTCAATATTTTGACCGGCTTTTTTATTTGAAAATCCTTCTATAAATATCTACTACACTTGTTACGATATTATGTTTAAAAAATAATATTGACACGAAATTGTTTAGCATCTACGGTATGTGCAGCGTATTCGAAATAAAAGCGATAATCAAACTATTTCATTGCGTATAAAGTAAAATTACGCTATACATGCTACGCTATTTTTCAAATTATAATATTAAGGTTAAAAAAATAGTCTCGATTTAATTATCTCTTTTAAAATTCTATTACAAAACGTTGAAAAATTCATCGGCGATTAATTTTTGTAATTCTCTTATTTCTGATATAATCTTATCACGGAATATAAATAAAATTAATAAATCACCTCATAATAATGTTGTCGAAGATTTTCATTTTACATTATCTTGATAATTGTCTAATACCAATAATATTAAAATCGATCGGAATTAAATGGAATAAAACTGTATTTGGATATTATTTCGATTCCATTTACAATCGTTTTTTTTTTTTTTTTTTTTTTTGAAATCAATTCTAATTAATAAATGCTATACATTGAACATTACAATTTGCACGTTTATATCACTTGTGAAGCAAATGATCGATCATTAATCTTTTCAAAAATTGAAGCTTTTCAAAGTATGTCGTCAAACGTTTATACGTAACGGTGGAATCGTTTTAATTTATTTTATATAGATTCTAAAATAAAAAAAAAAAACATTATATTGCGTGGTATTTGATCGATGTAAATTAATTTTAAAGTCAAAGCTAGTTATTAAGTATCATTAAAAATTTATAAGTTATATCCAATAAATTATGTATTAGCACACAGGTCTACTATTTCGATGATCTCAATATTATTATTTTTTTAATACAGATGCTATAAATATCTTAAAATTTGTATCGTTCATATTCCACTCTTAATTCTATTACGATATATTTTCATACAAAATTTTTCAGGATTTACGATTTTATTTTAATTTGATATTTATTTGATCCGCCATTGTTCAGTTTTTATATGACATTGATTTTATTTATGAAATAAATTCAAATTATTTAAATTACTATATTAACCCATTACACTCGAAATATTGCAACGTTATTGGCGAATTTTTAGTAGAATATATGGAATTTTTGAACAAATTTATAAATTAGTTTTTTCACCACCATTTCAGAATTTTTCTTAAAAAATAGTATATTGAGGTATAATGATTGTTTTTTTTCGTGTTTATAAGGATTAAAAAATTAACTTAATAATCCTTTTATTCTGGCAAAATTGTCAAGTTTGAGCCAAAACAGTTTCATTGTCAAAGATGTTTCATTCGTTACAAAAAAATAAATAATAATAATATAGTTGTTGCCGCTCGTCGAGTTTTCGCATTAATTTATTTGATGACCAAAGAATACCTCTCTAATGCAAAAGGTTAACCCGTTACTTATTATTTTTGTCACTTGTTATGTCAAATATATCCTCGAGGTGCGATTAGCGTATAATAATTGGTTCAGTAAAAACCTGCTAAACCCGGAGGATATATTTCAATAAGTTCCAGCACTGATCAATACAGAATTAAACGAGATCATATTAACACGTAAATAATGAGAATATGCATAATAGAACAAAAATATATAATTTTGTATAAATAGATCCATAATTATTGTTCTACTAGTTTTTTAAGATCGTTACGAAAATGACTTTCACCTATACTTTTACCTTACAATAATATATCTGTATCCAGCACATTTATATATAATTCAACCCTGATGAATTGATCAGTTAAATTCATGTATTGTAGTATTTTAAATTTGCATTAAATGAAAAAAAAGTACCATGAATTTCAACGATACTCGTCAACTACTTTATGCTTAGGTTCTTGTTCTCTGATATATCAGTTATTTGAAAATTATCATTACTTTAACAATTTTCACATTTTGTATTTAAAATGTAGCGTTAGTGCGCGTACTAGTGCATAATAATGCACTAGTACGTTTATTACTTATATTTTCAGATATTTTTTTTTTTTGTTTTAATAATGAACCTGAGTTTATGTGTTATAAACCAAAATGCATTTTTTTTAATTTACATAGTTTAAATTATTTGCTTATTAGGAATTATTTTAAAGAAATGGCAATTTTATAATATAAGTATAAATTAAAATATATTCAAACCCGTTTTAATATAAATTTCTAATAGTTTTTGAAATAAAAATTTACATTTATTATAATTTAAATATTAATTATTATTTTGTGAATAAGTTTTTTTTTTCAATATAAATATTCTCCACATCTTGATATTTATCACCATTAAGAAATTTGATTAATTCGTTTTCTTCCTATTATAAGAGAATGTTCAAAAATAATATTTATTCTATTCGAATACGACTTCACTTTATTTAATTATTATATGATTTTATTGAAAATTTTTGTATCGATTGCGATTATGAACTTCTTGCGTAAACCCGAAACCTCAAACGTTTCGCCTTTGATATATGCGAAATTATCGCAAGCTACTCAAAAATTACAATTTCTCATTACTAAATTTCATAATCTTGTCGATAATTATTTTGAAAGAGTTTATAATAAAATTTAATTTCAAAATTAAAATTAAATGTCATAATTTAAAATACTTTTTCCATATTGTTATTTTTCTATCGTTATTAATTTATTTGGAATATATATATATATATATATATATATATATATATATATATATATATATAACACAAATGTAGGTGAATGGCGATTTCTTGATATATTCTTCGCTCTGATTATCGTTCATGATTCTTCTTCTGTCATAGTAATCAACGTTGGCTACCCACATGCACTAATACTTAATCGTAATCAATTACGATTATAATATAGTCGCACGTGCGATTTATTCTTACGAGCACTCTTATATAGTTTCATTCTCTCTCTCTCTCTCTCTCTCTCGTCAATGTTTACATCATCTTTGAAACGTGCTGTTATAGACCACTTTCACTCTCCTTGGCCCATATGTGGTTACAAATAAAGCCACACTTGCGTCGGTGTGGACCATTAATCGTTTTGTATATGTAATTATTTATGGTGAGCAATGCACATGTAAATATACATATATGGTACATATATAACTCGTCTCTGTATCAACGATGGAAGTAATCTATTGATTTTATACAAAATTGTGCTATGTTATCCACTAATGGGGCTGCCCTATTTTAAAATGGGGATTTATTATGATTATTGATTTATATCGGTTTTTCTGATTACTAGCATTTTTACGTTTCTTCCTTCTTCAGTATGACTTGGTTCGTTGCTCAAGACAAGTAAAATAGTCTATCGTCGACTACAGTTTATTATAATCAAGTTCTTTGGAAAACGATAAGTACCTTCTTAATACATATGCTCATTATTTTCAACTAAATAAATATAAATTTCGGGAGAATAACCATTTCTTTTTATTTGTAACAATAATTAATTACGTTCTACCGTTGCCACATAATGGAGATACAACGATATACTCTTTTAATATATTTATTTTGATAAACGTATAAAATGTACATAAAATATTCTCACAACTTGTATTTCTTGAATTTAAAGTTTTAGCAAACTTATTTATATTAATTATACTACATCTATTTCATATTTAGTATGGTATAATTGCATTATTATATTATTGTAATAATTTATATAAAATTATAAGTAGGGATAGGGGAGTATAGGTGAACGTGTCAATATTTATTATTACGCCGAGTAATCAGTAAACACGTAGAAGACATGGATGCGGTTTAAGGATCAAATAGTGTATGTAATTCGATACATCCTGTGCTATTGAATGAACTGTGCACATACTATACTTGCACATCTATCCCTCGTGTGACCGATCACTTGTTTACATGTTGCAAACTTTCTCTGCATTAAATTTTATTGTATATTTCAGTTTTATTAAAAAAGAAATACATTTAAATCATAACACAAATAAGATTAATTCTGTTCAAAAAATTTACATCCTTTTAGAATTTAAGCTTTGTAGTATTTTTTTTTTTTTTTAATTCACAAATATTGTTACAATTTTAGCATTTGCGATGTGTTACAATCGTTATATATTTATATTTTTTTGTTATCGATATATGATATCGCGTAATTTTTGAAATAAATTTATATTATAAATGAAAATGATTTTTATAATATGTATTAATTTGATAATTTTACCAAAAAATGTAAATGGAAACGGTTTTTTTTGTTAACCAATAATTAAGTCTCGAAATGTAATTATTTTATATTATGATATTAATATGAAATTTGGAATGATCAGAAAATCGCATTTATCGCTTTGTTTGCTTGTGTGTGTCTTTTGTGCATTATATAAATCTCTTAAAGGCTAATGACCACGACGAAAGTTAACGAACCCTTCATGAGAAATAATTAAGTCATAAATAGGTGTACCCATCGTGTATTCGGCTTGTTTGGTATATAATGAGAAATTTAATCATTTTAATACGCGTATGCTTTTATCGTTGAATCGTTAATTGCCGGTGAAAATTGTCGCAAACGTTTTTTCTTTTTTAGTTTTTCTCTACTAGAAACGTTTGGAACGCAATAATAATATTTTGGATATTAATTTTATATATTTTAAGTGTAATGCATTTTCTAAATTTGCTCATTAAATTTTTTAAATATCATAATTTTATTAATTTTCTATCATAAACATTCGTGTTGTGAAATATTACTTGTACTTTATAAATATAAATTCATTGAATATTTTTTAAAGATTTCGGATATATTAACGTTAAAATCTCAAAAGGAAGTTTTACTCTCATTCTTATATTTTTTTTATTTATTTGTGAAAATTAAAAATTGAAATTTAATATATTAAATAATGAGAGTTTAATCATTAAGATTCTGTAAATCTTATGAGATTGTTTGTTTTAAAATATAATTAGGTTTTGATAATAAAAAAAAAACTGCAATTTTAAATAAAAATATTTTTTCCCTTTTTTTTAATGTTATAATTAGTTTAATTATAACGTAGTTTGTTTTTAAATAAAACACGCTACTTAATTTTTTTATTGTTTCCACATTTGTTATTTTGAATCACGGTGACTGAATCAGAAAATCAAAAGTTTCATTTATAAATGTTACATCTGTGTACCGATAAATATCGTTTTATTATTAACATATTGTTTTTAATGTGATTTCTCTAAAACGCTTTACACATATTTTTCCATCATCTATATTTGGTAGTCGAAGACAAGTTATTTTTTTCATTTCGACAAATATCGAGGCCGTTCTTTATTTTCTTTTTAAGCCATAAAATTTATATTCATCCATTAATATATTTATTTATTGATATTATTATAATTCTTATTGCGATAATTAAGTTTTAAAAATAAAATCTTTGTTTTCGTTGTGAAGTATTTGAGTGTCGGTTGCGGTTTCCACCGCTCATCTACCATATGTTTATTTTTGATGTATGCACACTGAACATCTGGTCAATGCACTTTCCCTAGTCACGAAACGTTTGAGCACCTTCCCTCATGGTGTACAGTTTTGTGTATACGCGCACAAAACTCTATACATAACCGGATAAATCTTAAAAATTGTGAAAATAAAAAAAAAACGATACTAAAAATATCAATTTTAATGAAAAACTAAACGTTTGTAAGTTTTATTTGTTGATGTCGATTTTGGTAAAAACGTACAATACAGTCGTATGTTTACTGTGCGAAATGTACGAAACGTACGAAATTTTTCTTTTATTTCACAAATACCTGTCCTGCAAGTTACATGTTAAAACATTTTCAGTTTAATGATTGATCGATTACGCCGATTTGTTAGCGGAACAAAAGTTGTAATTTGTCGATGTATGTATGGCATGCGTATGTTGTAATAATTTACTTGTAATGTAAATAGGAGATTCTATTCGGTCTCGGCCGAGGTCGTTTTCTATAAACATTTATGCGTCGCGCACTTTTTTATCATGTCTATAGGTCCCGATATAGTTTAGTGCGCGCGCGCGCGCGTTGTTTACTATTATATATAAACGCGTTACCTCGTTTCAAATTTATTTATTTTTATGTTTTAACTGTTTATTAATTTATTTATCATTATTTGTTGCAGTGGCGGCGGGTAACGAGTCCGGCCGGCAGCAGCGGCACGTGCCGTTGTACGGGCGATTCGTCGCCGAAGATCAGCTCGTGCAGCTCACGGCACCCTCAGACATTCAGGTCAGTCAACTCCCTTTTACCAGGGGAAACCCTCGACGTCACACCCCGTCGGGGATTCCCTCGCGTCATGCACGATATACGTATATACCTATGTGTAATTCAACGCACCGCATTATTTTATATATACCAACACTCGGAAACGTTCCCTTAGTCACCGGTCGTGCTGCGGTGTTGTTCCCTCAAATTGTGGTATTTCGCAGTCGACACATGCTAATGCTTTTCTCTTTATTATATGTATGTGTTTTGGAATTAATGCTCTCTTAATTATAGTTTTTAAACACGTTACAAATTAATTTCTACTCTATTTAACTATTAATTTTATTATCTATTTAATTATTAATTTTATTTGTTGACAATAATTTAAAGTATTCAAGGTATATCATTTTGCAAATAATAACAATTTTTGGCAAGCTCTTCACGTTGATTTTTTTTGCTGTAAAATACTAATAAAAGCGTTATTGACCTTGGCAACTATGCCGATTGCTTTTTCATTTTACATCATTCTAAAACTATATTCTTGTTTCAATAATTCAATTATAAGGTGTAGAGAAATTTTGTTTATAATATTTCCCGTGTTCCATATAATGATTAAATTATTAACGCCATAGAATATAATGAAAACCTTTTAATTGACTGTATATTAAAAAAGAAAAAAAAGGTTAAAGACCAATCGTTAGCGCTTTCGTTCAATTTGCAATCGATCCCGGCTTTAGGCTTTAATTTGACATTTTCTTTTTTTATTTGACATATTACTAAAGAAATATGCATACAATTGTATTAAATTCTTAGAGTAACTTTATTAATTACTTTTGCATATTTTTATACTATTTTATAATAATCTAATGTTGTTATAATAATCTAATGTTTTTTTTAATAATCTAATGTTGTCACGCGTTATTTTCGAACAAAATTCAAATTATTAATTATTGTTAATAACCATTCTTGGAAAAACAAACAGTTTATGAACGGAAAGTAATAATTGTTTTTCAGGTATACTTATCAATATAATAAACGATACGTACACACACACACAATGCCCTCTAACAAACAACACCGGGGGGGGGGGTGGAAAATATAATATAATAAGCACAATAAATATGTAGTCGACACGTGGAGTTTGCATGCGGTCGTTTCGATTACAATCAGTCTGGTCTGAAATTGCACTGAATGTTTTATATGTAAATTGAGGGGCTGTTTAGGAACCGTGAAAAAAACGATAAAATTAGTGCCGGATAAGTTTTTCCCTTGAAAATATTACAAGTAATATAAAGTGTATAGCGCTGTACGTACAATAGTATTTGCTAATATTATATAAATAACGCCTATCCAACTGAAACCATATTTGGACTCTGAAAAAAAGTGTTTTTATATATGGCGCCTGATTTATGTGTTGCAGTTCATTACTGACTTACGATAATATTATGCATATCGATGTTTCTCAACTAGAAAAGGTAGGTTGGGGGGGGGGGAAGTTGGAATATATTAACTTGGAAAGATTGTAGTATATGTGAACCTGGTTTTATTTATTTATTTGATTTTATTGAGTAATTGGTCTTATTGACTTATCTAAACAATTTCTTCACTAATAAACTTATCTTTATCAATTCCACAATTGATTACCGGTTTGATCCAAATGAATATGTATTCAAAATGTCATTTTTATTGAAAAGTTGATAGAAATGAGTTAGGAAACATTATATATATATATATATATATATATATATATATATATATATATATATATATATATATATATATATATACGCGAAATAAAGTGAAGGTTTTTGTATTTTTAATGCAAAACTAATGAAAATCTTTTTTCATATTATGTAGACGACTTTAGTTTTATATGAGTGTTGTGTGTGCATGAAGCCTATGTTAAATAATATTAATTAAAACTATGACTTTATCAATATTATACGATAAAGTCGTTGGATTGACTTGCAGTAATATAATATTTTTTTTATTATAACGAGTAATTGTAATAGTTTCAATCTTCGAGATTATTTAGAAAATTTACCGTTTGTTATCCGTTATTAATGATTAATTGAAAATTTAGAATTATTTGTGGGTAAAACTTATCAGTGATAATTATTGTTTTATTACGAGCAATTTTTTGGTTTGTCTTCTAAAAGATATAATTGTAAAATTGTTCAAAATATTGTAGCCATTTTCAACGAGTTTGAAAGCTAATTTGTTTCACGTGTCACGAAAGATGTCGTTTTTATTTCATGTTGAAAATTTTCAGTTATATAGCTACAGAAATTGTATGAAATTTCGACTTTAATGTAAAGTTTTTAATCCGTAATTGTATTTGTATGTTCTCAATTTTATAAAATTCGAATTGTGTAAAAAAACTTTGTAGCCGTCATTATATGTTTCTTAGAAAATTGTTTTTCAAAACTTACTTTTGAAGGAATCGATATGCTCATTGCGTTGTTTTATATTTTCTAATATTTTATCGATTTATTATTTTTTAAAAATCTAATTTTGATTTTTTTTCCAGGCTATGCAAGCTCGAATACCTCATCATTTTCGAGATCCATCAACGGCACCTCTTAGGAAGTTGAGCGTGGACCTTATAAAAACCTATAAACATATTAACGAGGTGAGCATTCAATTACTATAGAAAATTGTTTCATGAATATTTGCGTCGTGCTATTTGTAGATTTTTTTAAATATAAAACTCAATATGTAAAGAATGCAGATAATGCATTTACAACTGCTATTTTAATATGTAATGTTAAAGTGACCAATCGTCGTCCTTTTGGAAGGACATTCGTCCTTTTTTAAATTGTATCCACCTCTTTTAGAAATTTTAGTAGTAAGTAGATTTTGAGGGTTTTTAACTGCCAAAAGGTGTTCAACAAACGATCCTTTCCGTGTCCTCCTTTCTATTGTAAAAAGTTGGTCACCTTACTGATCAGTAATCAGTTTACTATATGAATTTGTGAATCCCTAAAAGTTAATTTAGAAACATATTCAAAAAGATAATGTTTCTGAATAATATTTATAGTTCGTAATTCGCAAGAACGAAGCTTCTCACATGATATGTTTTTAAAAGGTTTTATTAATCTTTATGTGAACAGAATTCATATACAATTACTATCCGCTGTTTTGTTCATCGAGAAACTATGAGTTTAGTTTCTTAATTGGTGCAAGTCTGATTTTTTTAATTGGTTGATAATATATGGTATATAAAAATATTTAAAAAATAGATTTTTTTAAAATAATAATGTAAATGTTTGAAATGCACTGGTATTAATAAATCAATTACTGCTAATTTCGGACTCGTTTGAGACCATTTAATATTATGAAATTGGAGTTGATTTCGCAAAAAGCACAATGTCAAATTTTAGGATTCGAACTCGACGATTGTATTTTCTTTTTTTATCATTCATTAATTATTATAATTAAGTTGCATCGTAACACCATCGACACATACTATAATATATACGAATGGCATCCAATATTTTGTTAATACATTTTTAACAAACTCAAAACGATATAAGCAATTACAATTCTAGAAATTATATTTATTCTGGCGCCTCTGTTTCGTTTCGTCGAGTGTTTTGATGTTTACATAAGATAGCGATTTTTAAAAAAAAATTATCTTTTATACTGGTTATAACACATTGTCAATATGGAAAAAGCGTCAGATCCAAAGGCTTCGATTCAGATTTTGATGATAACTCGATTGTTTCTAATAATGTTCAATATAAAGTAGTTTCGTTTTAAAGTTGTTGTTTCGTAATTTTTAATTGTACATATCTTTTGCTATATCTACTATGTGTTGCGTTATAGAATGAATATATTACTACGAATGACTTTGCAGGATTTAAAAAATCCGAAACGGTATTGGTTTTCTTAATTCTGGTTCCGTAATCGTCGACGTCACAAAAATTTTCGTCGTCGTCTAGAATTAGATGATGTAAGATTCCGTTACTATCTCATACCAGTCGATGACTCACATGGCGGAAAAGCGATTTGCTTAGAAATTTGAATATGTATAGTTTTTCTCGGAACTTTTAGACGTATTCGTTCTTTATTCGTGTACATTGATCATTACTTATTCATCGTTTCAAGACGATCCATGCTCAATCAGTGAGCAATCAGTAAGTAGCTCGGTAGCCATGAAGTTCTTTCGCTCCTTCGTGAAATCGGATGCGGTAAGAAAATTTCCTTTTTTATAATTCCAATATATGGTATACCCATTATTCTTTTAAAGCATATTTCGAAATCGTTATATTTGATTATATTTTGTATAATAGTCGAATAATCTGCATGACGACAGTTATATGCATATTTGTTTTTTTTTTTCATTATTAATTCAAATTTGGCATTGAACAACGATTATCATATAGCTTTATTATGGTTCGTTTTTATAATGCGTCGTCGAATGTAGGTTGTTTTGCTGTTTTAATTCAATAATTTTATGCGTTTTGCACCGAGTCCTAGCGACGAAGGCCACCGCCACATCGGTAGGTAATACATGCCAAGGACAGCGCGTTTTCAATACAATAAATATAGTGGCGACATTCTTCATAAGTATTGAAATAAACGCTTAATATTTGTTAAAAGAACGTTTTGTGTACGTGTATGCGCGCATGCGACGGGTGTAAAGTGCAGCGACGTGCATAGACCGGGCGCCCGGAGGGGCAAGCGGCACGTGCTGGCGGCGTGCTCTATGACGTCTCGATGCTTCGATGCTCCTTAACGTTGTTATCGCTATTCGTCGCTGCTGATTCATCGTCGCGTCGTTAGTCTGCCGTCGTCACACGTTAATTATCTTTTTTTTTAAGTTTTCATTTTTACCGCTTACAAAATTAACTTTTTTCGTCGACGTCGCCCTTTTTTCCGATTTTGTCGATAAGAAAACCAGTTCGGTTTGTTTTATTTGACTTTCGTATCGGTTTCACGGTTTGCATTCGATTTTATAGAACGCTATATTTACTTTATTTGTCCGGTGTTCAAATACACGCGGCTAGTGTTTTATTTTGACACTTTTTAATACCTATTTACCATATATTATGTATTCGCAATATTTTATTAGTGAAAAAAAGAAATTAGTTAATGAATGCGGGTCTCATCAGTAATGAATTTTCTCCCATCCGCACTTAGATTTTTGTCAAAAGATTTGACTTATTATATTACCATACACATAACGTGGAAAATTTAAATACTGAATATTTAACACCTCGTGAACGTTCAATCCTAAAATCGCGTCATACCTACCAGATAAGGATTATCTATGAGGCCACGAGTGGCATACATACTAAATATCGTTTGTCGCTTGTTTACTATCTTCCAAATTTTTGAAGAATGTCACTCGGCGCTTTGTATTTCAGATTTATGTAGTTTTAATGATTCGTTCAAATAATGTCACCGGACCTGTTACGATCTTGATTTAATAAGCGACCGTCGTTTATCGCTCTAATTACCTTTGGATGTAAAAATAAATTAGCGGTATAGAAATCCTCGTCGGGGCCTTGACCTTTCTTTTGATTGCTTCGTTCTTTACGGGATCGAATCGCTTGTTCTACTTTATATTGATTATATTTTTCGCAACGCGGAATATTTACAATTTATGATTTAATTGAGAAAATTATTGTATACGGGAGAATTACGACTTGGAATTTTAATTAAGAAACTATTGTAATTGTTGGTCTCTCTAGGATAAATATGTACATTTTAATTATAATAAGCATAGTTATTCTTGAGGTATAGTTACTTCAACGGCTGTAACGTATAATATAAGCAAGCCGAAATAAACTGAAATGGATATGAAAAACAAACGCATATAAAAAGCGTGTGTAATCGCGATGCCGTCACAATTGAGCTGAAGTAGTCCAAGGCGAAAGAACATATAAAGTACGAGTTCGACGACGGTGACACACCGTTGTTGCCATTAGCCAAGTGCCTAATTACCCAGTTGAGGTTGCCGGCAATAACTAGAGAAAATGACAATTTTCTCTGTCCATTTGCTCGTTTGTTACTGTCGCCGTTGTGCAACCGTTCAGTTTTTTGCATATCCGATTATATTTATTATGGTATTCACCCCCTTTCTCTTTTTTATATTATTGTCAGTCATTCGCTCGATTGACCCACATACTGTATTGTTGTCATTATATGATATATATATATTGAATTTATTGTGTAAGTTCGACGGTTAATATGCGGCATTGCTTTATGCCGTGTAAACAAACGCGTATTGATTAACCGACATTAAACAATCCATAATGTAATAAACGTCGAGTCGACCGTGCGGTCCACACGTTTACAACGGGAGAAATAGCGTCCGGGTTCGTTTCCCGGTTTCAAAAAAAAGCGTCCGATTGTGTTCTCAAAATCGATATTCGGCGATCTTATAATATATTTATAAATGAAAATCGTGTACATGTACACGATATTTTTCCTTTTTTTCATACGGTTGCTTGTGTTTATACAGGTGCCGATCTACCTGTGGGAACGATTATTATTTTCGTATGTAAATAGCGAGAGAATTAATAGTGCTATTTTTTTCCAAATACGTTATATATATATATATATATATATATATATATATATATATATATATATATATATATTTAGTTTTGATTCAAAATCGACATAGACTTTGTTATAATAATGATATATGTGTTCTTTATAAAGATATTTGTTGCTATTTTTAATTATTAATATATTTCCCTTAGAAATAATGTTGCAATTTTAGAATAGAATAGAATTGACGAGATGTGAAACCGTTGTAGATATTATTGACCCACTTCTGTAGAGAAACATGATGCTTTAATTTTTTACTGAAAAAATAATTACGTTTTATTTAATATATCATTATTTAACAAATGCATATATAGAACTTTATTATTTTTGTAGTTTTTTTTTCTCAAATAAAAATAAAACATTGATGTATGTTGGTATATGATTATATGGTAAATATAATTTTATATGTTGACGGAAAATGATATAATATTCTTTGTTTTCCTTTGTTATATGACCTATCGAAGCATTATTTGTCGAGTTGCATCCAAAGATTGCAAGAAACGCACAAATGTAAAACATGTACTAATTTAATTACTTTGTATAAAGATAAAATCTGTTCTAAAATACAACAATATTTTTGAATTGAATCGATCAAAAGTTATGAAATAAACTTACTTGCGAGACGCTCGTTGAGTTCTTTTTATTATATGCCTATACTTACAATACAATTCAATGCAATGCAATGCAATGCAATATACAATACTATACTATACTATATTACCATATATATATGTATATAAATGCTTCGTTTCGAAGGAAAACGCACATAGAGACATAGGCGTCGTTCGTTCGTCGTTTGTCGCAAATCAAATCGATAATCGAATTTGCACACGTATTTATTTATTTATTTATTGATTTGTGTTAGGATACGATACACATTGCCGACGACGGCACGTTGAATATGATTGTTTTTGCGAAAGTGCCTCGCGGATTTAGGAATGTGTATCTGTCTGCGCGCAAACTGCGCAGCAGATACCGTCAATGCACATGGCGTCTTCGGGGCAGCCGTTGCGCTCTCTTTACACTAAACTATGCACTTTACACACACACACACCCACGATGCTCTAATGCACTAACTCAAATTTACTCTTAAATAGTATTTATGTTTTAACCAAATTTAACATTTGAACACTGCTAATATTCGTCATGATTATTATGATATTTTTATTATTCTTTAAGAGTAATTGGAAAGTTTTGAGGAAAGTCTTGAAATAAATTCATTCATCGCAGTACCGAGAATATGTTTGTCTTATTGTGTTTTTATTGTCGATAGTCGACAATTTTCTACGTTAATTCTCGTTATATATACAGTCAACTCTCTTTTTACAAGGTAGATACGTTCCTTAGCAAACGTGTAGAAAAAAATCGTATAAATAAATACATACGTGTAAGGTGAAAAACTTCATAAAAATTCAAATTGAAAAAATCAATTTTACAACTATTCATCGCTACTTGATAACAAGCGTGCACCTTTATTACGGACTAGACCGAAAATGCTATCATTAGTAGATATGTTAGATATATCAGGCTGTAGCAGTCAAACATTATGAGTCAGACAAATCGGGTATTTCCCAAAAAGAAAAAAAAAGCCATGAAAAATAGACCATGTCACTAACGCATTTATGGGCATAAACCGACCGACTTTTTTTGTTATGAATACCACAATTGTATTTTGTTGTTGCATAGATAAGTTTCTATAAAACACTTAAAATTAGAATAAAAAAATATAGATTCGTACTAGAATAAAAAAATTGTGTAAAAAGAGAGTTGTGTGTGTGTGTATATATATTTGCTATTATTAATTAAGCGTAGTAATTAATTTGATAAGAATGTTTTGAGCACGCGCTCGATTACTGTGACGTACTTTATTGTACTTACTACGCATTTACGCGCCGCAAAATAGGAATTTCTAAAAATTCGAATGGAAATTATAATAATTGTATGCGTATTAGATATTTATGTATTTTTTTTTTATTTATTATTCGTCATGTTCGCTGCGTAATTTATTAATCGAAATATTAATTTTCGTACTTGCTTGCTTGCGAAGCATTTACGAAGGGCGTCAACCGTGACAAGCGTTTTTGTCATTCGCAATTATAAATAACTACAACAATTAAAGAGTTGAAAAGTATATTTCTGGTCCATGATGTATGTTAGAAAAATATTTTTTCGATTTATAGAACACAAGTTAATAATTATGAAAGTATTATTTGTTTTTTTTTTAATTTTAAACTTTTTAAATATTTATTAGTTAATAAATATTCACAAAAAATATAACTTGCACACATACACAAGTTATAAAATATATTATTATATACAATTAAAAAAAGCACTATAGTTGAGAGACGATAAGTGAAACTTACCTGTGATTTGAAATTGTATATTTTCTTAAGGATTATTTTATATCTGGCAAAGCAAAGACGATCTATAGCAGGCGTGTCAAACTCATTGCATATTCCGGGCCACGTGAGTTTTGTGTACTAAATCGTGGGCCGCAGTTTTCATTTTCATTCAAGTCGCAATTTTCGCATTAGCGGTCCACAAGCGACCCACACGCCTCGCTTTTGATATGCCTGATCTACACTGCTTCGAACCAATACACGAGTAGAACAAGGTGTCCCTGCGATTGAAAATTTCGCATTTTTCGTTATATTTTTTTTTTTTTTTTTATTGAATTAAAAGGTGACTCCTTATTGCTATTTATTTCAATTAGAACACTGAATTTAATTTTAGTTTTCAATTTGACAATGAAAGTTCTTACATAAAATCGATTATTTCATTTTTTGTCAGTATTGGAGTTCGTTGCGACACAATATAGTGTAGCACTTTTAAATTGTCGCCGCTAGAATAAGTAAAGTGTTTTACCTGTGAAAAATTTTAGCTTAGTTTTCGTCAATTTTTGACGTCGACTTGCATGGCCGTTACAGAGGGGGCAGTGTGTGGGCGTCAAGGGTGTTTGCGATGGTTAAAATGAGTTCGTGGAAAGGGTGTAAGATACGCCTTCTCGTCGGCGGCCAGACGTGTCTGGCGCCCCCGCCCCTATGGGGCTCCTTTTTCTCTGCACGGGGCTGCCGCCGCTCTCTCGTTTCACGCGTCGCCGGCATTAATTATTCGCGTCGTCATTTTTAACGGGCACCGGTTTTATTATTTTTTTTCTTTTCATCTTTAACGACTCACCGCCCGCGATGCACCACCAACTTACAAAGTCTGCGACTATTATTACATACCTATATGACGTTCCCGATTTCTATCGTATGCACTAATAATTTTTCATCTTAATATTACAGATCCTTTAAACATGCATCACTTTTAATGAATACTATATTAATAAATCAAATTTTATACATTATAAAAGGGTTAACGTATCAGCCCTGTGTTTTGTCAATGTTTATTTCAATAAATATTTGCGGTCAGTGGACGCACCGCTCTTTATTCATCGTTCACTTTTTGCTTTGCGGGCGAATTCGATTTTGTTTATCGAAAGTTCGGGTTCTCTTTTTTTATTTGTTCGTCCGGATTTCGCGTGTCATCGGTCGGTTTTAATTTATTTCGCTGTCGCATTAGAAATACTCCAAGGCTGTTCGCTCCCCGATTTCGAGCTGCAAAACGTGTGATCTTGAAATCGGATTCTCGGTTTTATATTTTTAGGATAAACCAGCCCTCTTTACGTTCCCCCATATTTCGACCTATAGGAAAAAAAATCGAGTACTCTTCGCGAACGCTCATTTCATGTTGTTTATCGTTCGCCTCCCACTTTTATGCGAACTTGACATTTTATAAAAATAACTTTTAAATTGCATCATCCAAAAATAAACTAGTCGAGTGTGTTTGTTTATCGTTTTAATATATTTTGATATTCAGTTAGAGCTCGACACATTGTGAATATTTTGTTGCCGCATGTTTGCTTATATGCGTTAGCTTATCACTTTCCATCTATCTGTCTATTATACTATGCGGAATGTGAAAATTGAATATGTTGGGTTCTTACACTGAATTGGAATTTAAGACAGAACCAATAATCGTTCTTAGTGAATTCCGACATTGAGAAATTCTGCACCCTTATCGATGGCAGATCTAATATTGAAAAAGTATCATACTTTATCGTATCGATGTGTATGATATATATCGATAAGAATGTTTTGACGATTGCGGTTTACAATACAAAAGACAATTGTGATAGCAGATTCCACTCTTGTATATTAGAATTTTTAATATGTAAGATTATTTTGAAAACTATAAATAATTTGTGACGCAAATATATTGCACGTAATGAAAGCGATCCGTCCACGTGATTACCAGCGGTGACGTCGACTTTCACGCGAATGAAAATATATGATATAAATTTTTTTATTCGTTTCTTTAAACGGACATTCCTCACTTCTACTGTTTTGTCTTTGTTGGTCTATAAAAGCAAACGACGACAAAGTCGTCTATTATTGTTTCGAAGCGATGAAAATCGATTGAAACTCATTAACGGAACTTACGGTGCATTTTGTGCATGCGATGCCTTTCACCTGCATATTCTCGTTTATATACATATCTCAAGAGGCGGATTGGGGAAAATCAATTTGAAACACGAACTGGTTGACTAGTCGACAGTCGGTTGCGCTCGGTCCATGAAGTTGTTTCCAAGAATCGATTCCAAGAAAGAATTCAGGAAATGCCATCGGAAATTAAAAACCGAAAAAAAGAAACGGCAAGAGCCAAACGCTGAAAAAAAAAACAAGAAGGAAAAATCTAAGATTCGCGTGTGTTTCTACAAATGTATCTGAGAAATGCGGTCGATAGATGAATCCGATGTCATCCGATGTCATTAGTTGTAGTGGTTATATTCATTTTTTTACAATGTATATGTTGCTATGCCAATCTATCCTTAGAAATAATTTCAGATAGATTCTACAACTAATTTATAAATTTCGTACATATATTTTTGCCTTTAAGGCTCTATTATAACTTTATCACTTTATTTCCGTTGAAAAATATTCGGAATGTTGCGAAATAGAGAGTCGCTCTGCGGTCGGAGTGAGCAACAACGGCAGCAGCTCTTTTGCCTGCGTTATTTCTGAGAAGATACAGTGAATCATCTGTGACAAGAATACTTTTTGGCCGGTCGCCGACAAAGACAACAAACGACCACGAAGACGCATTGATTGACGACTTTCGTCAAGTGAAACGATCGGATCGGGAACCCCGGGCCACTTGGCGAACCGTCTTCCTTTTCATTATCATCATCATCGTTGTCGTCGTCGTCGTCGTCGTCGTCGTCGTCGTCGTCGTCGTCGTCTTCTTCGTACTTTTTCTAACTTGAAACGCTTTGTCGCGTGTCAATTTCGTTTACCGAAATTCGCGTTTGTCAGCTTCGAAGTCTTCTCCTTTGTCGTTATTATTATTATTACTACAGCAGAATTCGAAATATTCGACGCGGAATTCTATTGCATTATATATTTATCTTGATAGAATTTCTTTGTCTTGAAACGTGTTTAAATTTAAACTATTATTATGTACCACGTGTACTATAATACTTTAAATGCAATGAAGTTTCTTGAAAATACGGTCGTGTCCCAGTACTTGCGGTTTACTGCATTTTAATGTCTATTAGACAATTATTAAATTAATAGTGAATTGTCAAGTTTTATATTCAAGGAAGAATATAGTCTGTCACTGTCATTGACAAGTTGCCACAAAAATATCTTTTTGAAACGCGGTGTCCTTCCTGTGACGCGTTAGAAATATTTAAAAAATTCATTAAATTATTTGTAGCGACATCAATCGTGATGTTTAAAAATGAACGTGACTGTTTCATGATTGAGTGCTTTTTCGCGTGCGGACACTGGGAAGTCCATCATTTGCAAGGTCTTTTCGTTTTCAAAGGTTATTATTAAATCATTCTTTGATGAGTCGTCGTGCATTCTGCATTGCTCAATGATTCATTCATCATTACGCCATCGGATGCGTTTGATCGACGGTAGTAGGAAATGAATGCGCATATTTTCATCTCGAGTGACTCGTCGATTTGCATCCTTGCATATTTTACATATTATCGTTAATCGAAAGTGGTTAGAAAATGGAAGACGACCGTGTGTCTATCTTTATTGCATTAAACTGTTTATTCTACTAAAATACGAGATATGATTCTTTCGGATTTAGTTATTTCTTATTTAAAGGATTGCATTTCTGAAACGATTCCCTTCTGGTCCGTTAGTTCTGTGCGAAACATTTGCGTCTACTTTCTCTTGACTTTCTTCAGCTGGGTTTATTTCGCGTTGTCCCTCGATCACTTTCTCTTTGACACACGATTTTGCAAGATAACGAGGAGCAAAATTTTTCGATATATTTACGTTCATGCTTTCTCGAATGATAAATTGAACTCGATTTTACGCGGCGTTTCTCCTGTTTGTTTTGCGACAGGCAAAAAGTGGGTCTTGAAGTGAATGCCAAAATGCAGATCTTTTTCTAAATGGTACACGTTTTACGTTTGTGTTTTTATTCGGGATGTTCTAAATAAACGTTTACATCAATTTTTTACATTGCATTGCATTTTTGACAAAATGTTATGTTTTATTATAAAGTCGATAACCTTTTTTTATTATTTTGCTTGAAATTTAATTGTGATATATAAATATAATAAGCGAATAAAATAACTATTTGACGTTATATTATACTATAATCAGGTTTTAATCTGTATTACCTTGTTTATGGAAGAGTATTTGCTAGTTTGCTATTTGATTTGAAAATATTGCCACGATCGAGTTTAACTTTTTTCCATAAACGAATTCTCATTCTTTTTCTATTCTCACTTTAAATTGTACATTTTACTTAAGCTTAATTACTTATTACTGTTTTGTAAATTTTGCTTTATTTTTGTATTTATTCCATATAAATAGAAAAATTAGCATTTTTTATTTATTATTTAATATATTACAATTCTTAATATTATTTAGTATGTACTAATTACCTTTGCGTTTCTCCTTTCTGATTTCTCCGGAGAACTTTATTTTAGTTTATTTGTTATTTTTACATCAAGAAAGTGAAGTGAGCCAATCGAGGTTTAACTTTTTGATTATCATCTCAAATATTCAATTTTAAAATATAAACGCTTATAAAATCTTTACAAATATTTATATCCCACGTGACTAGTTTTTTATGTGGTGGTTTTTTACCGTGAGAATTTCAAAGTAGCTTGGTTTCATAGTTGTAAAACAATCTGTACTCTTCTGCAATATTGAATTTCAAAAGTATACATTCCGATTACGGAACAATATAAAATTGTAGTAGATAGAGTAAAATATAATATTTTTGTTTATTTTTTGAGAAATTTGGAGATTTATTTAAACTCGTAGTATTTACGTTTGATTCCGTGCCATAACGCGAAAAATATTGCACAAGATTATTTTTATTTATTGTTTCTATAAACATGACCTGTTGTGTATACGAGCGGTTAAAGTGATTGAACCTTTAATCTCGAGTCAGCTCACCCATTATTACGCTATAATGAATGAATATTGCGTCATAAACGGGCTCAATTATTATAAAACGCAATTAAATTATTTTGCAAAGATTTATTTGAGTTGTATTGTGTGTGCGTATAGTTGAACCTTTTTTTCTGTCACATTAGAACCCTTTTGAAGAATGTTGAAAAACTCATCGGTAATAAGTTGGACGATCGGGATCATTTTTTCTCATCGTTGACATTTTTAACATACGAAGTCGTAATTTTTCTTGGCTTAGTTTTTCTGCTCGACTCTACAGCTGTGACCCAGTATCCGCGTTTCTCAATTATGTCATATGTGCATTTACATAATCGACGCGGTCTTGTGACACGCACCGCATTTCATGTAATCGAGTATTGTGTAGTCAATTGTCGCGACGGTTCAAATTGACTGCTAAAAATAGTTCAGATTTTTAATTTCATATTATTCTACTTCCAATTTAAATATAATAAATTAATTAAGCGACCCGTGTATTATTTGTTTCATATTTTGATTTTCATAAGTTGCACCGTTTGTCGACTGTGTTGAGTCAGAGCTCGTTGGCTAACCGTGTCGGTGGGTCACCGGTTATTTTGAGCGACTGTTACTAACTTGCCCTCTTTGATTCTGTGCACACTTTATCTCTCTTATATCGGGATAACGTTTCGCGTGTCACCCTGACAGGAGAGATCGTGTCCCGTTTTGCGCTCATTTTTAGGTGACGGTGGGCGCGCGCCCTTTCGCTCGTTTCGCCCTTTGCTCGTTTCGCCCTTCGCTCGTTTCGCCCTTCGCTCGCTCGCTCGCCCACTGTCTAGACGCGACGCCCGCTCATAACCTTTTACTTAATTAAACGCGCCTACCGCAAGCGTCGACACCCTGCTTTTATTCGTTACTTTTGTGGCCTACCAACGGTGACTTCAAATCTTAGAATACATATTTATTTAACTTTCTATTCTATAAATAACCGGATGTTTTGTATTATGTATTTGTTCTCTATCCAATACGATTATCGAAATTCGTTATGGATATTTATTTTCGCGAACAATTTCGTTATTTTCATAACATTTTATATTTATAATTACGTGCTTACGTGTGAACTTTATTTACCTATGATATTTTACTTTTTAGTCTATGCACTATATAATATTTCGATTTAAAATTGTTTCGTTTATTTTAGATTTTTTATCTTCGGACTCGATTTTTGGCTGATATCCCAACAAAAGTTGCGGTTACATTTAGGATATCGTGATACGCGATTATCACCGAGACGTTTATTTTATTCTTCCGTTTTAAAAAAAAAATTTTCCACCTTTCATGAATCGATTTTAATACTTTTGTATTATATTAATATAATTGTATAATAAACTGTTTTTCCTTATAAATATAACTTATTTAGCACTTTCCAAAATGGTCGAAATGTTCAACGTTTCCGTTTTATACTATAATATGTATCGTGGACGGTATCAGTTTTTTTTTCAATCGCGATTCAATAATGATAGTGTATCAGATATTAGTTTCTTGTATAATTTGATTTTCATCCGTCATGCGCAGGGCACATGTTATAAAATAAATTTTTATTCTAGCATTCTTCCCCTCCAGTCATTATTATTTTCTATTCGTATATTTTTCCTTTCTTATTTTATTCCAAATCTTGATATTTGATTTTGAAATCAATTATACGTCAACAGGTGGTTGATATGTTTTCCGTCTGGGTTCACCAGAGAGCAAACAGTGTCTGGTGTATGTATGTACACTTGTACACATATGTGTATTGTGTAATCGATTTCATTAGTAATCTGAATTTTTTCTTTTTGGATATTATAATATTATATGGAACTGCATCTTCAAGACGGTGATGCGAGCTTAGCTTAATGCGATGGAAACTATTTAGGATTATACAAATAATTTAAGTTAACAGTTATATTTGATTAAAAAAATATCATTATAGTTATTTCTGGTAATAGATTATTTAATTTGTTTGAGTCTCGCGTTGCCGTTTACCTGATTATTACTGCAATTTTTATTACTATTATATTGCGCGTATTGATAAGCTTATACGTTTAATTTGTTACAAAGTTTATTTGGCGCAAAGTTTAGTCTATTAAAATTTAATTTTCTCAAATTATTAATATTTATAAGATAAAAAAATACTGTGTAAATATATAAGTGTGCGCGTATAGACATTAGTAGTAATGGTAATCTGCGTCGCATATGAAATGCGGAGTCGAGTAATAATAAGGTCGGAGAGAGAGGGTTCACCCACTGCACACGAAGAAGGCGGGGTTTTTGGGGGGTTCTCCAGCCGGCGGTATCGATTTTTGTCATCCCGCCACCCCCTGGACTGGTGAGGCGACAGCGCCCCTGCCTGCAATTCATGTCCTAGCCTCATCTCTCCACTAACATTTTAATGCCCCCCCCCTCCCTCCGTTTCTTATTTACATTTATTTTACCTATATTTTCGTTATATACAATATATATATATATATATATATATATATATATATATATATATATATATATATATATATATATATATAATATGCTTAATTACTGTTTGTCATCGATTGGAACTCGTTGAAAAACGAATTGCATTTTGACGACACATTATTTATTGAAAAAAAATTTTTTTTTATGCGCCGCATATACAATAGTAAAAATAGTAAGCGCGCGTTCGGTCAATTTGTTAAGGCGGAGTGAATTGCGTTTGCTCATGTTGGCGAAAAGTGTACTTAGTTATTCGTCGCGAAGACGTCTCGGCTTTTAACTAAGATCATGGTGCGACTCTTAACTATCCTCGTTAACTCCCATAATTGGAAACTACGGAAGGGTCTTTTTGACAGCACTTTACTACCCGTTTGTGTTAAGTGTCACACTTTATCACTTCACCGCGACGTGTTCCCAAACTAATTTGCTTATACGTATCCGTCTATGCGTACGAATATAATGCGCACTTTTTTCTCATTCCCTACTTCTTCTTTTTCTTTCGCTCTGCTCATTATCGTCACTTATTATTATTATTATTATTGCGAGCGTCGAGAGGGAGATTCTTTCCATTTTTCCGTTTTCTTTCTTTTTTTTCTTCTTCGAGTGGGTACACCCGCCTTTCTTTCCTTCGCCCGAAGTGCTCGTTTGTTGTACGTGAAATTTTCTCTGCGGTTTTCCGCATCCTTTTTAAATTAGTTTTCTTATCGCGCAATATTGAATTTTTTATCTAATGCGCGTACGTACGTAGGCGCCGTTTAATTTGCATTAACTTGTCTCGTCTCGTCTCGTCTTGTATTGTATTTATCGATTATATACATACTTGTTTTATATATTTTTAACGTTGTAATTTATGAATATGTTTGTATTTACTTGGACAATTGTTATTTTTGGTGAAGTTTTTAAATCCATCGAAGAAACCTCGTCAAAAATTGTCGTTTCGCCGATCACATGACCCAGTGCCCGAAGTATGAATGGGCTCTTTTGCATGGACGGACGGGCGGCACGCGCACCTCTTTGTGTGTCTGCGAATTTCCTCTATTCATTATTGCATGGGCGGGTGCAACGTACTCGCCCACGACCCTTTGCACGTGTATACGTGTTGCTTGATCACCACTCGATCGCCCACCACTTTTTTCCGCCCTACTCTATTATTTGCCAGTCTTTTTTATAATAAAGTTAGATTGAGCGCGGTATTTTCAATCAATCCGCATTTTGTGCATTGCCGGTATAAAAATGATTACACAGTAGCAACAGTGGCGTTTGGTAATGGTGGTTGATTTTCTTGCGTCCAGTGCAACAATGTCCGTGGGGCAACGGAGGCTGTGTGTGCGCCGTGGAAAATCGATGGACGGCGCCATTAAAGCGTCTCGAGTTTCATATGTGCCTCTGCTATGTAATCTGTATGTGAATTTCTTCACAAATTAACTTTTTCTTTAGATTTGTTTGTACATTATTATTATTATTATTATGAAGTGAAATTTTCAACAACAACGACAACATCAAATGACTAATCAAATAATAATTGTATATACTTTCTGATATTTAAAATTTGAAACGATAAGTGAAAACCTAAAACTGGGCAGTCTTCCGGCGAATTGCTCTAATTATACAAAACCATCGCTGAAAAAATAGTATTGCGTGTTTACGTGACAATAAGCATTACTATTATTATTATTATTATTATTATCAAAATCGTTGTTATTCCGTATCATGAGCGTTTTTGATATTTTTGTTGATGCACATTCACGCACATGCAAATCGCGCGACAAATTGGCATGACCTAGTCGAACCGGCGATTGGTTATTCCGAAACTGGCTGCTAAACCTTGCATCTGTGTCGCTTCGTCCCTTGCCTTTCGCCTTCTGGTCCCCGTTCACCTACTTTCGTACAACCCATGCTTTGCTCCCGGATGAGGTCTGTATCTATCGTGCATATTTTTGGCATTCTTTCTTTTATGGTATATGTATATATATGCCTACAGGATTCTCGATCATTTAATGTCGGCATATCGTTTCCAAGTTTTTGAAATGTAAAAAAATAATGTAAGCTTATCTATTTATCTAGTATGCGGAGCATCGGTAAATAATTGTATTTTGTCGTCGATAAATTTGAATGATGCGATCGATGTAAACTTTTTGGTTGCTCGAAGTTTCTTCTGCTGAAATTAATGTGAATTATCTTATTGCATACGCAGTGCATTTTTGACATTATAGAAATCGAAATTAAATTAATAATCGAGATTAGTAAATTTTCGTTGGCGTAGGAGAGGTTTGAAGTGTCTTTTCTTTGTAACATTCTCATTCATGCCGTTTGTGGTACGCCCACGATCTACTGGTTGTTTTTCGCCCACTTTAATATTTCGTTTTTATTTTTAATCTCAGCAATATAAATTTTATTTATTTTGAGCTACGGTTGAGGCGACTATATTATGTTTTAGATATTTGATTATATTGCTTGCGAATATAATTTGCACTAGACTATATGAAATATTAAATGTATAAATAATTAAATTGAATTCGTTGTTGTTGCGAAAAGCACGCAAACGATTAACAAATAAAATTATGTCGATATTTAGATATTCATTTGATTTAGGAAACATTTATTTTTATTTTTAACATAAACATGTTTCATTAGTACGTTGAAAAATCGTCGAAGTTTAACCGGGTCCACTGTTTGGACGATTAGCATACAATCGTGAAGAGCTCGTATCGCGTGTGGGGTAGGTCGCGAACATGGCTAACGAATTTACACATGCTTTTTATCTTACTGTGACTTTTCGTTTTTGTTATCACTTTATTACACGTTATTGCCGTTTTTAATTTCTATATTTTATACCCTTTCAGGTTTATTATGCCAAAAAGAAAAGGAGAGCACAGCAACCACAGGGTGACGATGGGACGCACAAGAAGGAAAGGAAGCTGTACAATGACGGTTACGATGATGACAATCACGATTATATCATCAAAAGTGGCGAAAAGTTCCTCGATCGATACGAAATCGGTACTCTGATTGGAAAAGGATCTTTTGGTCAGGTGTGTATATCGTCAGTCGATTCTACTGATTTCGGCTATTACGTTGTGTTCTTTTAATTCGAGTGTTTAGTGTTATTGTAGATTCTACAAAATATTTTTTTATTCTACAATATAAAAATATTTTGTGTAAGACAGCAGGTTAAAGCAAATATATTATATTTCGATTCCTTATTTATTTATTTTCTTTAATATTAACGATTTCATTTTCAGGTGGTGAAAGCGTTTGATTTAGAAGAACAATGTCATGTGGCAATCAAGATTATTAAAAACAAAAAACCTTTTCTAAACCAAGCTCAGATAGAAGTCAAATTATTGGAAATGATGAATCGGGCGGATGTCGATAACAAATATTATATAGGTATAAATACATTTTTATGTTTTTCGCACAACAGTTATTATTGTAATATTAAAATTATGTATTATCATAATAATACCGTGATATGATTTCAGTGAGATTGAAAAGACATTTTATGTGGCGAAATCATTTATGTCTTGTATTTGAATTACTTTCCTATAACCTCTATGACCTCTTGAGAAACACTAATTTTAGGGGAGTATCATTAAATTTAACTAGAAAATTTGCGCAACAATTGTGTACTGCATTATTATTTTTAAGTACCCCTGGTCAGTATGACATGACAACATTCAATTATTTATTTCTCGCATATTATTAAATATTTTTTTTAATTTCTTCTTCTTTGCAGAACTAAATATTATCCACTGTGATTTAAAACCTGAAAATATTTTACTATGCAATCCCAAACGGTCAGCTATTAAAATTGTAGATTTTGGAAGTTCATGTCAACTAGGTCAAAGAGTGAGTTATTTATTAAATATTATGGCAAATTGCTTACATTTTATACTATAATTAATAAATTTTCATTTTATATTTCAGATATACCAGTATATTCAGTCCCGTTTCTACCGTTCACCAGAAGTGCTCCTAGGAATCCCTTATGATTTAGCTATTGATATGTGGTCGCTGGGTTGTATATTAGTTGAAATGCATACCGGAGAACCCTTATTTAGTGGGGGCAACGAACATGATCAAATGAGTAAAATCGTTGAAGTCTTAGGAATGCCTCCCAAACATTTATTAGATCAGGTATTAGTGCCAAAACTTTTTAAATATTTTTATTATTTATTCTATATTTTGAAGGTGTTAAACGATCTAGATTTATTAAAATTAATTGTTCTTTTTTCTCCAGGCACATAAGACCAGGAAATTCTTTGACAAGTTGCCAAGTTCTGAAGGAGGCGGATATGTTCTGCGTAAGTGTACGAGTGGAAAAGATGGTGCACGTAAAAATCGAGCTCCTGGTTCACGTCAGCTTCATGATATCTTGGGTGTTGATGGTGGTGGACCTGCCCAAAGACGACGTGGTGAACCTGGACATAGTGTTTCTGACTACCTCAAATTTAAGGTAATTTTAAAATTATTCTTTACTATCTAATTACAATTTCTTCGTAATATTTGTATTAATTTTCTTTAATTTTAACTACTGTCTAATAACACTTTTTACTGCGATTTAATTTTCAGGATTTAATTCTACGTATGTTGGATTACGATCCTAAAACTCGTGTGACGCCTTATTATGCACTACAGCATAATTTTTTCAAACGAACTGCTGACGAATCAACAAATACAGGGTCAGGAACTACGACTAGTGGTTCAGGAATTGTAGGAGGTGGTGGAGGAGGTTCACCACCTCAAGATTCACCTGCACATTTAGCTTCACTTTCATCACATCACACGCAAGCTCATCATGGTTAGTTTTTTGTTATATATAACATTGATGATGGTCCACATTTAGCGTTTTTTCTATTATAATTATTAATTTTTTAATCTTATTGTGTTTTACACATGTTTGTAATTAAAACCAATATTTGTTACTAGTCTTTTTTGCTATGATGAAAAGTTTAATTAACCGCTCAAACATGTTCCTAAAGTAATTATTAATATAAAAAGATGTGCATTATGTCCTTTTAATAAACTTGACAAGATTATTATTAGTATTATAGTTTATAAGATTATTATTAATTAATAATATGAATGGTGCCAATCATTTATTGATGAAGATTGCATGATCTGAAAAATGAATGTTTATTGACGGTTGTTTTCAAGCTTTTTGATATGACAATATTATTTATTCAGATTTTTTATAAGACTTGCGTAGAAAATCAAACATTAAAATTTAATTGAATTATTTTAAGAGTATTAATAGATTTAGTATTCCATTGTAAACATGTTTAGCTATTTTAAGTAGTATAATATCCAATACGTCCATTATTTTTTTAACCATGAAAAGTTTAGATTATAAAAAAAATCAAATCTTCTATGCTTAGATTAAAAATTAAAAAAAAATTATATATATATATATATATATATATATATATATATACACATTATCCATATGTAGAATAAAAAAAATCGACTATTTAATATTTTTATATTTATATAAATAAAAATAGATTTTAAAACAATTATTACATTTTCTACATTATTATAGTTTTAATATCGTATTTTACTTTAATGAAAATCATATATGTTTAAATTTTATTTATTCATTTTTGTAATCTCAATAAGTGTTATTTGTTTATTTTTAATTATTTGCTTTTTGTATATTTTATTTTATTAAATGTTAGATCATTATTATTTTCTATCAATGCGTTGCAAATTTACTATATTTAAATGTGTTATTTTCGTATTGTAGTTATTTTGCGACAAGGAAACATTTCTATATTATTTATGTTGTGGCTAATGGCTGTAATTTATTATGTGAAATATGAAAAGAACAAACGCAAAAATACAAATTTAGGCGTTATTTTCTATTATAAAATCAATGTTATCTATTTGCTGTGTTATTTCACTATTTAAAATAATATCAGTGTTTTTCAATTAAAAAATATGATAATCAAACAAGAAATGTCGTTGTTTTCAAATAGCCTTTGAGAGACACTGATATATTTATATATATATATATCACATTTTTTCATTTGCTTTTCTTGATATGATATTTAAAATATGGGGCATAAAAGGGTATATATATATATATATATATATATATATATATATATATATATTTAAGTATTTGAATTTAGTATAGTAATTGTAAAAAAAAAAATCGGAAGCTTGTTTAGGACTAATATTGTATTATTTAATTAAATGAACTGTGAAATGCATCTTTCTATGCACGATTTACTGAGTTAGATGGGTTTTTTCTATGTATTTCTTGCCCAGAGAGGGAAACGGGCGTGCGATGACTAGTGCACGTCTCTGCGCCGCCATCGGGTGGTGTTTTGTGAAAACTCAAGCAATATCGTCCCAGGGTTTCCATCATCTTCATCGATCACCTTCATCACCTCTTGTTGATTGTCATCATCTAATGTCTACTGAAGCCCCACCGTTATAGCAAAATGTATCAGGTCCGCTACTAACCATAAGCTCTCTTTTTGTTTGTATTCCCTGAATGTTTTTGTTCTTAGTGACGGTTCTATTTAACACAAATAGCCTACTTCAATTGTGATTTTATTTTTTATTTATATTTTTAAGTATTGATTAATTTTAGTGAGATTTTTATTCGATATTTTAAATCCATCAATATCACTTTTTTCTTTTTTACTTTTTTATAATATATTACAATTTTGATGAGGCTGTTTAAATATTCTCTGGTGCTTGCTGGATATAATCAATACTGAAAATTAAAATTTGAAGTATACTGTTTGTTGCTTTTTTTCCTTTGTAGTCGTGCATAAATATTAGAATATCTTTTATATTAACACGATTTTGTATATGATCAGTTTTTTTTCAATATATTTAGACGTCTTCCTGACTAAATGGCATGATTTTAAGTGTATTTTTTGTTTTATACATGTAGAGCTATTTAATTGTTAATGATAATAGATAATATATCTATGCTTTTGGGATTGTGTTAGTGAAATTTTATTTTAAACGTTTAGTGCGATTGCATTATTGAGTTTTAGTTTTATTTAGCAAAAATATTATTTATAGTACACGTTTTCTATATTATCGATTATAGAATTTAATTTTTTAACATTCACATTGCTATACAGAATATTTTTAAATAGCTTTTTTTTGTAATAAAATGTTTTAGAATATTTTATATTATGTTTGATTTATTTGTATGTGTTGTGTTTTTTATTTTATTAGTAAATGGACTGTTGTATTCAAAAGCTTGTTTTCTAGACTTTTGTAATAATATATCAAGTGAGACATGTAATTATTTTCGTTTCATTTTTAGAAATTGTTTGCTGTTATTGTTTACTGTAAAAACGCCTATTCAATTATAATTTGCACTACGTTTTGCCTTTTTTTTCCTGGAAAAATTCACAGTTCTTTTCTTTTTTAAGTATTGTAGATTTTTTAATATAATTAAAATATAAATTTTAGGTTCAAGCATTAAAATAAAATGCTTATTTTTAATAATTTTGAGTTTATATGACTTGATATAATTTTTTTCAGTCTTTTTCACAAGTGTATATATATAATTTTTTTTTTCAATTTGTGTATTTAATAAAATCGATTTTAATAATTTTATTTTTTATAACATATATTATTTACTTTTGAACATCACTTTTTATATTATTTTATTTGAAAACATTGCATTGCAGGATTGACAATTTGAAAAAAATATCTAGTATGGGTACATATTTTATCTAATGTCTGCTAAAATAATTAATTATTTTCTAAGTATGATATGTTTAGATATGTATTAAAAATGGTCAAATTAATGTTAATATCTCTTGAATTTTCAAAATTTTAAATTGTTTAGGAATTTGAAATTCAGAAATTTGATTTGACCATATTTAGTATATTTTGTTGTATCATAATACTAATATTTTTTAAAATGTGACATATTGTTAAATTCTGTCGTTATCTTTTTCAGGTTTGAGTAAACTTCGTGTGCGATCTGACATGCTGATGTCTCAGTTTCCTAGCGGTCATGGAGTAGGAGGAATAGGGGGCACTGGTGCAATGGAATGTGAACCGGCTTATCCTCATTCGCACACACACCGTGCACGGTATCTTCCACATCGATCCATATTGGCGGGTGCCGTTGATACCTTGGGAAGTTTGGAAGGTGCCGTTTTCTATCCAGATAGGACAGGAGCTCCTCCTCGTGCACCACCTCATCCACCACTATTACCATCCACTCATCCTCAACCCTCGGATCCCTCGGCCCAATCTGATAGTCCAATGGTGGGAGTTTGTGTACAACAAAGCCCTGTGGCAATTCACTAATCTTTGCTTGTCGTGTGAGTGAAATTTAAATATACAATTTGAAAAGTGAACACTTTTTTTGATAGACAGTGTTATTTGGTGATGTATAAACATTGAAACATAAACACCTGTACCAAATTGACGATATTACATATATCATAATTGTACTTTTTGAACATTTACCTATATTGTATTGTTAAAAATTTTGAAAACATTAAAAATGAAAGTTAAAGCAATGTGTTTATAATGAAGAGTGTAGAATTAAAAATTATATATATATATATATATATATATATATATAAATATATAAATATATATATATATATATATATATATATATATATATATATATATATATATAAATATATATATAAATATATATATAAATATATATATATATATATATATATATATATATATATATATATATATATATATATATAAATATAAACATATGTGCATCATGCAATTTTGTCAACCTCACTGCAATGGTGGTTCATTATTGTGGTATATTAAACTGAGAAAAAATTGTGTTGCTCGACTTTTTTAAAAGAACACTTCATTGTGTAAATTCATGAAGTCCATGGTTCCTTGCTATTTTATATTATTATGCGTGTTATGTTAATTTTTACTGCGCGGCGATAAGTTTATTTTTTACTGAAATAAATAAATTTAAAAAAGACGAAAGTCAATATTGACTGAGACGATATCGACACTAGCTTATTTAGGACAATTATTTATTGATGAATATAAACAATAATAATATTAATAATAACAATAACGATATATATATATATATATATATATATATATATATATATAAACATTAATATGAAATTCATTTACTTATTTTTTTTACATATACACGTGTTTCATCTCGGTTCCCTAGTTCATTATTTATATTTTTACCTTGTTCATAATTTATTTTGAATTTTTTCCTCCCCCCATTTCAGAGAACTTGACTGTGATTTAGATGGATTATTAGTAGAATTTTCCTTTACTCTCGAATATTAAATTAATTTTGTTTACGAAAGGCATTTTGCCTGTGTGTTCAATAGAATTTATGGTCTTCACCTTTTTTTTAATATAATTTAAGTCTTTATGTAAAATAAAGTTTATTTTTTTTAGTTATAAATATTTTTAGTTTAATCTCTATGATCAATCAATAATGTTTTAAAATGAAATTTGAGTTACATGAAGTTAGGCAGCATGTGTTACTTTATCCATGTTTATTTTTTTAATTAATTTTAAAAGTGATATTAGACATAAATAGCGAATTTGAAGATTTTAAAACGTTTTTTACCAATAGTAATTTTTTTATTATTTTACCCTAATGTAACAATGATTCATATTTATTAGTCGATGTCATTCAAATACGCTCGACCATAAAAAAACAATGATCCTGGTATTTTGCAAACACATTGTACATTAGTGAATTTTTCTATATATTTTGCAAAATGTAATCAATTAATAAATCTGCAATGAATAGCTACAATATTACATAATCATATAATGAATTTATTAAAATGCGCCTTTTTTTAAACAAAATTAAGGATCAAATTGGTACAGTTATGCGCAAAATCTTTTCCTTTTCTAACAACATTAAATTTCATTTTTCATTTATCACTTGAAATGTGTATATATATATATATATATATATATATATATATATATATATATATATATATATATATATATATACACATATATACATATATATACATATATATACATACATATATATATATATATATATATATATATATATATATATATATATATATATATATATATATATATATATCATTTTGATGGTCCAAAAGTTTTTGTAGTGCTTTCATTTCCTATGACTCATTTTCCATATAACGCGAAAACTTCACTTTTTTGTTTAATCACCACGATGATACTTAAATACTGCTGAAACTTGTAAACAACAAAACGCAAATTATTTTTTCGGTTGCATTAAATTATTATGCAAACGATATGCGCCGACTATTAATACAAAGTATTTAATAATAAAATGAACAAAAATGTTGCAGCTCTGATTATATAGGACTATTTTTGAATTATGTACTCTAGTATTTGTATCTGTTGAAGCCATTTGATATGAAGATTTTGTAAATTGATAAAAAAAAAAGAGAAAAAAGGTAGAAACATTTGCAATTTTATATTCTATCTTTTCTACAATATTGTTTAAGTGGATTTTTAATCTCGAACGATTGATTGTTCGATAAGTGTTGAAAGTATATGTGCGATCTTAGTGGTTCACTTACCAATTGTCTTTAAAGCCTTTTTCTTTTTTAATAAATTATTGTTTCTAATAATTTAAATAATTAGACACGATGATTGGGTCATAATTATGTCAGTTTTTGTTTTCATAAAATTATTTGTGGTTTTAGTTTTTGCAGTGAGGAATAATTGTAAACGATCATTTGGTGTGAAAGCACGATAAACTAAATTCATATATATGGAGCGACATTAAAGTTTCTGGATCAATTTTTGAAACGATATATCTATAAATTTTCGGTATCTAGATTGGCTTGCGTTTTTAAAATGAAATCGGAATTTTTTGTAAATTTATTTTCAATATAAATTTTATATTGTTATTCGAGAATTGATCCTGCAACTTTTTAGTTAATCTGTATACAGATATGATCAGTGATATTATGAATTAGCGTAAAATGTGGGATTTTTCATCTTGTGTAAGTAAATTTGGCAAAAAAATGAACATTTATATTCATATATATTTTGATGATGATGATTATTCAAATAAAAAATAATAAGCATTAAAATTTGTAAAATGAAAGAGTAAATGATTTCAATATAAAGAAAAAAGTGCTAAGATTAAGTTTAAGAGGGAATGATGATATATAATGTAAAAAAAAAACATTTAAAAAAGTTGCTAAATTTGTAAAAAATAATTAATACTCTATTCTGCAAGAGACAAAAATAAGTAAATTTATTAAGGCGATTTGTCATTTGAGTCTGCAAAGCATTTCCATGCATTAGTTCAGGGCTTCTCAAATTTTTCGATACTGTGGCCCTCTTGAAGACCTATTTTGAAAATTAAAACTTCATAAATACTAAAATATAAGTTATGCATACAATATTCAAAATGAAAAAAATCTAGATTTTGTTCACAAATAAATATTTTGTCATATTGTTCTCAATTGTTCAGTTATAGTCTTGCATCTCTCTGGGAAGCCACAGCTCTTGTTTGAGAAGCTCTGCATTAAAAGATGATGCATTTGTAATAGCAAAGAAATATTCATAGTAAAAGAATAAAATATTGAACATGAAACCAATTTCTTAAAGAGCGTTTGATAAAAAAGCTGTCAGTTGCTGTTGGTGACTCCTCAATTGATTACCAAAGAAAAAAATGTTTATTCCATTTTAAAGGAATATTTATTTTGATGCAGTTGATTTTACTCTTCTATTATATATATATATATATATATATATATATATATATATATATATATATATATATAATCGTTAGTTTTAATCGAATTATGTTATTGTTGTAACTTGACCACAGTTTCACAGAGTCGTTAACAGTAAATGTCTGTTTTTTTATGAAATGAAGTGACATTGACCTACGCAGTGAATCGTTATTAATTTGGCGTTGTAATTTAATCTGATGATTTGAAATTATACCAAAATATACGATAAATTGTCAGAAGGTCAAATTGGGTTGAGCTATTGGCGATGTTAGAATTATATTGTGCTGAATGTTTTTTCGTTTTATTACAACGAAATACAGAATGCTTTTTTACCGTTTGTATTTTTTCTGACTGAAAACTGTCAATAAGCCAGTCGAAAAACATAAAATTTATTTATTATTCCACGTTGAATATATTGAGAGTCTAATTGTTTTTTTAAATAAGTGATTATAAATTGAGACAAAGTTAAAAAAAAATATTGTTAACGTTTTAATATGTAGTGTTTCTCAATTCTTTATGTTTTACCGTCAATTCGACCGCCTGAGCGAATTGCATAAAATCGACGCAGTGTTTAGCGTGTTAAATTAAAACTGGCTCAATTAAACATCGATAATTGTTAGTTATTAATTTTTTATCTGTCGATTAGATGAAACTTACTAATGTAATATACATTGGGAAACACTGTTTCAACATCGTAACATTGATTTGTGTTACTATACAAATTATTAAAAGTAAATATTGTGATTATACGTATACGAAATATATATATATATATATATATATATATATATATATATATATATATATATATATATATATATATATAATAGAAAAATTGAAGTTCTGTTATATTAAATCCTTTGTTCGCGCAGAAATTTCAATTTTGATTTTTAATTCTGAATTATCTCATAAAACGATAAATATTCATCAGAAAGTTTTCATTAATAACTTGTTTATTGAATTGTTGTTAAAATTTTATAACTTTTTAATGACTATTGACTAGCAAAAAGAAAAGTCATTGAACAATATCAAACAAACTAATATATTCATGCATTTTCTGCTAACATATATGTGTGGTATAATATATTAGCATTTTACCATTAGATTGTAACATGTTTTTGATATAGTTTTTTGTTTTTCTTTTATTGGGGACAAAGATTTAAATGGTTGCATTATATATATATATTATATATATATATATATATATATATATATATATATATATATATATATATATATATATATATATATATATATGTATATGGATGTTGACAGAAATGTTTTATTTTAATGTTAAGAAAGAATTGAAATGACTCGTATCGCCTTTAGCTCATTCCATTCACTTGTAGCAATAGTGTACTAATGTGTTCATTGTAGTAAAATTTTAAAATTCTAAGAGAATGAAAACAAAAAAAAGGTAACTTATTATATACAGACAGTATTTGAGATAGGATTGTGTCCTCGCGTGTGGGAGTCTTTGATTTTTTTTATGTTTATTTTATCGAAATAACTGAAATCGATTCGAAGCTAATGCTATCTGAGCATCGAACCATTCTTTGTGTTCTCTGTATAGACAAAAATTAAAATAAATGCTTACATAATAATTTAAAAAAAGGAACTCAAATTTTACTATTGGAAAATACCTCATGCTGCATGCTCAAATTATATATTTATCGTGCACATGTGCATTTTGACAAATGTTTTTAGTAATACAATTGTATCTAACGAAAAAAGGCTAAATTAAATATATATGTACATAGTGTACCTCTATTTCAGTTTTCTTTTTATATATGAATTGTATCAATTATATAATGAAATTTTTACTCGGAAAAACCTCTTGTTCCCATATATTATTTATTATTCTATTGTATATAATAACTATATCAATACATTCTTATTTTACTGCACCAATTATATATATATATATATATATATATATATATATATATATATATATATATATAAACAAGAAATGTCGTTTTTATTATATTTAAATCCATGGTAAAATTATACCGTAAAAACATATTTATTTTTTTGGATAGACCTGTTATAAATTGTGATATATTTATTATTCATTTGGGAGCAATAGGATTATTAAACATTTTTTGTCAAAAAGTCTTAATATCCATTTTTTCTTTTTTTTTACTAGTTAATCAAAAATTTTAAAAATGTTCACATTGCTGTTTTAGTTTGAAGATTATATTATATCATTCCAGAAAATGTCACAAATTTCTTCGTGTTTCTTTTAATATTTATAATGTAAGTAAATATATATTAATTTCATTCAATTTTTTTTACTTTAATATACTTGTACTGTTTTCAGTTTTTTAATAGTTTTTAATTTTTAATTTTTTCCTTTAAATTAACTATTATTGTATTTTCTTTTTCGTATTATCCCATTTATGTGAATGAATATTTTTGTATTTTGATATCAAATACTTATAGAAATTCCACATTATAATTACTGATGTGATTTGTATATCAGAGAAATTGTTAACACAAATTGTGCGGGCCGTCTAGTATTATATAAAATTTCTTTAAATATTCTAGTATTATTATTTTATATGATTTACACTTAGTATTTTTAAATCTTTCATCACTTTTTTGCATAATATATATATATATATATATATATATATATATATATATATATATAAATTCTTTAATAAAATTAATCCACCATCTCTATAATTTGGTTATGTTATTGTATAGCGCAATGCATGATGATGCTTTTCATCATTTCACATGCAAATTCTAAAATGGCCCGCCTTTTTAGTGTTGACACGTGTAAACATATAGTACACTAGTATAAGATATTACTATGTATTTATATTTGTTTGCTCATTGCGTTTCAGTTACGTTAGTCGACAAATTTCAGACTGATAACGAATCTTTTTAGTATATTTTTATAATAGTTAGTGTAAGAAATGTTTTTGCAATTATTTATTTATCTTATTTTTGCTCTTGTTTAGTAGAATTTTTTATTGCACACACACACACACACACACACACACAGATATATATATATATATATATATATATATATATATATATATATATATATATATATATAACACATGTTAATATATTTGATAAAATGTGAAGACAACGATTTTGTCATTTTTCACATATCATTTCTTTTTCTTGACATTGTTTCTCAATTGTCAAATGATGTAAAATATTTATTTAAAATACTTGCATTATAGGTACATTTTATGTATGTATATATTTGTGGAATGTGAAAATGTCGAATTTGGCAAATTTGGCTAAAATAATAATAATAATAATAATAATGAGAAATTGAAGAAGAATTACATTATTTTCACCTGTATTGTAATTGTATAACTTAAAAGAAAAATCATTACGAAGAGAAGTCGATTTGGAGAAAAAAAGAGGTCATCTTAATTTTAATAGCAAAAGAATCACAATTAAAATTGACCTATTTAAATTGTAAGTTATGTATATATTTATATACATATGTATTTAAAAAAAAAATGAAAAAAAAATATTGAATGGCAGCTTTTTGCTCATCTGTGTTATTTGCTCCCATTTTTAATGTTTCATCGTTTGTCATCATCAGGCCTAATGAATCGTGTACAAATTAACTAAAGTTTCACATGTTTAATGATGAGTTAGCGCTATTTTTTTTAATCTGGTCGACTGATCTGTTTTTGGGTTCGGTCTAATTTTACATATTTCGCATATATTTATGGGATTGCAAATGACACAGCTTTGCATCATGCCCTGCTAACGAGTAATTTAATGTCATTCACATATTGATTCCTACCAGCTCTTTGTTAATAAAAGTAAATCGAAATTTATGTTTATTATTCATTCATCCAGCTCCCGATTTCCTGTATTTTAGTTACTATTTGATAGTTTAATAAGCGAATAAAAAGAATAAGTTAAGATGAAAGACGTGAACGCTATTCCTTGTGTTTTAGATAAGTTATTGATCAGTCATATATTCCTTTCAATACATTCGTCTTTTTGCCATTGGATAGTCATCAAAAATATCAAACAGTACCAATTACAAGTTTGCTATATAAAGGAGGATTTATTAATATACTTTGGTCATAACGTTTATAAATTTATAAAAATGTTAACATCAAAGCTTTAAATGAATTTTATTAAATAAATCTTATCAATGAAAAACAATTCCGAAATTCGTGATATTAAATTCTTGTGTTACGTCAAAGTTAGATGTAAAGCTAGTGATGCAGTTTTATAGAAAATTAATTCATTGAATTTGCGGGTTCTATGATTACTAATTTTATAATATAATGTTACTTTATTTTATACGATATAATACTGAACGATCTCTACAACTTAAAATATACATCCTTGTCATGCCAAAGTTCAATTTATTGCTATATATTTTCATTGTAAAATATTTCAGCATTTTCCAACCAATTCTTCTTTAATTTTGATAACTGACCTCTTTAGGTAAGGCTACAAACATAATAAATCATACTTTTCTTCACTGTAATTATAAAAATATTAAATTTATGGTATAAACCATATTTAAATATAGTTTTCAAATTTAATAATTTTATCTTTAATCGGCATTTAAATTAATAAAACTATTTTTTTAAGTTTAAAGTGAATTTATTTTTTTTTTAATACCAGAAAATATTAAATTAAATTATATTTTAAAATAAGATTCATCTCGCATTTCGTTCATACTTTTCTTTTATTTTTTTTTTTTTGTAATATCAGCTATTTAAATACATAAATAAATATTTTAATTTGAACTAATATTTATAAATATATATAAAATACTACAAAGTTCACATAATAATAACATAACTACTAAATGTGTTATGACCACAATTCAAATATTTAAAGTAATATTTTTATGAATCAATTCCAAAAACTGTCTGTTAATTATTTAAATATTAAAAACTATTATATACTTTTTTATATAGAGGCATGAATACTATATATAATATATACATTTATAACTATTATATTTTGTATGTTGATCCAGTTTCGATGAATGAAAAAAATCATGTTTAAAGTGGTATCTTGACATTTGACCCCCCCCCCCCCCGATCTCTTTCTCACATGACATTACCATACAATTATCAGTTCGTGTCACTTAATTTTACCCTCATCTCTTTTGTGATGAAAATGACCAGATCAGAACTCGATTGCGACCCGGCAGGTCGCCGTGAATGGCCGAAAAACGATCCAATTTATTATTCTATATCACCATCCAGTGGTCCAATTTTCATCTTTTCATCTCATCTGCGGGTCGTCCGGGTCAAAATAGGGGATGAATCTGTACTGGTTCTGTTTTTTTTTTCAATTTTGAATATATTTAAAACAGGTGAATGTGTTTACATTTTACAGGTGATTACACCGACATGAATTATATAATATATTTTGTAAACGCTATTTCTCAACAAATTATGGGTGATGTTTTTCTTTAATTTTGGAGTCATAATTTGTTTATTCAAAATTATGACAATATAGATATACCATATAAACCGGTTTTTATAATCGACTAATGATTTTTTCAACATTTTGCCTGACTTTTCATTTGCTTCGTGATATCATTTTTGCGTATGAAAGAATTTCAAATTTCTTTCATTATAGATCTTATATGTAATTAAAACATTTTTTAATATTACTTCGATTATAACATATTGATAGTGCAAATTGAAACTCGCGATTTGTTTACTTAAAATAACTGTTGTTATTTTGAGATAATTGCAAAATATCGGTGTATATTTTCACATTCTTTATAATGTAGTGATTCAAAAAATACTATTATAACTTATTCAAATATGTTTGATTCTTTCATTTGAATCGAGACAGGTAAATTTAAAGAAAAAAAAAACAATATAAATTAACCTACAAATATAATAATGTTCATATTTATTATTTTTATTCGTAGGATACAAGGGTTGCGAAAGCGCCTCTGGGAAAATAAATATTTTTATGTATCCTTTATTATTTCTAATGATACTTTGAAAACATATTTTGATTGCCCGCCAGGCCCAATTACCTCACAAGAATCCTTTATTGAAAAACCGATATCGTTTATATTGTCCTTTTTTCCGAATATAATGAAAAACACGTGTATATGTCGGAAAAATCATTATTTTCATGGAAAATATGCACGATATACTCACGAGTCCTTTTTCTATTTTTTTCAACGCGATCCTTTCTATAAAATATCAGCTTAAAAATAATATATATATATATATATATATATATATATATATATATAAATATATATAATAAAATATAGAGTATTCGGCATAAATATATATTTAATTTAAAAAATAATGGTCATTGTTATTAAAATTGATTAATTAAAATAATAATAATATTATAATATGCTTATAAGCTTTTTATACAAACGTTGAACGAATGGGATGAATAAATTATCTGACCATCCCCTAAACAGTTTTTATATTAAAGTGGTGAAAACCGGTTAGCGTTTTTAACGCGAATTTCATCCCCCTTTTATATACATATTTTCGACGCGTTCGTTTATACGATGAATTTAAAAATGTACAATCAAACACAAGTATATTTATAAAATTAATCGAAACCGACTATATAATGTGTAACAAAAATACCAAAGTATTTATTGCTGTGATCAAAATGTAAGGTAAAGTTGTCATTTAAAACTCCCGGGCATTAGGAAGGTGGGTAAATTGTATTTTTTTTTTGTTTTCATAGGTTGGTAGGACTGTCTGTAACATTTGCCAAAAGTTTAATTACATGTGTTTTTACAACTCTTGATTCCTTCATCACAATAATGCACCATGTCATACTGCATATCACTCCGCAACCACCGTATTCGCCTGATTTGGCTTCGTGCGACTTCAAGCTATTCAGCAAACTCAAAAGGCCAATGTGGAGACGCCGTTTCGACACGATTGAGCAGATAAAAACCGAATCTAAGAATGACTTGAAGGTTTTACCGGAAAACGACTATTCGGACAGGGATTATTTTGAAGGGGATGAATAAATGAAGAATTGACATTTTATAAACGAATTCACCTTACAGTGTACAACACTTTTTTTTCAGCGACTTTTTAACCTTAAAATATTTACTTGTATTCCACTTCGTACATTGCATTCGACAATATCGCATACTATATATTATATATAATATACCAATACGAGTACATCGCACAAAATATACCATATACTTACATATGTTGAGATGATTCTCGCGAAGCCGAAAACGTATCAAATTGTAAATAACCGCCCACCATCGACCGCCTTTCCATAGTTGAACCGCCCCCATCGCCTTCGCCCTCTTTTGCCCGACCAGAGAACCGTTTTGTCATGTGGCATCAATATTTTGCTGAACTCAGGTCTGCTAATGCACGCTATTTTTCAACGTCTATCCCTCCCGTGTAACGCGTGGACCGCACTCGGGAGAAAAATAGCAACAATTTCGAGAAAACATATCCCGAATAAAAACGATATTTTCCACCGCTTTCATCATCTACATATATATATATATATATATATATATATATATATATATATATATTCAACGTTCGCCAAATACGTATATATGTATATGTTTGCTTTTCTTTTTTGCTTCAAACCAATTAATCGATACACATTCATAATTGTCATACTATCTCAGTTGCAAGTTTTTCATACAAATACAAATACAAAATAAGTCTAACTTCAATATGCATTTATGGTATTTTTAAATGGCGTATTCGCATTCGAATACGGATATTTTCGGATAGGGCAGGAATATATAAAAGTTCACCAATCCGGACCATTGGGTAGTGTATCGAATCTCACACGGGCTTGTGTTAAATTTACTTTTTTCTTCCTTCATTGGAGCCAGTCGACGTGAAAAATCTTTCCACTTACTTGGTGTGTACTTGAAACCTGGTCGACTGCTGTGTTCCACACGGTCGGGCACCCGTGGAAAATCGCATTGAATTTTTCACAGAAATATATATATATATATATATATATAATAATACACGTGTGCACGTATTCTGTCAAATATTCATACGTGTATATAAAGAAATCCGCAGAGCTCACTGTCATGCCAAAAAAAAAAATTAAACCCTCTTCAGCCTATCTAAATACGCTAAGAATTGAACCATATATTTATTTTACAGGTAAATATAACTGAAAAAATAAATACTTTACTAAACGTTGAATCGTTTCTTCAGATATGTGAGATAACTAGTACACCAAAACCTCGATTTGCGTTGTTAATTATTATTAAATTTTTCAATGTTTAATTTTAAATTTCATGTAAAAATAAAGGGTATTCATTTGTATTTGTAATTGTGACCCTTGTAAATGATGTACTAACACCAAATATTTTTTATTATTATTGATGTTTAACATCAGATAAAAATCCAATATTTAATTCAAGAATCAATGTTACTTGAAAAAAAAAACTAATGAAATTTGAAAAAAAACAACTTGAGATACAATAAAATATTAATCGATCTATATATAGAACTCATAAAAATCCGAAAATATTTTTTTAATTAAAAATGTAATTATTGTACAAATATATTATATTATATATAAAAGGATTTTTTTTTAAATCTAATACATTTAGAAACGTACAAATTTAATATTTGGAATTAATAAAAATTTCAATCTTAATTACTGTAACATTGATTGTAAGAAAGATAGAGAAACTTCATTTATTTAAAACATTCATTGAAGTAAATTGTTTAATATTATCAGTGAACGTGCGATGAATAAATTTCATAGACAATTTTATGTATCATTTTCAGATATTTAACGTATTGCATATTATCAATTCGATTAACACGCTTTTTTTCTCGTCCGTATTTCGTCATTTAACCCATTCGGACCTGTCATCTACCAAAATATATAATAAAGATTATACTTTTACTGACATTCGCGATGTTAATTTATTTTCTATGTAATCGAGTTCTAAATTGAATTTACAAACCATGATGCTTTTGATATTTGAAAACATTTGACAGAAAAACCAAGTGAGAAGTGAAATATAGAAGTGTGAAGTTGTATACCACATTATATTCCTAAGATAATCGTCCATTTGACGAAAGACATATTGTAATTAATTGAAAAATAATCATGAACAAGTCGGCTAGAATGAGTGAATCACTAGTGTTGAAAGTGAATTGCAAATTTTATAATTATTATATTATTGGTCGTAAAACGGTTTAACAGTATACATACAAATTCATATTTGCAATTCTAATAGATAATGCAAAACGAGTGCTGATATAGTGGCGTCGAAAGTGTTGACCCGCACAGTTTTACGGGACGTTTAAAGGTGTGAAAAACGCACCGTTCGTGTCGAGCGCGGTCGGCTTTTCCGCACGGACCGCGGGAAATATTCGGAAAAGCGGATCGGAAAAGCCGATGGCCATTCATTCATTATTTGGCGAGTGATAAAGGGACCGTGTCGCCAATACAGATTTCGTGTTTACTGTGCAGGTGTCCTCGCCGTAACGCCATTCCATATTCAAATGGCGTGTCATTTCTATGCCAAATTCAAAAATCACATTGCGCTTTGTGGTTATTGGAGGATTTCCATCGTAACGGTTCTCCAAAGTTCTCAAACTTTTTTGCGTTTTCATAGAAAAAAATATTTTATCGATTCCCAAAATATTGTACAACAAACAAAAAGACATTTCTCAAGATGCCTAGAAACATTCTTATGTCGAAAAATATTTAACATTCTTATGTGTTCCGCTTATATTTTACATTAATATTGTATTTTATATTCTCATTACGACTAGAGCGTAAAAGTTTGAGAATCGTCACGTGGAACGGCCTCACATTCGCACCCTAAAATAATACGGCCCTATCAACATTTTTATTTGAAAATACAATATTGCGTTATTGCGAATTCATAATGTAATGTTCGGAAACTCGTCGTTTTATGGCCACTTTTTTGTCTTTTTTTTTTTTTTGTTCTTTCTTTCTTTCTTTTCGTCTTTTATATCCGCGCTCATATAAACGAACAGACAGACAGACACGTTCGCACATAGGAAAAAATCCGCGATACGAATGTCACATTACATCTTAAATAAAATTTTATTCGATGTCGTTCAAAGCCGGCCATTTTTATTATATTTTATTTATTATTATTATTATTATTATCGTGGTTTTTCGTTTAATATATAATGTTTGAGATATTAATATAGGTATATTTAAACTTTTACAGATTGTTTATTCGTAATTTAAAATGAAATTCACGTTGAGGTCTATTGTAATAATGTCGACTATAGTTTGCAGCTACAGCATTGCGAGTATGACATTTTTTATTATAAATAAAATATAATTCACACTAATTTATATTGATCATTGTGTTGATTTCAGATAACGAATTCCATTGGAACAGAATCGTCGGCGGAAGTATAGCTCCCGAAGGTTTTGCACCGTTTGCGGTATCCTTGAGATCCGGTCGCATGATCAAAAGTCACTTCTGCGGCGGCTCCATCATCAGCCCCGATTTCGTGGTGACGGCCGCGCATTGCGTAAGCGCAATTTACAATGGAACTTCTTTGAGCCCGTAATTTATTTTCAAATCATATATTACTTTCGGTCAATCATATATGTCGATAAGTAATCACCTTTCAGTACATTGGAAGTTCTTTCTGGAACAAGTCGATCGACCGGAAACGGTACCAAGTCAACGGTCAGCGGAAATTTTACGCATCAAGAATGGAATTCGAGCGCAGTTAAAAATGACATTGCGATTTTAAAGTTGACGTCAAGCTTGGTTTTAAATCAGATGACACAGCCCATCGCTTTGAACAAAGCGGTAATTGAAGAGAAATTACCCGTAACCACTGTTGGATGGGGCGTAACCACGGTAATTATTGTACTACATATCATATTATTATTAAGCGAATAAATATTTATCGATTGCTTAATATTAATTTAATTTTCAGTATCCGGGCGGTATGGCTTCGAATGATTTGAAATATCTGGATACTCACACGATGCAGCATGACGAATGTGTCGCTCTTAGAGACAAAATTGCTGCCACTTATTCAGGAAGATATCCTCAAATATCAAAGCGCGAAATTTGCACATATCATTCTATAGGACAAGGATCTTGTCATGCAAGTCGTTTTATTTGTTTTGATATTTTTTTTGCACCTGTATATATGTATTTAAAATGACATGTTTGATTACACAGGGAGACTCTGGAAGTGCTCTTTACAATAAAGATGGTCTGGTTGGCATCGTTTCATGGGGACTTCCATGTGCTCGAGGTGCCCCCGATGTTTTTACCAGGGTCAGTTCTTATGTAGATTGGATTGAATCAATTATGAAGAAAAACTCCGATGATAAAATGAACTTAATATTAATCTAGTATTATTCTTTTATGAATATTTGAATTTTGTGTTTAATTTTGAAATAATAAAATAAAAATTATTATTTTTTAAATTTATAAAAACGCCAAGTTGAAAATTATACAATTTCAATATTTCGTCTTTTATATAAAGTTATTTTTACAAGTCTATTATTATTTAAGGTTGCTTTGTAGCTCGCTTTAACGATATTGATATTTATGCATATTTAGTTAGGATAACTCGGTTTTGATAAATCTAATATTCCGCTCGGGGAAGATTTCACAGAATCAAAATCGAAATCGGAGCCTTCGGTACGAAACAAAATTACCGAAATATGAAATACGATGAGACGAAATCGCTTTAAATAGAATTGTGTATCGGTAAATGGTGAATACGCATAATAAATGTTCGGCGAGTGGATGGGGCGGGGCTGGGGCAATGGTTTGGGGTGAGTATTAGTTACTTGTTGCCAGGTTTCGGAATCTTGGCACGTCCATCTGTGTTAACCCTTGTCAGGATTTCAGGGTGTTTCGAGGGCCTCGACCGGACCACCCTCTCTCTGGCCGAGGAGCCCTTTGGGGTCTTAAATCTTATTTGACAAGCCCGTGGGAGGGTTTTTGGGTCAACCGAAAGACAACCTCAGAGTGCCGGATTCAGTTTCGGAAACGTAATCTGTGTTGGGAACGAAAAAACCGCAATGCCTGATATGCGTTAATCTAGATCGTTATTGTGCGGCTACGTTAACCTACCTCCTCTGATATAACCCAAAACTATCCATACGAATCCCTTCAACTATCGTCTTTTATATATATATATAGGTCTTTTTTCATTTTTTTTTAAATAAAATAATAAGATCAATTAATTTACTAAATTTAATGAAGAAAAGGATCTCATTTTATTAAAAATTCATTGATAATAAAAAAATTACTCCAAAAAATCAACAGCAATAGTTAAATTTACGTTGCTTAATTGCAATTATTTACATTTAATAATCAGATATTAGCAAAGTATACGTAAATAAATTGATGAAACAATAATCCTAAAAGATCGTGAGTTTGTCATTCGAGTTTTTTTTTAATTAACTTGATTAATTTTAATTAATAATTCGAAAGCAAGCTTGTCAAAATATAATAATAATTTTATATACAATAAATATAAAAAAAATATATATATATATAACAGTCGACAACGCAGTGAGTCACGTCGAGCACAATTTAAATGGAACAATTTCCAGGGAAATAATAATACTTATATAGTTTATATGGCGGACGTTAATTCTAAAAGTGGCCAACGCACATCCCCAACATCCGCAGAAGTAACTCCCTTGCCTTTTCTTACACACCCAACTCACGACGAAGAACTTTACTTTTGTGCTTCGGCCGATCCTTTTGCCACCCTCCTCCTCGGCTTTTACCCTCGTTCCACCCCCGCTAGAAGGCCAATCGATATCTGACCACCACGCATTTCTATTGGCCGTTCGATGGTTAAGGGCTAAGAGGGTGTAGGACAGTTACGGCCCGGAGACCACCACCCTTTTCCGTCCTGTCCTCTCCACCTTTTCCTCCCTCTCACGTGCGCAAACCGCCCACACTTTATGGACGTATCCGTTTAACGAGATACCGCTTTTAAAAGGACACTCGCCCAATTATTACGATGAAAATTTCGAAATTTCAAAATTTGACAACAATTACCAGCTTATAGAATAGTTTGACTGAGTTTACGCGACTTGTGTCAACTCGAAAAACACAATACGGATGCCTATTTTTTTTCAAATGAAAGAATTTGAAAAGAATAAACAAGTTGAATTCTCTATAATATGTACTTTTGCCACATCCTACATATTCACCAGACATCTCACCGACCGATTTATTACCTTTTGATAACTATTCATTATTTTTATGAAAAAAATACCACAATTGTTATTAACCTAATAAACACGTGTTGTTTCTTCGTAGTTAAAGTTGCGATAAAAGGTTTCGTTGTATGATTCGGATTTTTTTTTTCGTTGATGAATCAAAATCTGGCCGGCGTCGATCTCGGGAACATTTATTCAAGGGTGCGTTCGTATAAAACATGAATGTATTTAAGCACGGCGAACTGGAGCCACCCTATATATCGAGCCTCTATTGAAACTTTCCCCTACACCTGTTGTCTGCGCGTGACTAGAATTTTCATTCGACTTCCGAACAATTTGCGTCGAATTTTCCCTACGATAGAACTCAAATCTGAACAAAACTTATTGTCGACCGCAACGAAATAAAAACAAGCATATATATATAAACAATTCTAGTTTTTTTTTCCTTATTAAATCGCGTTATTTATACTATATTTTGTTTGAATAATAATACAATAACTTTTAAAATTTAAAATAAAACGCGTGAACACTGTATCGTATGAAATTATTCAATTAGTATTAATTAATTTAATCATAAGTTTATTTTCAACATTGAGATTGGATAATTTTTATTACTAGCTTCGATTTTGAATATATATATATATATAATTGAAAATGTATATTTTATTTCATTCGATATATTGTGACTCTACGATGTCATACATCGACCACCCTCGGTACGTTACGAGAAATATTTAATTAATTTTATTTATGATAAAAGGGGATCCTCGACCTCAGATGGCTGGTATTAAGGAGACCCCGTGCCAATTGTGACTCTTAGAGGGTAACCCGGATACCGAAAAGGGAGGATTTCGCGACATCATTTATGCTCACCGTCCGAACGATCAAGTCTCTACCCTTCGTTACTTTTGCTTCCTTTAAATTTAATCAGCTTATTCTACATGCACTGCTCCAGATACTAATTTACCAGAAAATATCCCCAATTTCAACATTGGATATCGAGTGAAAAGTATTTTTTTTTTTAACAAATACGTTGCTTTTTACTAATAAAATGGTAGTTTATTTGCGAACTTTGAACTCGGTGCATATGGAATGCTCTATTCATATTGCATCGCGGTTTTCGCTTCGATATAGTCTACGATATTTCTATAGTCTATGATATTTCCGCCATTTGACAAACATTGATTCGATTATGCGATGGGAAAGTTGGAATAGTTTTAATAATAAGTGACAACACAGCGTCGAATAGCAAATCGTCGAACATTGTTTGCATTGTGGTTAACAAGTTTCGATCGTAAAATTTATTTAAGAGAATCCGAACCGAAATTTAAATTATTCTCTAATTAAATTCACCTCAAAATTAATGGAACGGACCCAATATTTGATTATAATATAATATTTTTCAATGATTTTACTCCGCTGAAGTTCGTATTATCTAAAAAAAAAAATATAGTTTTTAACTACAATTACAACGGTGAATATATTTTAAATATTATAAACGATAAAAATAAAATATTCTTAATATAAATATTTTATACGTGAAAAGTTTTCAATGTCATTAAAGTCAATTTTATCAGTCGTAAACCATCGAAAGCTTATAAAACGCGTGTGGTCGAACCCTTACGGGAGTAGTACGGGGTAGATGAATATATATATATATATATATATATATATATATATATATATATATATATATACGGAATGGTTAGCGTCCCGGCTTATTTATTTAAGAAGGGACTGTTCGGGTCTTGGACTTAGCGCATAAGAGCCAGACAGGGACGACCTCCGAGAGAAGGCTTTTCTCTTTTTGACCGAATCGAGTTTTCCACAGTCGAACCGTTCGATATATATATATAACCGAAACTATGCACACATAGCCTCAATAAAATAAATGAGCCGTTCGGAAGTCAACGGACTCAAGTGCGATGCGAGAAATATGGAAATATTTTTATTTTATATTAAATTCGGCCAACATTTGATTGATGGATATTGGAACAAAGAAATCAGTTTCAATCGCGAGTTTTTCATCTCGGCTATGATAATTTTAAGTTTGACTAATGCAAATTTCCACCTTGATATTGTTAAGATGGCGCAGAGTGTTTGAGAACTTTACCCGGGCATATTCCGATCGGTAAGTTAAGTTAAAGTAAACGTCTACTAGCTGGCATATCGCGAGTGTTTGCTTTTACATTGGTTAAATAGGGAATATGCTTGGCGGCGAATTCCGATTCATACGTTCACATTATATTATATGATGCCGGATTTTTAACATATTTCTTTCTCCCTACTAATATTCCGAAATTTTTTATTTTTATATAGAAATTTATTAAACGAATGCGTTTGAATCCGATGTAAAGTGGAGTGAAGATACGCTTGGACATTCGTAGGCGGGTACGCAGACCTTCATGTAGGCTTAAGATACTTCCAAATGTATTTCATTCAGTGGTGGTTCGTGATTTTATTAGAAACAATATTTATTTATTTATTTTTTACTGATATAATACATTCAATATTGATTTTTCCTTTTTATATTGTATTTAAAATGGGAAATATGTTAAACAATGTTTTTTTTTTATTCTATTTGAATTGTGTTCAAAATTAGGTGCTAAAAATGAGCTTAAATGTAATGCAAGGGTATTTTTCCAATAAATCAACGTTTTCACATTACGTATGAGAAATGTGAAACCGCGATTTTTCTTTTTTTTTTCATCCGCTATATAGTTCGTTTTGGTTCCCTCGATGTTTTCGCATTAGACGCGTCACTGGTCTCTATCCTCATACTTTGCGGATCTCTTTGGTTTGGCCGCCTGGGCATTGTGACCCTCTGATAAGAGGTTTATTTAGCGGAAAGGTTCGGGTTTTCCGGGACCTGTGGGGTCGGGAGAGGCCGGCCCTCAGGAACCCTGGAGGATATCTTTTAGTTGGGTAAAAGGGAATGGTAGAAAGGGTCGGTCAATGGGGAGGGACGAGGAAGTGGAAAGAGCCGTTGCCGAAGTAGAATGGGAAGGGCCTCCGAAGGATTTTTTGTTCGGAATTACGAAACTATCTATTCTGATATCGGACCGCTTGGGTCAGAAGGGTATGTAAGAAAATGGCCGCTGGTACTGCGGCGAAACTGCCTGCCCAATCCCTATTGGCTTTTAATCATTGCTTTTGTATCGGTTCGTTTGAAATATATGTCTATATATATTATTATATACTTATTACATTATGGTTACGAATTAATTTATAAATTCTTATATATTTAAAGTTATCATATATTACATAAATTTATCGCTATGCAAATTGAGAAATGTACGATTTAGTTTGCTATGTAGTTAAGAAAAAAATAACAATTTGAGAAAATTTTTGAACATCTAAAGAAACTTAAAATATTATAAATCATACTTTATATTTAGTTTGCCGAAATCTTGAAAAGTTATTTATAAATACATATTTTTTTTATTTTCAAAAATTATATAATTTGAATGAAATTCACTTTATTTTTGGATTTTTTTTTTTTTGGTAGATAATATAAAATAAATTAATATCATTTAATAATGTATATATATATATATATATGTATATGTATATGTAGAGTATGTTAATAGTATGTAGAAATGTTAGGCGATTTGCATTAAAAACGATTTTACGGTTTATAGTCGGGTAGTTGGAAAGCATGATATGTCATAACACGTCCACGCAAAGTACTTAGCGATACAAACGTGCGGCCCGAAAAACGTGTCGGTTCCTAATGTTGCGGCTTTCCAATGGGTGGGCAGAACTCGGGGCGGCCGTTTCGTGATATTTCTAGAGATACGCGCTGTCGAGGGCGACCCCACCGAGGGATACTAAGATATGAGGTCATAAAAAGCACGTGTGACCGCGTGTAGTACATGACCGGTGGTCCGGGACGGGGCATCCCTTTAGGTTCTGGACCCGGTCGGTATACACGTGTTGTGTTTCCCTTAGCCTCGTAATTGATCTGTTAAATCTGTGTCCGATTGCGGTTCACGTGCCGGCCCCAAATCATTTTACAGGCGCCGATCCTACATTGTAAAATCCCACATCGATTCAGTTTGCCTCGCCTTCATTTATTTATATATCCTTTTCAAAAATGATTTCGTTCTAATATTAAAAGCATTCAGATTCTGAGTTAAATACGAGATAACTCAAGTATTTATAGTCATTTGCTAATTACATAAAGTCTTCGTATTAATCATAAAACAACAATCATAGTATTATATATCTTCAGCATACGACTATAAATACCAAAACCGAATCATCATCTCGTATTTAACGAGATATAGGTTAGATTTTCATTTCTAAACAAGGATAAATTTAATAAAATATTCTTCGCAAGTCTTCTAGTTAATTTTAAACATATGTATAAATATAAATATATAATATATACCATAAGATAAGAAGCATGGGGTTTAGCTTATAAAAATGCTCGTCGTGATATCCGTTAGTGTTGCCGGTTTAAAGTTGCGGTCGTGTGCAAAATGAGTTACCATCAGTTAGGGGTCTGCGGGCATTGGGGCTAAGGGATGAGACTCTTGTGGGTGGAAACCCTGCATATGGTCACGGGGTTGTTCACTATAACAACCCATCTTTAATAATTTTGACAAAATTTCAAATGATATAAGGAAACTAATATTTTTAATATTCGACGAGTTAGCAAACTAAATGTATTTCGGTACGAATTGTTAGCTGGCCAAGATTTCTCTCTTTGTCAATTTCCATAGATTCCACGAGTAAAGTACATCTTTGTATCAACACGGGAAAATGGCCGAATCAATAATGGAAAACTCATTTCGGCGAAAAACGATAAAATATATTACTCGTTTTCGATATCTTGATAAGTCGTTAAATGGTAAGCGACGATGTTTTTTTTTTCTCTTCAAAGTTTGGTTAAGCGATAATTTTTTTGAATTATTCACTATACAAATTTATCAATATCTACTTAGAAAAAAAAATTAAAATGAAAATTATATTCGACTACAGTAATATCGGACATCTTAGGGATATTGTGAAATATATTTAAGACACGGAATTTTCCTTCGTTCCCCTTGTAAAAATAAGATAAATTCACCCTCCCAGGTGACCGACGAAAGGCCAGTGTTGCGTCCGCCTCACGACTGATCGCCGACTCGTGATTCGAATTTTAATTCAACGTTTGAAACCCCTGACGACCCTTCGTGCCGTGTTTCATTTATACGCACATACACGCATCCGCTAAAAAAGTGCTGAAAAAAAAAAGAAAATCGAGATAGTTTTTCATCTGAAATTCGTTTGCTGAACGCACGTTTTTCATTCGCACACACGCGTAATATAAATATATGCGCGTTTATTTTACAATCTCAACTGTTTAAATTTATTGAATATGGATTCCGTGTCATCAACTGGATGATGAAAAGGAGATTTTAGTTTAGTGTAAATTAGATAAAAAGTGGATAACCTGCCGCCTTAAGGTCACATGTGGTTTTTTGATCTTAGGAATATCGTCACTTACGTTCTATCACAATTTTTCTATGTTATAATATTTTTTTTTTGTATATTATCAAAAATCTAATAATATGATATCAAAATGAGAGGATTATTTTTTTTCTTGACATAATTGCGAATTTACGCGACTAAATTACTCTACAATGCTAAATTTGATGTGCCTTATAGGGGTGAACTTTCAAACATTCGATCAATTCGCAAAGATTATATTTCAAGTCGGATGATTATATTGTCGGATGTATCTTGACAAGAAGATTTTTTTTATATTTTAGCAATATTATGAGCAGTATTTTTAGTAAAGTTGTGAGCCAAAAAGTATACGTACACATTTGTATGTACACAATAAAAAATAGACTTTATAGAGATTAATTTTCGAATTATCCAGCTAATCCTTACAGATATTATTACGTATTATGCATTTTCGGAAAATAATGTTTGCTGAAAATCATTTTGTAATCAAAGTTTTCTCAACAAAATTATGAAGCAATAACACCAAAAAATGTATGAAAATGGTGAATTTTGAGAACTGTTGGTTAATTCGTAAAACATTACTGGTTGCATCTCAATTAGAAGTACTCTTTTCTAAATAAGTTTTTAGAAAGTAGGTTTTTTTTTAGCAAAGCATAATCTGTAAATTAATTTGAAATACGAAAAAATATATGCATAAATTAATATATGCATATATTTTTACAATACCATAGTAATTTGCGGTATTTGAAATGTAAGTATAAACCTTTCGTCATTTTACAAAAGGAGCTTTAGAAGTTAAGATTCTTTTTCACTTTTCAATTACCTGATTTTACAAGTTTTATTATCTTTTGTTTAATCTATGACAGACCATTGCTGAAAAATATGATTTATGAGTAAAACAGTTCCACACCTTAATAAGCACACAAAGGCAATTATTGTATTTTTTGATAACCGATTCTGAATACGTATATTTAAAGTGAATGGGAATTATAATGAAGTTTAAAATTATATTTAAAAATAAAAATCGCATATCAATTTTGAATGGTAGATGAAAATAGTATGTCTATATCAGCGGATCCCAATATGTGTACGCGTACCACATAATAGCGGAATATATATATATATATATATATATATATATATATATATATATATATATATATATATATATATATATATGTTAGAGGTACACACTTAGGAGACAAACAGGTAATGGGGTATACTAATGAAAAAATTTAAGAATATGAATTGTATAAGCCGTATTTAAATCCATTATACAAAACGACCGAATTACACAAAGTGCCCGCGACACGTGTACGCGTTATACACGTGTCTGGGTAAATTTTTACGTCGCTCGCGTTGAGATAGAAAGACGGATATCTCGACATGGCGGCAGTCTCATATATTTTGCGCATTCGCGCGAAACGGTATGCCGGCTCGGATTCGATTCCTTTTGACAAATGCGAAATGAACTGATCCCATACTCCAACAACTTTTGCAACCCTCGGCCGACCGGTTTTTCCCCTTAGAGCCTCCCCCCAAAGCATCCCCTTCGAGCGCTCAGGTTTAACCGTAATCGAGATGATCCACTCGCGAATCCACTCAATGACGATACGTGTAATGCATTTGATTGCTATTTTAAATTATAATAGTATGCTACTATTTTTTTACTATTTACATATAGTATACCGCTAAAAATACTGTGGATGATTCAATAAAATATATCGCTCAATGGCCACAAATTTTGTATTTAGTAAATTTTGAAACTACAAATCTATAAATAAACTAAACGTATTTAAACTTATCTTTTAGATAAATTATTAAAATTCACGCACCCTCATGTTAATTATAAATAATTCTGTATTTTGCTATTAATATTTGTTAATTTTATGTAGAACATAATTGTAATGAAATAAACTTTACATTGCAATAATACTATATGTGAATAATTATCTCAAGTAAAAAAAAAATATATATATATATATATATATATATATATATATATATATAATTAAATGTATGTGTAAATGTCGTGTTGATTGGTCGTAAATTACATACTATTAATTATACAGGAAATGCATCGCTTTATTTTAATAGATGCCAACACCCCACATCGAATGATTGATTCAACCCTTTAAGCGCCGGACGAGTTGATTGACTAATTGAAAATTATGATGTTGAAGAGGGGAGGAAAATGATTAAATGGTCTAATGATGTTGGCAAACGTGTGAAAATGATTAAAAAATAAATAATGAATCAATTTCATTATTTATTTTTGTGGACACTTCCAATTTTTAACAATAATACTTTTATATATATATATATATATATATATATATATATATATATATATATTAAAATAATAATTTTTAATTTATATAATGTGCAAAAATAAGAAATCTGAATGCACATTAAGGTGTTACGTCAACAAGTCAAGTTGTAATAGGATTAAATTTATTTATGGTAGTTATTTTCGACCGAATCGTATATGTGTAGGTTAAATCAAAGGTTTTCAATATAATATTATATCATTTAAAAATAAATTACGAACAAATTCAATCTTAGACTATAGAATAAAATTTAAAAAGTTTTTATTATTATTAATAATAATGAATATACTATATTTGCAATTATAAATGAAAGTTTGAGAAACGCCGCCTTACAGAAAGAGAGGTAACGAAATAGAGGGTTGTGTCCGCGCAACCCCTAAAGCTGCTCGTATTTGGTCACTGCTCTGAAATATATAAATGACCTCTTTAACTGGAATGGTGTTGGCTTCACCGCACAACTTAGGGGTAGCAGATGTGGAGAAACTACCATCTGAAACACCATCTCCACAACCACCGCAGCCATCGATAACTACGTCAATTTATTTAAGTATGAAACGTATATAAAATGCAAACGATATATCTTTTATATCAAAATAATTCTAATATAGATTCATTTTTATAAAATTGTTTATCACAGAGAGAGAGAGAGAGAGAGAGATATTTTAAGAATTATGTGAGCGTGTTAAATTTTATTTGTATTTGCGCGGGTGGTTTTCGGCGAGTGAGGCTATCGGTGGGTAGCCCTTGAAGAGTGTAACAAATAGGCTTATACATAGCAACCGTACCAAGTTAGTTAAGGGATGAAATATTGGTTCGGTTAGGACCTGGCTCACGGCAGATTTACCATTATATATGATGTAGGTAGAGGGAACCACCCTCCGGATTCGGTCCTCGGTCGAACTCACCCTACGAAGTGTTCCTCTTGGATACCCTGAAACGACCCTCGCCCGGTTGAGCCTCGCCACTTTTACTTTTCAGTGTAGCCGTTTGCGATGAAGAAGGCGACGGAGTCGGTGGTGGAGTCGATGGTGGAGTCGGTGGTGGAGTCGGTGGTGGATCACGTTCTCGCCTGTCGGGGATGGATACGGAGTGCACTCATCATGGCCTGAGGGTCAGTTCCCATTAACGAAGTCAGACTGAATTAAAATATGACTACACATACATTATATACGTATATATATATATATATATATATATATATATATATATATATATATATATACATATGAAAACACGCCTATAAATAATATATATATACATTAATTTGATTCTATTTCATTTTCAAATATTAAAATTTTAAAAAATATATAAAAACAAAAAATAATCTTACAATCGTAAGGAAGAAAAATAACCGTATAAAAATATTTTTTTCTAAAAAAAACATACTTTTATATCGTATTACTGTATTAATAATAATAAAAAACCATTGAATAGTCATATCGCATTAATAGTGGCAATTATATCGTAAAAACGATATAAATAATTGCTCAGATATTTTGTAAATATATTAATTGATTCTTTTTACATTATCATCGAGAATGAGTAAGTTTCAGTTCAATCGAATATAGAAAAGCGCTCGAAAAATCGATTACAAAATTCCACCCGGACAAACAGACACATGAAACATATAAAAAGTGTGCAATAATAGCGAATAATTTATTTACTAATTATAATATGTTGAACATTTGCATATTTTTTGAATTAATTGTATATATAAATTTGTATGTATATGTATAAATTTTAATCGATCACATTAACCGTCGATAAAGGACGCTGTTCGTGATCAAGATTAGCCGTTTCGGATTCCGGGCACGCGTCCGCGTCTTTCGTCGCAACAACATATTTATGCGAGACATAAAAGGCGACGATATCACCGGAAACAAACCGGGAACGGATGCGAAGATCCCGGGAACCTCGGCACCGGATAAAAGACGAAGCTTTCCCGAAGACGACGGCAAAAAAAAAAGAAAAACAAAAAACGGAACCAGAACGAAAAAAATAGGAAAAACGCAGACATCGGGCAGGTATTGTCCCATTCGTATGAGCGGTGCGAGCACACCCCGAAAACCGTAAAAAATACGAGCACTTTTGTCACATAATTTACGTTAAAGTACACCCCCGTTGCGAGACGGAGAGGCGCAGTAAGTAACTCCGGTTGAGTCATAAAGCTAAACACATAAATATAAAAAAGGGAAAAAAAGAGAATATCCCCGGACTAAATCCCCCGAAATCGAATGTCCTGTGCCAGAGCCGGCTGGGGTGGATTTTCAACCACCCATCCGATGCCTGACGTATATAACACTATATATGCGGGCGCACATACAGCCCATTTTCGACGCTACAATAAATAAGTGTACGTTTGTAGCCCTGCTTTATACACTTCTTTATTGTGATCGAATGTGAAGTCGGAATTTGTAGTTTTAATATGTTCGATACGTTATTTAAGTATTAATTTACATTTCGATTCATTTGAAAAAAAAATGATTTGAAACTGTCATAATTTCGATATATTGCGATTGCTATTTTTTAATGATATTGTCTTCAATAATTTCAATATCAAATTTCCATATAAAAATTTGCGTAATTTGATTCGTTCAATACACGTATTCATTTCGATTTTATTTGAGCGTATCTAGGTCAAATTTTCTCGATTGCAGCAAAGCAGTTGGAAACCCCTGCGTGTATTTCGTGGGTGGGCTGATTGGATTTTGCGCAGGATTTACTTCGCGATACCCTTTTGTTTATTCATTCGCACCGAAACGAATAAACAATAGGGTGACGCCGAAGTGCCAAAGGTTGTATCTCATCCAGTTTCAGGATAATCGAAAGATTCAGGTGCTTTTTTATCTCTGACATGCACTATGTTCACCATATTTGACTTTTTCGACAGTATCTATCTCCGAATTATCTCCTAAAACTCCTGATTAGTTTTAAAATTGACTTTTATTATTCATGTGATCATAGAAAAATTATATATATATATATATATATATATATATATATATATATAAATTACACTATACAAATTACGCAGTTTTAATATATGGTAATTATTATAATATAAATTCTACATATGATTGTACAATATATATATATATATATATATATATATATATATATATATATATATATATATATATATACATTAAAATTACAATAGTTAATCTAATAGATTTAGTCATTTTAAATAGTCATAAATAAAGTTCATAAATAAAATTCTGAAGTTTTTAAACATATACTTCTACACATTGTAAATCCTTGATAAAAATTCAGATTTAATAGAAATCAATTTGAATAAATATAAAATAATTAATTTGTTTTATTTTAAATATTTTTTTTAAATCTTAATAATTGAAAAATAATATTTAAGATATATTAATTACATAATTAAAAAAAAAAGTGTGGTGTAAAATAGATTATCGAAAGATAATTAAATTGTTAATGCTTAATTTTCGTCTTCGATGTAATTTTAACCAATAGATTTGATGTAAATTTTCATCATAACATTACCATACTTAATTTCATTTTTTTTCAGATGTAAAATAGTTTTAACATAAATAAAATTTTCTAAAAAATGACAGAACCTTTCCATAGAGGCTATCTCTCAAAAATATGCTTGTGGCAATTTAAATCTCTTACGTTTTCAAACACTACACAATGGCTATTTTACACGTTTACGTGCAAAAAGCGAAAATCAAAAAGAAAATTATTAATAATAATAATACGTAAAATGAAGGGTGCTCACCTGCCCGTCGCATAATAAACAGCGACAAGCCCCCCGGGGTTTGAACCGCACACGTCACAAACATTTCGCCCATTATGATATTTCCCTTATTTTTTTTCTTCTTTGTCGCATATATTTTATATATATATATATTATTTTTTATAAGAAAAAGTCTCAAAAATACGACTTTCCGCACGCGCAAAAAAAAACCGACGATTTAGTGAGTGCAAAAACGAAATAAAAATGGCGGAAAAGGACGCCATAATTCACGTCAGTGCAAAAAATTATTAAAATAAAGCGAAGTTATTAATTGCGCACGAACTCTGAGATTCGGTTGTTAATTGTTTTTAACCCTTTGGTGACCGTGAATTTTGTTTATTAGAAAGTTATTAAATTTGTAACGCGATTTAATGTCGTGATATTTTCATTTTTAAACAGATCTATATAAATATTTAATAGTTTTAATTTATATTAAACGTTATCATATTGAAATGTATTAGATGTCATCTTTGCTTGAATCAAAATGACCGTCGCTGACATTTGATCGTTTATATTGCGCTTTAGCTTTTTCCGCTTCCGTCGGACATCGCGCAATTTCCCGACGTAACAATCGCGAAAAGACAGAAAAAAAGAGAAAAACTCATCGGTTGGTTGAATATGGGAGAGAGAACGAGAAGAATCGGAAAAGAAAGAAAAAAGTCTTCACGAAGGGACAGCGACGTAACGGTAAACCGGCAAAAGAAAACAAAAAAAATAGACAGCAAGCAAGCACAAAAAATGAAGAAGAAAGAAAGGAAAATCGGAAAGACAGGCTCGGGAGAAAAGAAGAAAGATGGAGAGACGTTTTCGAGGTAAGATCACATTCGGTTTGCTTTAGCGAGTCGGCTACTCGTATAATATGACGACGTCAACTCGATTCCCTTATGGTCTTATTTAAATAAGCCGGGACTTTGCCTACTCTCGTATTTTTCTTGCGCACTTTTTTCCCCGTTTTTCCTTTTTCCCTCCCGCTTTCCCTCCGACGTCCTTCTTACACACACCCTTCCCCCCTCTTGCCGTTTCTGTTCTTTAGGTTTTTCTTGTTCTTATTCTTTTATTTTTGATGTTTTTTTTCCTTTTTTTTTCTCTTGGCCGCACTACTTTGCTCACACCCGACCATCCATTTACAGAGGTTCAGCTTCCTTCGAGTCGTTTTCACTTTCGACGATTTGACCGTCGAAAAGAAATATGAGCAAAAAAGTGTGGAAATGTAACACGCCTTTATTTTTTTGTTAACAAAAAGGCTTAATAGGCAAAAATTTGTTTCGCTTTCACGCCATTTTATATATTTATGTAAAAAAAAAAAACAATCATTTATTTATTACACCAGTAAGCAAATTTATGTATAAAAAGATTCTTAATTTGATATCACATTTTGTTAATATTAAGAACAATAAATCTGACGTATTCTCAATTGGAAATAATCAAAAAAATCCATTAAAAATTTAAATATAAGGAAAGACAGACTGCAGCTATTATTAAGCATTACAAAATGCGTGTAATATTCGAATATTGGAATGATCTAGAAAAGAGAAATAATTTAATCATTTAAAGTAGTTTGAAATTGAAATAGCGCGCTATAATATCATATTATATAAAAGACACAATTACATTTCTTTTATTCGGTCAGACGTTTCATTCGCAGCATTTTTGCTCACAAAGGGGTGGCACGCCAGGTTCCATTCGTCCGTCTACTAACAACCCCCGGGGTTTCTCTCACCACTTGACCCGCCGTGGTTCGCAGAGGAGAAAATTCTCTTTAGATTTGAACTTTTCCAGGTGGATTTTTCATATATGAGTCCTCGAGAGTACAGTGGAACCGGTAAAGATGGGCACGTTATGGGCGAAGGGTTGGAGTTAGGTGGACTGGAATGTTATATTCTAAGGTTACACGCTTTATAAGCGTCCCGGAACATGTCCTAGGAATCCTTTGATATGAGATTTTTGTTTTCGCATTCTCATCTCCTTCGTGCTTTTTTCCACCGTTTCCTTTTTTCTTTTTTTTTTTTGCTCCTGTACTCATCGTTCGCAGTTGGAGAATTTGCAAAATTTTCATTTTTCACCGATAAACGTAACCGCTGTCCAAAGAAGCTTTTTCTATGGAATAATTACATTCAAAAATATTTCATATCTATATAGAACTATCGTTTAATAAAAAAATCAAAAATAAAAAGAAAAAACCTTCAAAAGAATACCTTTTAATAATGAATATAAAGCGTATGAAAATTATTTTAATATTTATTTCTATGAGAAAAATATTTTTCTACATTAATATGAAATACTCAGATACAAAAAGGATATTGTTTTTTATCTAATTCTAAATGTTGACATAATTAATATATTTATTTGTCGTATTAACATCGTCCATAACATATAGATCTATAATTGAAATTCTAGAAAAAAAAAAAGATTTTTTTAGTTTAAATAAATAAATAAATCAATATCATTCTTTGTGTATTTTGCACAATAATTTATGAAAAATTAATACAAAAAATGCAGAAACCTTGGTTTCTAGAGAATATTATTATATTTTCGAAAATAACTATAATTTTATTTTATATACTGAAATTTTTATCCTCTATAAATATATAATAATACCTGCATTATAGATATTTGTACACGCGTTCGTGTGTGTGTGTGTGTGTGTGTATGTGTGGTAACGTTGTAGAAATTCGATTTTCTAGGCGAATTCATTTGATGGTTGGTCATAAAAGGCCCAAGCCGGTGCGCGGATAACCAATTTGACTTTACGACGGGCCGCAGACCGATGTTGGACTACGGACACAGAGTTTGCATCATCTGACTGCCGACCCTGTGCGCGATACGTTATATTCGTTATATAGCGTGATCGTAAAATGACGACTTAACACTGAAATATAACCGCATATATGTACGAATATAATAAATATTTATAAATAATATGTATTAAAATTCACGATATTTATTCACATTTCAAAATTAACGTTTAATACGTTTTATATGTAAAAATGCAAAAATAATTTTGAAACATATAATAATAAAATATTCTTATATTTTTTTTAATTATATAATATTTTTGAAACAATTCTTATTATATTTGAAATTATTATTTTTTTTTGAACTTTAATTATTAGTTAATTAATAAAATGTTGATCGAGAATCAATAATTTAATATGAATTATTTGATATAAATGTCTCAATATTACAATATAAACTTTTAATTAATTTAAAAATGAAAATAGAACTTAAATAAAATAGTAATGGCTAATTTTTAGAAAATTTTATGAATCCATTCATTTCATGTTTGTTTTATGAATTATACACAAACACCCAGCTCGTTCGCGCGCGCACGCACACACACACACACACACACACACACACACACGTATATAATATTACATATAACACGAGTTATAATTTTGTTTGGACTCGGTGTTAAATATCGTCCCCCTCTATTCGCGTAAAGAACGGCATAAAAATTTATGGGGGGTGGACAGTTTCCTGCGAGGCAATATCGGGCGTAATGTGCTGTATAATCCGGTTTATAGGTGTGGGATCGTCCCCATTCCCGGTCAGGTCTGGTCGAAAGTCGGGGAAGGGGTCAGCTCTGGACTCGTCCCCCTCCCCACCTCCGAGTCCCCCTTTCTCGTTTTTTAGCGCGGGCCCCTCCCACGCGAGGACCCTTTGCCGGAATTGCTAGCCGGGATAGCACCCGAGGGGAGCCGCGTTAGGGGTGAGAAATGTGGGGGTGGCCACTGAGGACTACCCCATTCTACCCCTCGGTGCGACTCACGCCCATTTTTAGAAACGGAGGGTGGGCGCGATGGTAATGGCCGCAGAAAAATGACCGCAACCCCCGTTTCGAAACGTTCGAATGTTAATATTGCGTTTTATTTCGTTTATTCAAATTTAATTTCAATCATTAAATATATTAATTATTTTTAACATGTTACTTCTTATTATTAATTTCAATTTTTAATATTTACAATTTATTCGATTATTTGGTACAAAAATAAAAAAAAACATTTTTAGAAAATATTAAAATCATATGCTAATAATTAACTACATAATCATAATAATTTTAATTTTAATAAAATCATATTTTTCAGATTTATTTTAAAATTAAAAAGTATTAAGTAAAATATATAACATCATCGCGATATGTGTCATATATAAAATAGTAAGAAATTACAAAATGTAAAATGGGGTGACCAAGCATTAAGATTAACTGTTCGGTTTTAAAATTGGACGATATATATTTTAATATGGTTTTCAAGCAACCCCCTCATTTTATTTGTAGAAAATCTCCAAGTTCTTATTATGTCGGCTACTTTCACAATGCACATTCACTTCACTGCAACCCCGCTTTAATAACGATACTGTAGCTTCTTATTTTTTATTTTATTTTATTTCTAACGTCGACGGGGAGGGGGAGGAGAAAGGGTGTGGAATGGTTTAAGTTTACCCCAACGGCATTAGCTGGGACCATCTTCAAACGATATATACGTACATTTTTTGTCATGGAGATCACATCTGATTTGGTCGCCTCGAATTTGGGGGGATGCTCGTTTTTTTATTATTTTTTTTCTGCCGCTTGGCGACGGGGCGGTCCTCGGGTGGTTTTTGTTACTCCTACGTATGTATTATTGATCTGACGGTGGCAAATGAAAGATGGTTGGGATTTTCGTATTTTTACGGTCGTCTATGGTGTTTTTATGGTGTCTGCAGTCAGTTGCAAGCGTTTTTACCCTCTCCGTGTCGCGAATATCCGATGCGATTTTTACGCGGATTTGGAACTCTGACGTATATGCGAAATTGTACACACACACATAAATCAAATTCATATTTCATTCGATTGTAAAATTTACGGTTTGTTGGAAAATAAGATTTTCATTCTATATTAATAGGGATTTATTTATTTTCCGTGTCAAATTTCAGCTTTATATTGCACAAGTTCATCATTTTTTTTTTCGCTCACCGACTCTTATAAAAAATTATATATTTATTGAATCGATTCAAGTATAAAATTGTGCAATATTAATGTCAACTAACAAATCATATATCTAATATGGAATTATATCAATATTTTATACAGTAGCAACATAATTATTTATTTACAATTTAAAAATCAGAAATTTTTCATTCATATAAAAATCATTAGTTCTATTCAAATAAATTAAAATCATATATATATATATATATATATATATATATATATAAATTAAAAATTTTGTATATAATAAAAGTAAAATATTTAAAATATACTAAACAATATATGAAATTAATCTAAAATTAATATTAAAATTTTGTAAGATTTAAATAAAATTTTAATTTTATATGAGTGTGTAGCAAAATTAAAGTTTTATGCAATCGTTATTAGAAAATATACTGATTTTTTATTGATTATTATAAAAATATATATAAAATCATTATAGATATTATAATAAATAATAATATAAATAAAAGAATAATTAAATTTAACTCACTTATAAATCGTAGAATCAATAATACTATATTCTAATATAAAGAAGAAAAATTTACCTAATGTATATATATATATATATATATATATATATATATATATATATATATATATATATATATATATAACAAAAAAAATAACCATTTATCAAACTCTATATTAATATATAAAAAATTAGATTAGCTTTTTGAAGCACAAACTCGAAATTACACCATGATTTTATTATTATTATCTAAATAAAATATTTTATTAATATCACAATTAAAATGAAAAATATATAATATATTATTTTAAACAGAAAGTATATTTAAAAAAAAGTATTAATTACGAAATTGTGTGTTCACATTTCGATCGTATCTAACTGACTGAATTTGTGGACCTCTTAACTTTTCAACTAAATCCACCGCATGCAAAAAAAGGTACGTAATGAAAAAAAATAAATAAATAATCACAAAGGGGTACACGAATGGGGGGGGGCACAATGAGATATTTTTAAGCCCGGCTGCCGTATTAATGGATCACGAACGAACAGATAGACAGACAAGTCGCGAAAGGGTTAAAAAGGCCGCGAAACGGAAATAATAATAATAATCGTAATATTAATAGAAAAAATAACGTTGACTATGATGACGACGATGAAGCAACCCTATAGGGTTATTTTAAACATTTACAAAAGGTCCTTTTTTTTCATTTGATACAAATCGAAGAGGTACTGCACATTTTGAATAATCGATTATAATAATGAATTATATATTGTTATGCGAATTTTTCTCAAAAAAAACTGAGTATGAAAATTAAATTGAAAAATAAATATATATATATATATATATATATATATATATATATATATATATAATTTATTTAATGAAAACGAAATAGGCGTAATTTTAAAATACTTCACTTTCAAATAACCCACATGGCGCGCGTTTTTTTAAGTTTTGGTCCTATTACGCTGGGGTCCCGTTCACCCCTGGGGCGCGCGTAATTCGGTCCAACCCTTTTGTGGCACGTACTCGTTTTTTTTTTTCAACATTCTGGGGTCCTTTTCGACCCCATTTAAATATTCAATAGCATGCATCACCCCGATGGATGTTTTTTCTTCTTTCCTCTTTTTTTTAAATAGTTTTACTATATTCACAAATGAAATGAACCGCAGCGTGCGATTATCGAATGCACGGCTAAAAAAATATTTTAATATGCACACACACACACACATAACAAATAAAAAAACGGATTTATCTTTCGATTTATTGGGTGACGAGGTATGAATTTAAATAATTTAAAATTTTGGCATAGTATTTCATCATTCACATCTGCGTATCTAAAGAGTCCTCAAAATTTTTAACATTAATTTATTTTTCTGTACATTAACCAAATTTTTAATATTAATTGTTCCAATATTACCTAAATTTTTAGTAGTCAATAAGATAATAAAAATTGTTTCAGCGTTCTTATCAAAGCTACGCAGACAATGAGTAAAAATATAATGATGTTCAATTATATTTTATACAAGAAAAGGTCACGAAATCCCCTCACACGTTGACCCTCACAGGAAACGAAAAACAAATAATCGAAAATGATAAGAAAAAGAACCGTCTTATATTCTCTCATGTAGACAGATATATTTTTCTATTATTATTACACTATAAATAAAAAAAAGTATTCACCTCGCTTGATCCTGGTGTTATATAGGATTGACAGCGTGGAATAGTAAATATTCTACGCGGATATAATGGTCTCTATATAGTCCATCGGGATTTTATTCTTTCTTTCGTGCTTTTTGATGTTGGACTTTTTTTCATAACTAGACAATATATTCAACTTTATTTATACTTCTAAACATATGTATTATTTAATAATGAGCGTTGTAGATTTTAAAGCCGATTATCGTTAGTTATATAAATAGTAAATTTACTCGTCCAACAGGCCGTAAGGGTTTGTACAATTAATTCAAGAAAGACGTCTATATTTTACCTATATATATATATATATATATATATATATATATATATATATATATATATATATATATATATATATATACCTGACTGCGGCTCGCGAGCCGCATGCGGCCCTTTGAAGGATTATTTGTGGCTCTCGATAAATGTACCCGAGTTCCCTTATTATTTTTAATTTTAAAGAATTTAATTTTCAACATTTAAATTCAATACGCATATTTTATACTTTTATTTATATGCTAAAAAAATAATACCTTTTTAATACGTATTTAATTGCGGCTCGCGAAAAATATAAAATTTCGTAAAATAGTTCGGACTATAAAGAAGTTTGACCACCCCTGGCATATACTATACATATATACGTTTAACTTATTAATTAGACTTATTCAGAATTTATTAATAAAATTGGAAATTTACATAATATTAAAAATATTAATATATAATTATTTCGCTATACGTAAACTTTTAAAGAAACATTTGTTATGTAACATTATGTAACATTAAATTACATATATTTTTAGTCAAATAATTATCAAAATATTAATATGTTTTAATTCGGAGAAATACTGCTATAAGTCTTTTTTTACAATATAAAAATATATACCATAAAAAACTGAAGTACCGTTAATTGAAGCATATGTTCCTATAAAACCATCAAACAATTCAACCCTTAGACGAACAGGTAAATTTGCACAATGAAAAATTTCGTATCAAAACATCCCCGACATGTGAAAAGCAACAATAATAAACAACACATCCCTAGAGAAGAAATGAATTGTATTAATGTAATAATAATGGAAAAAAAAAATTTTCGATCGTGAGAAAGTGTAAGTGAATTTGCGCATTTTTTTCTTTACTTCTTCTCTATCATCCTAGAGAGTGAATAGAAGAAAAAAAAATAGAAAATAATCCGGCGTAAAGGGTTAAACTTTTGAAGCGATTTCGAGCAAGTCATTCTTTCACTATTCGAGTGGCGGGGTTTTTTACACCCCGCGAGCATCTGTCGCGAATCGGACGAGTCATTATATCGCTCCTAGTATTTATATATATATATATATATATATATATATATATATATATATATATATATATATATATATATAAATATATTACTCCGGTAAAATATTATATATTATATTTTTAAGATGTGTAATAATTTATTATGGCGAGCTTATCGGAATTGAAAAGAAATAAAATAGTACTATTTTATGATGAAAAAAAAATGTCACCGGTAATTTTATCATTTTGAGAGTAAAAAAACCCATATTTTTCGATGTCATTGTTGTAAATAAGAAATTAATGATGTGCGATTGATAAATGACAATTTTTATAAATATCGAATATCCATGAATTGTCGAATTTGATCACATACACATATGAAAAAAAATGTTCGTTGTTAATCTTTTCATGTAATAACGATTAAAATTATATTTCGAGTAATTCAGTAATAAATAATTGTAATATAAAAATTTTAATTTATCTATTGAAAATAAGTACAATGTAATTTTTTGGAAGAAATTGCGACATACATAATTGTGAAGTTGTAAATCATTATTTTTCATTAGTTATTAGAGAAAAATTTTAAATTTAAATTGAAAATCAATTCTAGATCGTAGAATAATTTTTCGAATATCGGTTTAATCTACGGTCAAATTAACACTACGTTATCTAACTTATACGACCTCAAAAAGCGATTTTGATAAAAGGCAGATATCAGCGGGAATAGAAAAAAAAACTAGAAAGATATTCAGTTTAGATTTAACCGTTTCGCCGATAACGGTAACAGTGTAATTCGAAACGAGCGGCCAGACAAAACGGCCCCGTTAGTCCTTACAACCCTTTTATCCTGCAACGTTATTTCATTTCACGTCATTCCCTTCGGGGAGGCCTTTTCTTTTACCCACTTTTTTTACTGTTCCACCTAGATCGAAGCTTCTTTTTTTATTATATTATTTCATTCTATTTTTTTACGCGTTTGAACCCCACCGATCGGTCACGGTCGGACAAAAAGAAAAAAAAGTGAGATCTTCCTCCCTTAACGGTTCGATAACAAAGGAAAAGTGGGATATCTAATTTCTCCTGGGAAGGAAATTGACAAACACAATGATGCACCTTGAGCGTGAAAGGGTTACCGCCACACAAGAAAAAGCATTGTCCTTTGTCATTTTAGACCGGATGGTCGATGATGGACCCTCGTGTGAAGTTTCACCCCGTATTCGCGTCAAGGGTCCATAATGCGATTTGGACGAATGTGCGGTTTCCGCATTTTTCAAAATTTTATTATTTGAAGATTTCTATCTGAAAAGTGAGAATAAATAGATAGGCACATTACGCTTATATCGCAAGAAAAAAAATTGTAAAAAATCCATCCGGATTTTACGACTTTTCGATGGGGTGTCGAAAGCTGCTTAGCGAAATGAACGCGTACGAGGATTTTGTAAATGCGACAAAATAGTCTATTATGGCGAAAAAAAGGGTTTCAAAATTACGTTTTTCAATAATAAGCATGAAAATATTTTTTTTAAGCTCGGAATATTCAATAATATCGGAGACATATTAATACCGGTGAAAAAAATGTATAAATCCATATTTATAAGGCTTTACTGTATAATGAAAATATCAATTGATTATATAATTTTCTTAGAATTTAATCATATATATTTTGATAACTTATATAAGCTTTCACGCAACCTATATATTGAAATGAAACAGTAAATCAAGTCAAATATTAAAGCTGATAATTTAATTTTATTTATTGAAAGGCTAATATTCAATATAAACAATATTTAATTTTATTATAAATAAATGGCTGTGTTTATTCGTTTCGGTACGAATATCAATATTCAAAGGTTAACTCGAGAGAATAATGAATCTATCAAGGAAGAAACACAAAGATGCGGTCTCCAGGATAAAAACAACCCCTTTTCTATTATAAACCATGCACCCTTTTGTACACAAAATGCACAAAAAAAATGCATAAAGGACCGACAATAACGGAGCATCAGCGCAAGGTGTAAGACGAGGATATTTTTTTGAACCATCATATAGTTTTCAGCAAGAACAAAAGACCGAGAAATTGCTCGAAAGACCATAAAACGAATCGCTAATGACAGTTGAGCTACGTTAGATAATAATGCACTATAATACCATAAATTAAATTTTAAGTAAGGAAATATTAAATTAAGCGAGACGCTTCTTCCTCTTTTCGTACATAAGGGTTAATCGTGAAGGGTTAAAATTTTTGCAAGAAGGTTACTTGCGAATGTTTCTTCTTTCTGACGCGGAATGAAGAACAAAAAAGAAAAAAAAACATAATGGCAAACGTTCGCCAGATTGTGTTTTGTCCAGAATTAATTGATGCCATTTTCTTTTTAGATTATAAACAAAGAAATTTAGCGGTTATTCCAGAAATTAACCTTTTCACAAATTGTTCCGGATATTTAATGCAATCTTGAGAGTTAATATTGTCGATGTTTTAAACTTGTGTCGAAAAATATTATTGGAATAACATTTTTTAACCTTTTAATGAATTAATAAGTGTTAAAAAATATTTCACTTTGGAAATAACTTTATTTAATTATCAATAAGATATATTAAATGAAAAGTTTCATATTTTGTTTTTTTTTACGGAACCATATATGGGTTATAAAAACTAGTTAAAACTATACTTTTTCTATAGAAAACAGTTGAAAAGCGGAAAAATTACTATGAATAATATAGACTCCAATAATATAGACTAAATATGAATAATATAGACTCCATGAAAATATTTTATTTTGACAAAAAGTACTTAAATTTTACTCTGTTATCGTTTTTTTGAAAATGATTCACTCGCACGTCATTTCTGCTTTTTCACTCACTTCCAGAATAAGTAAGGTTATTTTGAAATGTCATAAAATTTTTCATTTTATTATTATTTGAATTTTATTATATATATATATATATATATATATATATATATATATATATATATATATATATATATATATACAAATATCTGTTTATTTTGATTATTTTTTTCTTTCAAATCTTTTTTTATTGCGCTCAGTGTAATGAATGATTAAAAATTCATTTTGCCGTTTTATTAGTGATGAATTGACTTCTTATTAATAAAAAAAATATTCACATAATAATTTATGTTTAAATTATCTATCATATTATTTATATCACAAATATATGAATGATTTTACATATTTTTATATTAGAAAAGATATATATATATATATATATATATATGATAAATATATATATATATATATATATATATATATATATATATATATATATATATATGATAAATTAAAATAGTTTGAAATATTTTATAATAATTAATTTTTAAATAAAATTGAATCAAAACTGCAATACCATATATGTGTATCAGTTAAGAAACATTTATTTACCTTTTTAGAATGAGTTTGATTTATTAATATTTAATAAATATTTTCATGGATTTAATATTTCAAGTATTATAATATTGAAGTATATTTAAAAATTAAAAACTTATTTTAAAATTACATATTTATATAAAAAAAATCACTATGATCTGAAAAAAAATTGCCGTTTGTATAATAAATAATAATATTTTTAGATACACAAAAAAGTCATACGACAATTTATCGAATAAAAAACAATATTTCATACGAATTGCATTGAAAAATATCACTTTGAAGTAAAAATACGAAGGGTTAAATGATTCAACGCTCATCCCCAATCTTCATTTTTTTTCTTTCACATTCACAATACACAGTTTAGGTAAAGTAGAGAAAAAAAAATGAAAACAACCCTTTTTACCCTTCGTCGACTTTAAATTTATCGGTTTTGTCTTGGTTCAGTGATTAACGAACTTTCCGCTCATTCTATCTTTTATAATGCGCAACTCGGTCGATTTTCCGTGAGAAAACTACATTTCGCACTATTTTTTCCTGTTCTCGATTTTTCACGACGAGAAAAAAAACAACGACAACAACAAAAACGAGACGAACAGAGTAAATAAATAAAATGAAAATAAATATAAAATTTATGCTTACGCTTGACGCCCCGTAAAAATATCGTACGTGTTCTACGAAGCGAAAGGGTCTATTCAAACCATCATATCTTGCGACTCGTGTAAATACTACGCTCGAAAAATACAGAATATTGCACATATAGCACATGTATTTTTTTCTTGTATATTTATATACGAAAACGCTAGGATACAAAGGACGTATGTGCGCGAAATTGTTTACGATAAAAGTTCTTTAAAGGCGGCTACGATCAAACGATAAAGTGAGTAAAATCGGAGAATGAACCGTTCTATGCATAACTTTCAAATTAAAAATTATAAATTTTCATATATACTACTGTGATCAAAAGGAAGGCAGGTAAATTGTATTTTTTTTTCTAAAATTGGTTGGACTATCTGTAACATTTGCCAAGCGTCTGTTTGTCAAAAGTTTAATTACATGCGTTTTTACAACTCTTGATTCCTGCATTACAATAATGCACCATGTCATACTGCATATCACTCCGCAACCACCGTATTCGCCTGATTTGGCTTCGTGCTGTTCAACAAACTCAATAAGCCAGTGTGGAGACGCCGTTTTGACACGAATGAAGAGATAAAAACCGAATCTAAGAATGTCTTGAAGTTTTTACCGGGAAAAGACTATCACGACTGTTTCGAGGACTGAAAAAAGCATTATTTTGGATTAAAATTTTGAAGAGGATGAAATTGATTTGAAAGAATAAATAAAGAATTTACATTTTATAAAGAAATTCACCTTACTTATTGATCACAGTATTTTATATATTTTTTTTTGAAATAATATTTACTATATGATATTTCTCTTACACCCTTAGTATTGAGTGCAGTTGAATAAAAAAATATTCTTTTTATCTGTGGGAGGAAAACCGAATGTTCCGATATGCAAATTCATAGTTGCAATATTTTCACGACCCCGTGTCGTTTCTTATTTCGGACAGTCAATCGCCTTCACCCCTAAGTTAATAATACAAAAATATAACTCACCCCTCTTTATATATATATATATATATATATATATATATATATATATATATATATATATTGTATATGAAATCACAAATAACCTTATATGCAAAATACTACTGTATTATATATTTCAAAATAATATAAAAAAAATTCATAGCAAAATATCGAAATGATAGTAAATAAAATAACCGTCATTAAGTAGTAATGGACTTTGATGATTTTTTTGCTTATATACGTCTAAAATGAAATTGTTTTTCAATTATACGTTATGAAAACATTTAAGATTTAATGACGCATATCGGTGTTGTCCGCTGATTCTCAGTTGGCAACCACTGGCCCATTTTAATATTAGGGTTCATATTATGGCGCTGTCTTGTCTACTACGTACGTATGCTTATCCAAAGAAAAATATACTCGACGATGTGTACGCTTCTTTATGTATGTATGTATGTATTTTTTTTTTCATTTTTATTCGGAGGGTGGGACCGAGGAAAATTCGAAGTCGAATGATTTTGCAGATTTTTCGCACACTGTACTCACACAGAGAAAGAGATGATATATATATATATATATTTTTTTTTTTGAAAAAATACGTATAAAAAGAACCCCTTTTATGTTTTTTACGTTCGAAAAACGCCCCCCTCCTCCCCCCGTATATATACTTACTTTTTTTCCCGCTATTTCTAAGTTGAAGATTTTCCGAATGCTCTCGCCACGTGGAAATTCAATGAATGAAATTCGGTTTACATTTCTTGTATATTCGTGTTATTTTTTTACGATCGAAATTTGTTTCAAGAGATTATAATAATTTTTACGTTTTATTTATTTTTTTAAATATTTTTTTACCGAAATATACTGAAAAAAAAATTTTTTGATGCGCGCATATAAAATGGGGTCTGGTCGTGTCCGTTATCAGGCGCCGAGCACTGGTCCGATAAGGGCAGTTTCCTTTTTATTCCGGACCAGTGAACGGCCCGTCGGAAGTCGTTCTCGCGTATGTGATTGAGTGCCCGATCTATAACACCCTATATAATATAATACAGGGGTGGTCAACTCGTTCTATTTTTTAACAATCGAAAATATATGCGCGCAAAAGGAAAATCGTCAAAAACGATTCGCTCCTTTTATGCGGACAATTTTGACCGCGTACGTCGATTTGACACACCTGATCTAATGCGAACGTGTTTACGATTGGCTGACTCTTGTCTGTTACGCAAGGGGTAAAAAATGTTTGCGAAATATTCAAATAACACGAGCCCAACGACGAATCTAAAGCGTACAAGATATTTCATACGTACTCAATTTGAATATCATTTGAATTACTTTAGTTTTTCGCGTATATCATATCGTACACATATATCGTGATGCGCATAAAACGCAAAAGATACAAGTGATGCTTTTGAAAAAATATGAAATTTATAGGAAAAAAGGCCCATTTTTATATTTTGGACAATTAACTTATAATCACCATTTTCACAAAAATGTAACTGTAAACATTCGATATTTTATTTTATATTTCAAATGTACATTTTATATAAAAATAAAAAATGATATCTAGCATTCAACGAGTGTAAATCGTTCGTGTATCATTACCAACTACAAACAAATTGAAAACTGCGAGCAACGCTCGTCTTAAGCATTAAGTGATTGTACTGCTTAAACTCATTCTATAAATATCACAATAATAAATAGCTAATTAACAATATTATCTAATATAATTTGTCTATCATTATTATTGAATTGATTAATGACACGATTCCATAGCTATTTAAAACGTTAGACTTTTATGGGAAACTGTTGATTTTTGCAAAAAAAAAAAAAATAATAAAAATAGCGATGACGGTGTAAATAAATATCCGTTATTGTATATTGTGTGAGATTTTTTTTCATTTAACAATGAAGAAAAATGTACTTTCGTACCATCAATCGAATTTTAGGGTTAAAAAGTCAATACAGCACTTCAAAAATGACGATTTTTTTCTCATCCCACAAAAGGGTTTCCCCCGTTTTGTAGTCTTTTGTGTCGATGATGGAATTTGCACTAAATAGCAACAAATGACGTCTTTTATGCGAATTTTGTTGTATGTTATATTCAACTTATAAATTTTAAAATAGATATTTTTTATCGCAATATATTTTTTACTCAAATATATCATTAAATAATATAAATACAGATACGCTTTTTAAATTATAATTTTATTAATTTTAAAATTAAATATAATATATATATATATATATATATATATATATATATATATATAAAGATATTTGGGATTAAATGCAACCCAAAAATTATACATAAATATATAAATTTTATTTTCGTTAGAATTCAATATATTGATTTAACCGTAAAAAATAAAATTTAATTTTAACACCAAAAAAATTTAGGGTAAAAACGAAAAGTGCTATAAATTTATCAAAATATCCGATATATAATATATTATATATAAACACATCATCGTTTTTAGGGGGGGAGAGGCGGTTTAATAGGTCGGCAAATAGGTTAAAAGAGAAATCGCGTGAATTTTTCGCGTAATCGATAGGGTTTCGTCCAAAAAACATAAATACAACAAACAACCGTGTAAAAAAATATAATAAAGAGGACACCGAACATAAATTCGAAAATTGCTATACATTTACCATTATATATGTATATATATATTTTTTTTTTATTATTTTACCCACTTTTTCACTTACAATATTTTGTTATTATATGGTCGCGTTTCGTTACGTTTTTCCGCATCGGCGAGTCGATCCCTTTTTTCCAACCCCCGTTTTTCCTGTGTGTACATTTTGACCTTTTCACTTTTGCGAGATCGCAATATTTTATGCGAGTATTTGTTTGTTTTTTTTTTTTTATGCTTTCGTATCTTGTCGTGTTTTGTTTTTATTTTTTATTATTTATTTGTTGCGTCTTGTTGTTGTTGTGTTTCGTTTTGCGGAGGAAGAAGTTCGGACAAGACGACGATATAATAATCTCTGAATTTCGCGGCGAGCGAACGACGAAACTTTGCTTTCCAATTTTATTTCAATTCCCCGAAAGACGTTTGAAGTACAATTTCGTAACGTCATACATTATTATTTTCTTTTATGTGTATTGTCTTTAATGTATATTATGTATGTGTTTAAATCGGTCGATATTCACTCTTTGAAAATAATTTTAAATACCATGTAATGCATTTCTTTGTTTGAAAACTGTAAAAAAATCATCACACTTTTTTATATAAAAATTCATAAATTATATCAAAAGATATTTAAAAATAAATTTAATATCTGAAAAGTGAGACACGAAGATGAATATCAGATACTCGACCGACCATCATGTTTGATAATAATGTATAAAATCCTCTCCCGATTCAGGGTAATATGCATTTATAGACTTTTGACGACGAGCTTTAAGTTCGAATCCCGATTCAGTGTATGAGATTAGAGTCGTTCATGAACCGGTGAATATTTTATTAAATTCGGTATTTAGAATTCTTTTAAAAGATCTTGAGTTCTATTTTTCAATTATATTAAGCATAAAAATATAGCTTACTATTACATAAAAAATTGTCAATGGTATTATTATAATAAATCATAAATTTATACAAATAATTGGTATATTGCAACTCGTTCAGATTTTAATTCAATAATGTAAAAAATATTTTAATATCTATTTTCTAAATTGAAAATATGATTATGTATATATATATATATATATATATATATATATATATATATATATATATAGAAAAAAGACAAAATAGAGCCTTAGAAGATTATGACGTCGAAAATGAGAAAGCAAAGTCACCATAGTCGGCCAATGAGCGTTGATTTTTTTTTTGTCGATTTATATCGTTTGGCACCGTAAATTCGATGGTTTGAGCATCGAGGAGACGAAGATATATTAGCATCGTCAGCAGACGGGATGACTGTACGATTTTTTTTCCTGGTTGGCCTCAGAAAAGACTGAAGAAGAAAAAAACGTGCAAAGTAATCAGGACACAAAAGGGAACACGGAAGACTTATCCGTGATTCGATTTGATTGATCTTACTTGCACTGTGTAGACGGATTGAAACATCTATCATCATTGTTGTGACGCGCTGTCTATCTATCTATCTATCTATTCTGCCATAGATTTTTCTATAAAGTATATATTTAGCTATATAACTCTATAGGAGAAAGTGTGTCTTCGTACTAACGCGATTTTTCGCTGTGTAAAAGCCAAACCGTTGCCGCTTTCACAATAATCGGACATTAATTTATAAAATAAAATAATTTATTATAACAAAATCGAATTCAATATAGTGGCAATGTTGCATTTGTCGAATATTTCCGGTTCATTATAATACATTATGCAACCGAAATGCAAAGAGGCAAAAAGGGGGTCGAAATTTCATAGATCGTCGCAGGAAAAAAAAAGGATTCGCGAAATTAGCAGATGCCAAAAATGACGACGGATCCTTCGTAATTTTTTTTTACACAGAGTTCGCTTCGTAACTCGATTCAAATTCAAATTCGGAATTAGGCAAATAGAACCCTTTTCCACGGACTCGAGGGGATGTAATTTCAACCCTTACCGTCTGAATATTCAATGCATTATGGGCGCTCTAGGTATTCCGCAAAGAGCGATTGTGTGTACCTTTCTTTACATCCAGGTGAAAAAAAATTGTAAATAACAAAAATCGAATCAAGGGGGGAGGGGGTTGCAGTGTTATTATGGACCTTTTTTTTAATTCTTTTATTCGAATTTCGCGCATGAAACCGGTAGAATAGATAAAATTGTATCGAACATTTGCAATTTATGACTTTAAAATGTGTAACTAGTATATACTATATAATATAATATTCCATCGCGTTTATTTTATTATATAAAAACTGATATAGAATAACAATGTATATTTTTTTAAAACTAGATTTAATAGAAATAATTTATTATCATACATTGCAAAAATAACCAGATTTAAAACTAGGAAAGGGGATTTCTAGATAAAGAGCGAAAGGGAATGACATAGAACCAAAGGTTTAGCATAAAGTGGGCAATAACCCACTTGGGACAATTTCACGGTTTGCGGGACACCAGATCCATATCTTTGAGCACCGTTCGAGCCTCACTTGTTAACACGATCAGGTCCTCTGATAATCCTTTATGAAATCTTGACGTTTTACATGAACACAATATACAAGCGTAAACGTATATTTTGTTGTTAACCGTATGAGTTAACTATAAAAAAAAAATAATAAATAATAAAAACGCATTTACATACGCGATATGCCAATTTTACTCTTGAACACTCCAATTTTATTATAGTATATTCAAGTCATAGGTAAATATATTTTGAGTATTCTGGATCAAAAATCTCTATTTTATACATCGAAATCAGCGGCACCCAATCCGGGGTACATAAGATTGGTTTAGAGGTACACAAAAAAGTTATTACGATAGAAGATATAAAAATTATACTGATATATTAAAAATGAAAAAATAATTACCTGCGAGTATATTGATAATTAATACTTTTATTCATTACATATATATATATATATATATATATATATGCGTGTGTGTGTGTGTGTGTGTGTGTGTGTATGTGTTAGGGATACACACTAAGTAAACAATCAGGTAAAGGTGTACACTATATTGAAAAAAGATTTTGGAATCGCTGCTTTAAATTGTTGACTCTTGATTAAGTATTTTAAATAAAATTTAATTGATACTTCTGATATGTAATATTTATATAAAAAAATAATATATTATAAAAATACAACATTTCAAATCGTCTCGATCGACCATAAGTGATACGATTTTTTTTACAATATCAATATAAAATATTGTGAAATCGATATACGATCTTTTTATATTAAAATTTATTTAAAATAAATCGATTGAAAAGCGTTTTTCTATAAATAGTTCGATTGAAAACAAAAAAAAAAAATAGGTCCATCGCACAAATAAACGTATGGTAATACAATATTTTACGAGTCGTAACGAGTGGTTATTGTGTGCGGCATTTTGATCGGATGACATATCGACGAACATAACTGGAGGGGGGGTGAGGTGCAGAGAGGGAGGAGGTGAGGGTAATATTTTCCCTTTTCTTTGAATTATTAAACGCCTTTTGAATGCGTATTTTTCGGGTTAAGTGAGTTAACCCTCCGTCGAAGAATGGACCGCACGACAAAAAAAAAACGACGAACCTTTCTCTTTCCACATATACGAAGTTCGCATGCACGGTACATTTTCTCTTTTTTCCATGTCACAATTTGTCAAAGGGAAACTGAGATGTTTGAGTGACACAGGTCGAGGGTCTGTCCGCCGAAAGAAAAGTGAACTTCCCCTTTATTATATTATTTCGTTTCCCACAAAGAAACCGTGCGTTTCCTATATAGAAATAGCGAGAGACTTTTGTAAACCATTATATTATTATTATACGTGTTAATGTACGAGTGTCATAATTGTATGGTTTTTATATATATTTTTGTAGTTCGTCATTAATAAATGTGGTTGATTGTCGGTATATTTAAATTTTCTAAAAACATTCAATTGTGCTTGTAATCTAATATTTAATCAGAGTGATCCTTAATTTTATATCTAATATATTGATGTTTATTTTATAATAATTTTCTATTTTTAATAATATCAAATTTATATACGTACAAATCTTTCTGTGTTATATCAACATAAACGTATATAAAATTGTTTATTTGAATTTTTCTCTAAACATTTTTTTAATCACTTTCCCATTTTAAACCGTAAATATAAATTTAAAATAATATTAATACAATAATTTGATTTTCTAAAAATCAAAGTTAGTAAAGATTGTAATGACTCTGATTTATACATACATTAAATTTGCATAATAATTGAAGAATACAATAAAACTTTCCAACTTATATATAATATTATATATATATATATATATATATATATATATATATATATAATGTTCAAAAATCGATAACAATAACAACTAGATAACAATAGACAAAACTCGTTTTTTCGCATTGCGAAACCGGAATTCGCGATTTGGCGCTAGCAAATTTCCGGTTAGATACGCGGAAGTTAACAACAACAAAAAAATATATACGAAAGGGTTAGACGAACGCATAATTTATTATGATGTCGGAAAAAGCAATATAATTCCCAGTTGTTTTTTTTGTCATTATTCACCAGGTATCAGAAAAGTTAAACAAAGTACAAGTGGGGGGGGAACAATCTTAAAAAATGGGGAATTTAACTGTAAAAATTCTACTGAAATCTTTTCTAATATAAAAATATGTAAAATCATACATATTTGTGATATAAATAATATGATAGATAATTTAAACATAAATTATTATGTGAATATTTTTTTTATTAATAAGAAGTCAATTCATCACTAATAAAACGGCAAAATGAATTTTTAATCATTCATTACATTGAGCGCAATAAAAAAAGATTTGAAAGAAAAAAAATCAAAATAAACAGATATTTGTATTTATATATATATATAGAAAAAAAAACACGCGGAATTATTTCTACAAACTTGAGGGCACTTTGTAATTCTTTTGAAGACTTGTTGCTTCAGTTAACACAGCCTAATTAGAACTCGATTCTTCTTGGCCTCTAAACGGGCGTTCGCGAGCAACAGGTCTTTCAGATTAAATTGTGGAAACTCGACGACTTAATATAAAGAAAAGAAAAGAAACGAAAAAAAACCGGAAAAAAAGACGCGAAAAGCGAGAAAAAAAAGAGCAAGAGGACGAATAATGAAAAAAAACGCGAATAAAAAGAAAAGAGCGAACGCCTCTCAAATCCGACAATTTGATGAGCGGAACAACGAAAAATGCCACTTTCGTTCATTCGCTTGCTGAATTGTCTTATATAAATATTATCAAAAAAATATATATTTATATACATATATTATTTTTGTATATTAAAGGTTGTTAATGAAATAATAAAATTGTTGCATCTTAAAAAGACTTAACACTATATTTCCAACTGTGGACGAAGTTCAATATTGCATAACATTTATTTATATGAAAGGTTTCCAATTTTTTTTGGTCAATGGACCCATTTTTATAGTTAAAAGTTGTTCACAGACCCTTAAGTGAAAAACCTATAGGCAGGGATGGGCTGCCATATTTGTATAACCGGCTCGTTATTTTTTAGTAAATTATCTTCATTAATTTTTATGTAGTATAAAATATATATATAGAGATGATTGTTTTTTTTAGAATATAAAACAGGACAAGGATCAAAATAAAACACGAGAATTGTTTGTGTTTCATTAACGTATCTCGTTATTTTAGGTCCTCGTTTTGTAAAAATATTTTTTTGTTTGTTCTTCACCAATAGTATTTGACTTTGTGAACATTGTCCAAGGACCAACACTGTCCAACCCAAAATTGTCCAAAGACCCCCAAATCATTTTCAATCTTCCCTGGACGATATTAGGTCCGCACTCAATGTCAATGAAGACCAACTCCAACTAATTATGAATAGAATAGCAGCCTACAGTGAAGAATATGGACTGTCTATAAATACGGCAAAAACGAAAACAATGATGTTTTCCAAAAAAAAACCAATACCTACACAAATATACATAAAAGACGAACATATTGAGCAAGTGACGTCTTATAGATACTTGGGGACGTACATAACAGCAATCCACGACCCCAAGAAGGAGATCCGTTCTAGAATAGAGCAAGCTAGAACGCAATTTATAGCCATGAAGAAATTTTTAACATCTAGAAGCACTGATATAATATTAAAATTACGTATGCTTAGATGTTATGTCTTTCCTGTTCTTCTATATGGTGTCGAATCATGGACACTAGACCCTGGTACCGAAAAACGTCTGGAAGCTTTCGAGATGTGGTGCTACCGGAGAATACTAAGTATATCTTAGACCGACAAAGTAGCAAATAAAGAGGTTTTGAAAAAAATGAATAAAACTCCTGAAATATTAAAAATAATCAAATTAAGGAAAATATAATACCTCGGCCACATCTTGCGAAATGATAAATATAGGCTTCTCCAGATAATTTTGGAAGGAAAAATTCAGGGGAAAAGATCAGTTGGAAGACGTCAAAATTCATGGCTTAAATATCTTCGTCGTTGGTTTAACTGTTTGTCAATGGAAATTTTTCGTATGGCTGTGTCAAAGGTTTCTTTGGCCGTGTGGATCGCCAACCTTCTTAAGGAGACGGCGTAAGGAAAAAGAAGAAGGGGATCCACAAAGACAACTTTGGGAACCACTGATTTATATAAATAAATACTGCGAAAACGTAATTAAAATTTGAATATAAAGAAAACATTCAATTCATTGAAATATTATATTTTTATTATATAAATAATTTACCCTTTCTAGCCATGAAGTATTTCATAGTACTATACCCCATTTTTTATAAAAACATAGACATGTGCAATTTTACCTGCGATCGGTGCTCGCCTTCGACATATATAATATATATAAAAAAGGAACAGACCTTCTTTTGTGTCAGGATACTTTAAATTTTTTTACGTGACATTCGTTAATAGGATATGGCGGTGTTGAGACATGAGATCGTTCTTGGAAATATACATCGCGTATTGCTAATAATTGTTATCATTTTTTAATTTTATTATTATTATTATTTTTTGATAGCATTACTATTCTGTGTTTATAATAATTGTGAGTTTAATTAAAAATATTTCTGTGATGTAAATATTAAATATTTACTTACGAAATGGAACGAAATTCAACATTATTTCAGGTGAGATTTTAATTATGTATATATATTTGATATGAAATTATTTTCAATTTTATCCTTTTATTAATTTATTTTTTTAAATTATATATTGAAAAAGTATTTTGTTTAAAATGATTAATTTTACAATAGATAGAAAAATAAAATTTATTTGAAATTTTCATATAGAATAAATATTGTTTAATTATATTTGAAAGAAAGTAGATCTAACATGTAAAATGTATAAGATTATAAGATTTACACATAAATAATCGCCTGAAATTTCGTAAATTTATAAAAATAAAATTATTGTACTGTTGTAAAAAAAATATTATATTATATATTTTTTTTAAATATTTGTATGGAACTCTTTTTTGCAAAGTGCATTCAAATGTCGAATCTAGCTCGCGAAACAACAAAACGTAAATTCGACAGATTACATGCCAAGTAAAAATCGCGAAAAATTTTTCCGATGAAAACCTCCAAAGATAAGTGAATGTATATATATATATATATATATATATATATATAATCTGAATGTTGAATCTAGTTCATTGTTGGTAACTCGGTGGACGTGGAGTGCGAGAGCGCTTAAAAGCTCCCACTCTGATGGTTATATTATATCCGTTTCCATGTTGATGCTTCCATTTACTTTATTTGTTATCTCTCCACTTCTTATTTTCCTCTTGTCAGCTTCCATACAGTAATCTGACTGTACAGCGCTTTTTACACAAAAAAATATACACACACACATCTAATATATAAAAATGAAGGAAAAGCGGCAATATATATACACATATATATATATATATATATATATATATATATATAATAAAACAACATTAGCCCGATACATGATGTATTCATGAGTTACTAGGGTGAGTTCTCTACTATGTAGATTTATTTTTCATTTTTTTTTGGCGATGGATGGTTTGAGATGGAATGGGTGGTTCTTGGCGTTTGATACGATATATATATATATATATATATATATATATATATATATACAATATAATGCGTCGTGTCCACCCTAACTCACCCCATAACTACCCTTGCGCGATTTTTTCCTAGTCTAGTCTAAGAATCACATAATATAACGAGATAGTTGAGTATTTTTTTTTCTCTTGCGTTGCGTACTCGTAAAAAAATATGAGTCCTTATCCTGCTGCTAAATTTTCATATTTTCCTTTTTGTCGGCGCTCGCTCTCGTGCGTGTTTAAGTGAGTGGAAAACGTTGGAAAAATAATACGCCAATATGCGCGTATACGTGCGTGTTTCGTACACGTGTGTTACAGGCAATTTGTATAATTTGGTCTTCGTATAAAAATATAAGATGCTTGTACGCAATTTTAACGAATATATACATGTCTGTATTTTGTGTTTATATATTATGATTGACTGTTTTGAATTTTGATATATTTAGAATATTTAAAATATTCATTAAAGAAAGAAATAATTGTCAGTAACACGTACAGTATGCAGTTCACGAAACACCAACTGTTCGGTTATTATTAAATAAATCGTTTTGATTTGGATTCGATTCAAAATTGGTATTGTTTTTAAATTATATTGAAGGAGGTTTGTACTGAAAAATAATATATTTTTATTATACCATATACGAGTTGTTTCGAAATATTCTATTGGTAAAAAAAATATAAGAAACATTAAATATTATAGTTTATTATATATGTATGATTTTGCTTTTAATTTTTATATCATATTGCATTAAAAAATTACAGTTTTCACAAGTTACGTTAAAATTATAATAATAATTAATTGTAAATTCTCTATATTTAGTATGAAATTATGTTTAATTGAAAACAAATAATTCAAAAATTTTGTAGTGGATATCCACATTAATATTATTAAATTATTTGCGTTTCCGTATTATAATATTTATTTGTTTATTTCAAAACAGAATTTTGCTCCAAATTGAATATTCCATATACAAAAATAAAAATAGGACGGTATTACACTTCGATACTACGATTTGATATTTGCACGTGGGGTCCCGATGAAATTTCCCGAAATTGTGTCCATATTTGCGGTAAAACAAGACCCCATCTCATCCCACCGGAAACAAAAAAAAAAAAAACATAAGGGACTAAACGAACGGACCCTCGTATGCGAGAGGGGGGGGGGAGTAGGGAAGGTGGTTGATTCGCATCGAATATTACCGGAGGAAAAAAAAAGGAAAAAGATACCGGTTAAAGAGGAAAAGTATACGTGAGCGAGCGGAAAAAAAGGAAGGATGGAAGCGTTTGGGAAAACTCAAACTGCTCCTGGATAGGAAAAAGGGATATTCTAATATTACCAAAATATTCAAATATATTATTTTTTATAGCCTCGTCTACGACCACCTACCGCCGTTCGCTTATTCGTCTCTGACCCTCAATATAAAGCAGACATGGTAATTCGAAGCCTATAACACATTCGGGACATAAGTTCCTCTATTTTCTATTTTTTTTTCCAGATCTAAAACAGAATGTATTCCGATGATCGATCCGTTTTTTTTTCTTCAATATATTATAAAATTTCACTCGTTTCGCGTTATGGTTGTAAGTTGGTCATATAACATTTTCTTTATCAAAATTAACGCATTAGTCACATCAAAGACATAATCTAATATAATTATTATTATTATACAGTTATAATAGTGGCCATAAACGGACCGAAAGAAGGGGGGGGTGGTGTAAAAGGGGTGAGAAGCCCTCTTCGGGGGTGGCTCTCCGGTATAAAACCGTGTCGTTTATTAATACAATTTGACGACCTCATTAAGGCGTAATGTAGCGCGGATAAAACGGGCGTAAAGTTTACGTAAACGTCGCTATGTTTCTATTATTTACACGACGTTTATTACGCGGATACAACGTGCCGTTTGCGTCGTCTACGAAATTGGACACCTTTTAAACACTTTCACGCATTTTTTTTATTTCATTTTATATTATATGCCGTTTCGTTTATCTATCGAAATGATTCCGCGAGAATGATACATATTCTACGAATTCATTTATTTAAATTATATTAAAGAGAAGTTGTAACAATATTAAGTATACGATAAAAATAAATAATAATATTAACATTAGAACTATAGACCAGTGGTGATATTGTATTATTATTTGCAATATATCATAATTAATTTCCACTCATTTTTTCAATTATTTTGAAAATCTATTAATCGATGACAATGCAAGAGCATAGCGAGCAAGTATGAAAAATTTCAGCTCAATCAGACATCGGGAAGTGTACGTAATATCGATTACAATATTCCATCCAGACAAACAGACAACTGAAACTTATATAAAAGTGTGTAAAAAAAATAAAATGTTAATTTTATATATGTTATCAAAAATGAGCACATCTCGAAGGGTCGTGAGTTTGACATGCCTGCTAAAAAGACTGATAACATCCATCTTACGCTGATAATTCATGTAAAATTACTCCCAAAAAATTACAAATAAATTATATATATATATATATATATATATATATATATATATATATATGTATGTATGTATATATGTATGTATATGAAAAACATATCTTGAAGAAAGCCATACGACACCGACCGTAAACTAACCAAACCATTATGAAAGAAAAATGAGATAGTTAGGGTCGCATCGTCGGGGCGAGGGGGCGCACGCCTTCTCTTCGGGTCTTCGCCCTGTCCCTGTCCCCGCGGCCCCATTCGTCCGTCCCTCCCCTCTCTGGAGAGGCTTTGCCCGCCGCAAGAATCCCTCACGGTGAGGAGGGTTGAGATGGGGCCGGCCGCCGGTCGCCGGTCGTTATACAGTTTCTTGTGTGTCCGTGGATACCGAGAAAAGGACCTTTATTACTGTTGTCGTTTTTCTATTTATTTAATATTTTGAAATAAAACTATTTTTTAATATAATAATGCTAAAATGAATATTTTTTTTTTATATGTATTATACACGTCTATATAATAATCTCAAACACCGGTTAATAAATATATAATATACAATATATATTGCTTAAATGTTAATTGCAAAGTTGACGATTCGGTTTTTATTATATTTCAATAGAATGATGATATTCTTGATAAAACATTTTTACGAAATTTGAATTATATAACAATTACGAAATGCGAAAGTAATAAAGCGCCGGTACAGGTCTGGCCAGTAGTGGTTCGCCCGCGCAAAACATCCCTCTGTCCGCTCCCGAAGCCACCCTCCGGCAACTGTCGGCCAATTCCGCCCATTCCGCCCACTCACACACCCCGCACGACCGCTCCCGCCCACGCTTCGGACAGCCCTTACTCACACCGAAAGATTCGTCCTTACTTACGGTCGCCCACCCTCCGAAACCGCCCCGACAAATATTAACCCCCTCGGACCGAACGGTAAACTCCAATCCGCCCTAAAAGTCCTCACCCCGCGCTCCGCTCGCCCGCTCCGTCCCTCTTCTCCCGCCCTCCCCGTTCGACCATCGGTATTAGGCAAACCAACCTTTTTTCGAATGTAATCTGCGGCCAAACTTAATATTGCGGTGCAAATTAATATTTCACATTGTTTTTAGCACGTCGTTTAGTGTTTGTATACCGAAGTTTCTCAAACTTTTTACATCCTTATTTATTACATTTATTGTTATTATAATATTCTAATATATTCTCTAATTATTAAACTATATAATAATCGATTAAAAAATATAAATAGATATAGGTACAGATTTAAATATTAATTATGTCAATATATTTTACTGTGATTATGATTAATAAAAATCATCATGATGTGACTTTATAATATATATATATATATATATATATATATATGTAGTTTTTATAATTAAAAAATAATATGCGCGCGTAAAAAAATGTATTTAATTATGTTTTCATATCATACCAATGTCGTAGGTGCGTTCATTTTGATCAAAGATAATATTCGATGACACGTATACAGTACTCATATGTTCATATTGAATTACGTATATGTGTCACCGTTTCAGAACGCCTCTCCATTTGAAGGAGAAGTGAAAAGGGGGATGAGAACGGGGGGGAGGATACACCGGAAAAAGGGACAGATATACAGAGGGACAGAGATCCGAGGACGAAGTGAGGTGAGGTACGAGATGTGAGAGAGGAACGGATCGCAACTTTTGCTTACTTTGCCCGTTTTCCGACTAGCCCCAACCCTCCCCGACACTATATAAATATGTGGGTAGAATATACCCCTGTGCCCCTCTTCTGCGGTAGAGACGAAAGGGGGAGGAATCGAGGAGGACGGGGGTCGTACAATGGTCCACTTGGATATTGTAAACACAGGCAGATAGACGGTCGTACGGATGCTGAGGGTAACATTTTGCCTCAGTGTTGGTAGTGGTGGTTGCTGGTGGTGGACAGCCTTATAAAAGTTTGCTCCCTGTTTGGGGATGCTCACGGGTAAAACGGGAGGGAGTAGGTTTGGTTCAGAATAAGATCTGTCCGGAGGCCACATCGAGTAAGGGATGAGTTCGAGGGGGAGTAGGGGGGGCGGTGGTGTTAGGCCTAAGGCCGTAATGGCCGACAATGGTCGAGGGATAACAAGGCTTGAATATTAGGTAAATCTGAGCTGGGGTGTGTTTTTCTTCGGACACTGGGGACGAAAGACCGGGGGGAGCTACAAACACGTCGCAAATATGCTTTCCAACATTGTCATGAACCTTTTTTGTATATATATATATACCATATATATATATATATATATATATATTTATATATATATATATATATATATAAATGTATATATGTATATGTTTATGTGTGTTATTATATATATTTAATGCTGAAGAAAATGTTTTTGCCTAATCAATTCTTCATAAAAAAAATATGACACGCATATTTTAGCCTACAATTTAACAAATACTTTGATAAATAGTTTATTTCAATATATACACATGTTTAAATCTTAATCTATAGAAAATATTGCAAAAACAAAGTAATACTAAAATAACGTTATCGTTTTAAAATAATGACACCACGTATTATTTGACATTAAACATTTTATTTTAAAAATGAAAGAATATTATCGTATATATATATATATATATATATATATATATATATATATATATATATATATATATTTAATTTAATAAAATTAATAAGCATGCAATACTTAATTATTATAATTTACATTATGTTGTAGATGTGAAAATGATAAAATTTTATATAAAATAAATACAATATGCACATATTTATATATCAAATAATACTTGTACGTTTTATAAAAAAAATTCTACAATTTTATTAAAATCAATTTAATATTACGGTCGACATTCAAGGAAAAGCGCCAACATTGTAGACTTAAAGTTTAATATTGATCAGTGTCCGGTTGGCAGCGGTCAGGCGTTTGGGAGGGGTATCGGGAGGACCGCAGAGGTAAAACGCGATGTGGACGGGCCAAAGGGAGAAACAAGGAAAAGGACATTGAGAGCAACAAGGAAGCAGAAGGAACGTTTTCTTTATCTCTTTCCTCGTTGCACACGCGTGCTTCGATGCGTTCAAATATCTCTTTACCTGTTTCCAGGTGAGCTGAGCGCAACCTTTTCCCATTCTATACTTTCCGGTTCTTGCTATTGCGCAATAATTATATATATATAATTTTTTTTGTGAAAAATAATTCTTATTAATATAACTCATATATATATAATATATATACATTAATGTATGTATGTATACGGAAACTAAACCGTATCCGGAAACCGTTCAGTCGCCGACGACAGGTCCAACTGTCAACTGTCAGACGTCAGCGATTTCCTCAACACTAGATTGATGGCGTTTTCGGCGAAGGGCGACGAAAGAAGGTTCGCCCTTTCTCGGACCATCGTATACAGTATTTTGTATGTGGCATGGCATAGATGGGGTCGGTCGACGAAGACGATGGTGGGCTTTTCCGGAATTTTCCGGAAAGAAAAACGCGTATTTCTTTACCCAATGGGAAAATTTGTCTGTGCGTCACGTATGCCATCAGAATTGCGCTTCGTCATCCATTTTAAGTTTTTTTTTCCTTATTTCTAAACCCCCGGTTCCTCGTTCAAGGGCGACGGTGGCTAGGTGGCGGGTCATTTAAACAGTGACTGTGCCGAATTATTGGATACGCATTCCGAACATTTAAGAAACGCCGACCGTCCTAACCGTCCTTAGAGAGTATATTAAGCTTTTTTCCTACCAAATTATATATCATAGTCAATAGATACAACTACATATACTTTAAACACTTTTTATTTTCTGCGTATCACAAACCAATAGAATCGAACTTATTTGAATGTGATTGAATATTCGAAACTGTTAAATAATCTTTTCATACTATTTATGGCGTTTGTACTCTTCGAAATATTATTTTTGCATCGTTTGTATCTATTGTTTTTTAACAGCTTCTAACATGTGTGTGAGTGAAGCAGTTTGACGCTGACAAATGATGAAGACAAGTCCACTTAGAATGCAATCCCAACGGCGATGACAACTAAAGGATCCAAACAAATGGACGCAACTCCTACACGCAATTCTTTCCCCGCTATATATTTCCCTTCTTCTACTTTTTTTATCATATACCACCACGCGCCGTCCTCTGATGCTGCTTCTTCGTCTTCCCGGACGATTGATGGATTATGAGAATGTAAAAGAGGTTCTAGTGCAACGCACGTAAGTTTAAGTGAGGGATGATATTTTTCAAGTTATTTGCGTGCTATGTTTGATGTTTCAACTGTCATAAGTCCTCGTAGCGTTAATGTACTTCAGAGTTCCTCCGACTTTCGTTTGGCCGTATTTTTTTTAAAGAATTAAAATTAAAAGGTTGTAACTAAAATCATCTCAACGCGATGACGTCACAAAGGACGTTTATGGGCAACAAACCGGTGTCATCGAAGTCTTACCTCGGTCCACCCCTTATTTCTGACCCTCTCTCAGACCACCTAACGGCCTCCAGCCTCCTTCTGATGAATGTCTCCCATTAGCTGTTATTTATTTAGCGGCGTTGTGTGTACAGAACAGATTCGCAACGACGACGGTTGGGCTGGCGCCACCCAAACTGTGGTGCGCAAGCAATGCCACCCCCTCCTCCTAATATTTTATGTTATAAAACCAGAAAACGTTATATTAAATTTTATAATATACTAAAACTGCATTCTAACAGTGCCAATTTTATATTATGTACTCTATTATATATCAAAAATTTTAATCGATAAAATGTAACAGTAATATGAATAAAAAAAATTATATATCAATATTTATACTGAAAACAAACATAACTAATATGATTTACAAAAAAATATGTCACGAACATGATCGTTAATTTTTTGATCAACATAAAGCGAAGACGAAGCGCGCCAATTTTAAATTGAAATCTAATATCGAACACGCAACATCGATAATAACTTTTCATATAATTTCGCGAAAATACACAACAATATCGTATTTCGGTACCCATTTTCTTTCTTTTTTTTTTCACCGTCGTTCGGTACTCCATTGTGCGAAAAGCTGAATAAAATGACTGAGAAAGGGACGACGACACGTCGCCCTTTGTCGAGTGGAAGCGAGACAAAAAAAAAGGAAAGATCTCGTAATTTTCGAAAGAACTCACACCATCTTTAAGCAGCATCAGTCGTCGAGAAGGTACTCACTCGTCTTGTCCTCGCACATGTCCCTCCCACTGATCCACCCACTGTCGGATTGGCTGGTTGTTCAGGGGTATCATTTTCCGGAAAAAAAGGAAAAGTCTCTAGACATAGGCGGCTCGCATGTTAAGAAATGCCGATTAGCAATTTATTACAATTTTGTTTTAGCTAGAATTTTGTAGGTGTATATATTTCCTTCATCTTCGATATCGATTAATATTTTTTTTTCAAAATATCATCTTTTGAAATATTTTTGCGATTGCAAAATTATACATACAACATATGCAATCAATGATCTTTTAAAGATCAAAGATATTTCGAGTCTTTAAATATTAAGTTATATATTTAATTTAAATATATGCAAACATACGGTAAAATAATAACCTACATATTATCACGCACTACCACTGTCGATTTTTCCAAAGAGAAAAACCTTTGAGGCGCCCCGGCGACAGCGGAAAAAAGTATGTCATGGAAAATCGTTAAAATTTGACAGGAAACACACGAGAAGATGAGGGTCGCGCGATAAGTTCCACCGATTCGCCTCATTACCCTCTATCCATTTTTTTAACATCACACACACACACACACACATTATACACATAATATAAAACGTCACGAAATGTGTAATTTCATATATTTATATGATTTTTTTGTTACAAATCATACACATATATATATATATATATATATATATACACACACACACACACACACACATATACAACTGTCGTTTTCTTGCTTTTCGTATGAAACGCGATATTTGCTCGAGCGTCGAAAGAACCCAATTTCCCCTTTGTGCACTAATACGAAGCCGGTCTTATCGATTTTGAATTCGGTTCGATTTTCAAAGAAATCACATTATTACCGATAAGTCTGAAATGCGTTACCGTTTCAATGAACGAAAAAAAATATACGTATATATTTATAATATAAACGTATGTATATATATATATATATACATTCTCGATACAACTACACGCTCGTTAAATCGCTTTATATGTATTGGACGTATGGTAAAAGGTTTCAATGCTCGGTTTAAAATTTTTATTTCAATATATATTTATATCATATTAAGAATAAGTGAAAATTAAAAAAAAATGATACGCTTTTTCTATTTTTTTAAATATTTTTAAATTCGTTCGTCTACATATTTGATATAACTATATATGGATGACGAAAAGACAAATTGAGGCTCACTTTGAATATTTAATTAAAAAAGAATAAATAAAAAAATATTTTTATATTATATTATTTCAATCATATTATGAAATCTTTAAGTTTAAATGAAATAATATTCTAATTGAAAATAAATTAATTTAAAAATCTTAATCTCAAACTGCTATTTTGGTCCATTCGTTAAAAAAATATTAACAGTAGACAAAAATGTAAAATTTTTTAATATAAAATTCGATAATTATTATAATAATTTAATACAAAACGGTTTTCCGTTTTGTATGCAAAATGAATTTTTAAAGAAAGAATTTCATAAGAATGTTATTATAGAAATTATTATAACATTTGATTAACTGCTAATAATTTAGTAGAATTCTTTTTAATTGTAATATAATTAGTTTTCGATTTATAAAACCAGTTGCATATTAATAGCATGAAGTCTTATTATAATAAAGATATTTTATGTAATATAATTATAATTTAAATGAACTGCTGCAGATACAAAGATATATTCGGAGAATGTTTTAGTTTTGTAGGTCAATTAAGTAGAGTACGCGAATAACCCACGAGCGCGCTTTAAGGGTGAATTTTACCCCCGACGATTTTACATACTACGATTGATGTGTGCGGTTTGCTAGGTGCGGCGGGCGAGCCCTTCGTCCTAAAGACTTTTGCTCTCTAAGCTCTTAAAAGGAAGATTTACTTGATCGCCTTAAGGAGCTTTTAACATACGACAAATGTGCGCATTTAAATAAGAAATAAAATAAAATGAAAACGAAGCGGAAAAAAATAGAACAAGAAAAAAAATAGGGAAAAAAAGCGACGCTCGAAACGTACATTTTATATACGAGAAGACGTCGTTAATATTTGAACGATTGAAAAATCTACTAAGGGAAAATGTATCGAAGGAAAATGAGGAAATGTTAAGGGTAAATAGTATAAAATACGTGGCGATTCGACGAATGGCCGGATGAATACGTCGCTTATACACCACCTTCATCCCCCTTCAATTTGGAAATCTTAGTGGGTGGTTGGAAAACGTTATTTAAGGATAATGGGTGGGCGGTGCGATGGGTGCCCTTTAAATATAAGAAACCGCGTCTAAATAGTTTTCTTCAATATACTAATGTAATTAGAAAGGCAGGTAATTGTATTTTTTTTCTAGGTTGGTAGGATTGTTTATAACATTTGTCAAGCGTCTGTTTGTCAAAAGGTTTAATTATCTCCGAGTTACACGTATTTTTACAACTCTTGGTTCCTTCATAACGATAATGCACCAGGTCATACTGACATTTTTTTGCCAAAAACTCGACTCATATCGTTACGCAACCACCGTGTTTGCTAGATTTGGCTCCGTGCGACTTCTGGCTATTCAGCAGACTCAAAAGACCAATGCGGGGACGCCGTTTTGACACGATTGAGGAGATAAAAACCGAATCGAAGAGTCCGACTGTTTTGAGGAATGGAAAAAGCTTTGGCAAAAGTGCGTTTTATCGAACGGGGATTACTTTGAAGGGGATGAAATTGATTTGGAAGAACAAATAGAGATTTTACATTTTATAAACAAATTCGACTTATTTTTTAATCACAGTATTATGCATTTTGAAATAAAAATATATTATATCAATTATCGTCAATTTTGACAATCGACAGGTCAGTCGATCGCTCTTCCCTTATTCAACGAACCCCTTAAAAGTGTTCACATTCAAGAAAACGCGAGTCAAATTTACATCCCTAAATCTAACTTCTGCAGGGGACATTTCCATTTATTAATGGCTCATTGTTTATTTTACAACGCGTCGTGCTTTCGTCTAAAATTGCACATGTTCACCGACACACCCATATATACGCCTATTATTTATCAGTAGGGATGAATTTGATTTTTTTTATCTTATCGTTTGAAATAAAATCATTATATTTTAACAGATTTTTAGAATATTTCATACAATTAATATATTTTAAAATCCGGTTTGAAACCAGTTGTTAAACTGGCTCGTGCCATAATGAACACGATATTTATTTGTATACGGGGATGCTTTTTTGTGGTACATTAGCGGGATTCAAAGCGTCAAAATCAGCATCCAAAAATACGCGAGTGGACCTTTGACAGTGGACTGACGGGTCATCTTTTCCGAGATAATCAGGTTCAAACCGCACACTTTTTCACGGAGGGTAAACTTCAAGCTCACTTTTAACCCTGGACGCGTGCGGTCCATCGCTTATGATTTTTTTTTTAAATATCAATAAGGGAGAATTTTATTTATTTTTATAATAAATGTGGACATAAAAGATATTATATATTATAAATACGAGTACTTCATATCAGAAAAGAATTAACTACTTATATGTATATATTGTTCGATTTTTAATTAAAATACATATAAAGCTTTACAAAATATAGATTTTAGAGATTTAGGACTTTTGTAATTAAATATATATTTTAATGAAAATATTTTGAATAGAAATTTAAGTCTTTTTCTTTTTCTTCTCCACGCCGTCTCCTCAAAAAGATTGGCGATCCACATGACTAATGAAACTTTCGACACAACCATTCGAACGAGTTCTATTGACGAACAATTGAAGCAACGACAAAGATCTTTAAGCCACGAGTTTTGATCAATATCTTTTCCCTTGAATTTTTTCTTACAAAATTATCTGAAGAAATCTGTATTTATCATTTTTCAAGATGTGGCCGAGGTATTACATTTTTTTTCAATTTAATTATTTTTAGTATTTCTGGAGTTTTATTAATTTTCTTCGAATATACTTAGCATTCTCCACATCTCGAAGTGTCCATGATTCAGCACCATATGGAAGAACATAAAAAATGTAATATCTAAGCAAACGTAATTTTAATTCCATACTAGTGCTCTTCTTAGACGATAAAAACTTTTTCAAGACTAAGAATTATGTTCTAGCTTGTTGTCTTTTTAGTTAATATTATTTAAAAATATGAAATATAAAAGTAATATTTTTATAGTTATTCTATATGGTTAGTGTCCATCCATATATTATAGGACGCTTGTCCATTGGTCAACGTGCTTGACCGGTACGGTTAGAACCGGTACGTGAATGGTCAAACTTTTACCCGCCTATCATAAATGTTGAACCCTCATCAATCCACTATCCCTAAAAACGAGACGGAGAATGGACGATATGGGCAGGAAAAAAAAAGGCGAACACCATGTATAAAATAGGATCCCGAAATGTTGCGTCCCTTTTTGTCCTAGTCGAACCGATAGCGATCCTGCAAGGACGGAAAACATTCGGGGTCCGCACGTGTAAGGGATGGTCCGCACACGGGTACGGGTATAAATTTCTATGGTTGAATGGACATTTGCAATTTTGCTGGATTGGCTAAAATAAGTGAGGGAGAGGCGATTTCCTTTGTGGATAAAGAGGCTTTGGACCCTTTACCATTAAAAGTATTGATTTTGGTACATCGACGTATGTTTGAATACATTTATCCGCAACGAATTTATACTGTTATGTTCGTAAAATAATACGGTTAATGTGAAAATTTCGTACTATTCTTAAAATACACGGATTCGTTAATATTGTCGACTAATTATTATTATTTTTTTTTTTTTTGTATATTTATAAAAATATATGGACATTAAATACATATATGTCACATATGTAAAATTTAAATAATTTATGTTTTATGTGAGAATTTTATATTTATTTCGGATCGATTAATTTTACGCATTAATATATAACCAAAATTTCTTACTTATTTTTAAAAATGAAAATTAATTTCAATTACCGAATTTTATGACTAAAATATTATGATTCCAACACAATAAAATATAAAGAAATATTAAAAATTGTATAATTGTGCAAATCTTTGAATTTTTAAAGTTGTATTGTATCATTTTAGATTTCTATATATTTTATTATTATTTTTTATTTAAATTAATTACAATTATCAAGTTTTATGAGTGATGTTATCAAGATTTTCATGAATAAAATGATTTTAATGACAGATTAAAATTGATATCACGAGATATTATGATAACTCAAAATTATAAAAAAAATATATATACGATACGATATATCGATTTATTCTCTAATATTTTGCTATATTTATTTTTATGTTTTTTTAAACTGTCTATAAAGTTTATTCATTTGAAAAGCGCATTTCGATATTGATACAATGTTGCAATGTCGATATTAGCGAGAAAACGTGGCGTGTAATCTCTTAGGAAATACCGATATGTTTAAAATTTCACGCAGAAAATTTACACATCGGTAAAATGCCCATGGGCACCATAACTTCCATACAAGAGATGGGGGGGGGCTAGGTGGTATATTTATTTTTTCCTTTTTCTACAATTCGATATTCAATAGTGCGAAATCAACATTAGCTGTATCTCTTTTCTATTTTATATTTTTTTAATATTCAAATATTTAATAATTTTAATTTATTTTTTAATTATATATTTATATTGTGATACCTAAATATTTTTACTTTATTAAAATTATTTAGAAAATATATTTAATTAGAATCCGCATGCGAATATAAATTTGACAAATAAAGATTCAAAAATTTGTTATAACATTATATTATAAATATTTTTATTTAAAAAATATTCATAAAATTCACGTTTTCTCTATTGATAATTAAAAATCAATATAAATATTTACCAAAAATAAATAGTTATTTTGAATAAATTTTCATATTTAATATATTATATACAATGAATACAAAAAAAAACAATGAAAATTGCATGGCAACTCATTTTATCAGTGATATTTATATATATTTATTTTAATTAAAACGAACGCGTCTACATTCAGAATTGATATTGAAACTCTATAAAATATTAATTTTATTGATTTGCACAGAAACGGGGCAGCGGAATCAAGGATATCATGTTTCAGTTCAAGGATCGCCCCCCTGGATACGTCAAAGTTTTCAATTCGTTAAAACACAATATTCATCCCTACATATATTATAATATATATATATATATATATATATATATATATATATATATACAGAAACTAATTAGCGTTATGAATGAAAAAATCAATGATTAAAATGAATATTTCATTAGTGGGCGGAGGGGGGGGGCAGTCGTGGTCGCGAAGTTTGGGTTGGGGCATTAAAATAAATGGACGCCCGGTATTCTCCGAAGAAAAGTAACTCTTTATAATAATTCGAAAGTGCTCACAATAAGAGTATGTGCGAATGACTTGAACTTTTACAAGGGTCTGCCAAGGGCCTTCGGGTACGCACCCCTGGGGACTCGTAAGAAGCGGTGGATCGCACTCACCCTGGACAAACGCACCACCATGATAAAAACACATAAAAATACATAACATAACTTAAAATATACATATTTATTTTTTCTCTTATTAAAATTTGCGCTTGAGGTTCACAATTTACATTTCATCCCCGTTAATGAAAAAAATGATATATTACTAATATTACTTTTATGTTGATTATATGATATATTACTATGTGATTTAAGGTCTAATGTAACAAAAAATACTATATTTTATTTATACACTTCTATATCTGAATTCAGTTTAAACAATGCATTTAAATAATTAGTCGTATTCGGTTATCATTTAACGTTTACAAAACGCATATCGCTTTAAAGCGGACAAATATCGTATAGTCGTATATTTTTATTCTTTTTAAAAAGTCAAGTCTGCAAGGGTGCAGCCCCCCAATTTTCAACAACCCTATATTTTGAAAAGACTGTCTCTTCGCTCTTCTGTGAATGACGTCCGAACATTTTTTTTTTTAGGGGATTCGAAAATTACTTTAGGTGGCGCGTCTTCGAAATGTTTCGCTTCTGTGCTACACGAGACGCATATTCGATTTATACTAAAAATCTTTTTTTTTTAATATAAAATTTAGATATAAATGAATGACATTGTGTTATTATAGTCGCTCATATAGTCATATATATATATATTGAGCGATGCAACAAAATTGCATAAAGTACGATGTTCAGGTGCATTTTCACCCTCAGCGGTTCGATTTTAACGAACGACCCATTAAATATTATACGGGTTTTTGGGGTACTTGTGTAATATAAGAAAACTCATAGCGGGCGTTACGTTCGAGCACTATTTAAAATTATGGTCAAAAGGTGCAAGTGCTCACCTAGCGATGGTTTAAAATGCACCCCATAAACAACCGTCCGCTTGCACCCCAGACCCGTGCTGGGTCCTTCCTTACACGTTAGTTGTATGTCTTAACAAGATGGGAAAACATAAATGGCCACCAACATTAAATTTATGACCGTCTCGAATTTACCGCCAGACCAAATATCGAGATGAGAGAACGAGTCGACGATAAATAAACAAACCCTTTCGGACGGTTCAATTCATATCCCTTGTTCATTTTACGACATATAGAATATTTTGGTGCATAAAATGTGCGGACAGCACGTGTAATTTAGAAGAGAATATATAAAAAATATACCAAAAGCAAATAACAATTATTTTTTACCCACTTTTATATTACAGTTTCACTTGTATGTTTGTTCGAGTGGAATTTTGTAATCGATTTTTCGAGCACTTTCCGATGTCCGATTGAGCTAAAGCTTTTCATACTAGCTCACTATCGATGATAATGTAAGAATCAATTAATAGATTTACAAAATAATTGACCAATAAAAGGAAATTAATTATATCAATATGACGAATAATAACACAATGGTACATTTATATAAATTTATATGATAATACAATGGTGCGATTATTATTATTGGTAATACGAAAAGAAAAAAAAAATTTTATACACTTATTTTTTATTTGATATGTATTCTCTTAAAAATTTCATTTTATATAAAATTATTATAAATTGAACATATCCATCACTGATAACAATAAAATATAAAAATATATAATTAAATTACCATTATAATTGAGAAACACTGGCGCATCGCATTTCTCAATGGCACCACCGATCCCCCCCCTCTCCCCTTTGGCAATTTTAATATTTTAAAAATTTACACGAGTTTGCAATGCTAAAAAAGGGTCATCCGTTCACCTCCCAAGGGATGAATGACGAATGTGCTCGACTATAAATTTAAAACGAGTATAGGGTATCGATTTTTGAACACCGACCATCAAACATTGATGCAAAAACCATCGCATCCATTATACATTATTTGCTTGCATTCTATATATATATATATATATATATATATATATATATATATTCAACCCTTACGCGTATCTCTCTATAAACAGTATGAATTTTTCAATATATTAAACCGAACCTATTTTGTGATTTATTTAATAAAATGATAACCGTTAAAGCAAAATTATATTTGAGATATTTTATATAATTATAAAACATTTATATATAACATTTCGTAACAACATCTTCTCGTCTACGTTCTCAAATAAAAATAATAATATTATTATAGATCGAAGCATTCAAAAGATTGCTCTAAAACACATCATGCATTTTATCATTTCACAATGCTGAAAAAGATTTTAATGGCTTAGTATATATAATAGTATATACATTTATACTATATATATATAATATTTTCGAGTTTTATTGTCGTGTAAATTTATTTTATTCAACGGGGTTACGACGTATATAAAAAAAATAAAAAAATCAATAGAACGAGGACCGTTCGATAAGCAATATTTCAAAATATTGATTCGGAAACAAATATTTTTTCGTCCATTTTTTCCATCGTGTCACATACAATAATGTAACCGGTGTTACACACAAACGCACACACAATACATATATATTTTAAAGGTATCTATGGCGAAAGGGATCGCAATATATTTTAAATTGGTATCCATTTATGGTTCGGAAAGAACTCACCATTGTACAAACCATAGGTGTACTTTTTTATCCTGGCGTTATTTTTTGACTCGTCCTTTTGTTTAACCCTTTCGGTCTAGTAACATATGTTACCGATGTATCGATGGGACCGTATTGTTCGATGCCATGAAATATATCAATTTTTGTGATGTGCACACATACACACACTATATATATATATATATATATATATATATATATAAAATTAATATCATTTATATTTTCAGTATTCTATATATTGATATTTAAAAAAAAATGTTATCGTATTAGAATTTTTGTATATATATATATATATATGTATGTGAATATAATTTATAACAAATTAAGCTTATGACCGCAAAAGTCGATTGAAAATAATATTACGAAATCGAATGTCAAACGATAATAAACACGCGTCACGTTGTTCATATTCCGGGAATTCGGTCAGCGTTTAATGAAACCGTCAAACGGGGTTCGTTTTGCCCCGTTAAAACGTTGTTTATTTATCGTCCTAATCGAGGACAATTTCGAAATTAGAATGACGAAATCGTTGCCATGAGACGATCCGTGGCCCGCGAGGATAGCGTTTAATAATAATATACGTGTCACTGTAATAATTTAACGAGAAGGGATGAAAGGGCGGCCGTTCAGGGGCAATAAATCACCGCATCACTGGCCACCCGATGCTTTACATCATAGTCATCGGCACTCTCGGGAATCCCGGGATTCTCGGGACTTTCGCGGTCCGCGAAACGCAGATTAAACGCAGACAGAGATGAAGTGGATGGATGGTAAGTTTTACCTGAGAACTTTGCGCATCTTGCTAACGGTTGAAAGTTTACCATCGACTACTTCTCCCTTGCTATTTGTGTTAACCCTTCGACGACCGAACGAATTCAATAACACCAATATAACTATAAAGTTTTTTTAATGTTCATATTTAATATCATCCGAATGAAAAACAAAATAAAAAACTTTTCTAAATATTTCTTCAATGAAATTATCATTTTATATTATAAAATAGTCGTTAAAAATTTAAACCTACTTAGAGCAGGTGTGTCAAATTCGTAGCATATTGTGGACCGCATGAGTTTTGTATACTGAGTCGTAGGTTACAAACTTAATAATAAAGATATCACTTTCAATTTATTTAAACTATACACTAGTTGTAACTTTATTAAACGGAACTACACACAAATGAAAAAAATCTAAATTTACTTTTAAATATTAATTTTATATATGTTATTTCATTTTTTTTTTTTTGCATATTATGTAATAATAAAAATCATAAAATACTATTCATCAACGCTAAGAAACAATCTATAAGTTGATATTTCTATTTTGAATTAAACTATATAAACCTATTTTAAAACTACAATCGATCATATGAAATGTTTTGATTCACATTAAAATTAGATTTTTTTTTGATAATATTTTAGAAAAAACTGGATCATTTATTAAACTTAATTCGTATGTGATTATTTAGTAAAATCGGTTTCATACGAATTTCGAAAAATCGATCAAAAATACGAAGTAAAACGTATATTATAAGACTGTAAATAAACGCGAAAGGGTTAAACCAACTAAATTTCACTACGCCCTTACCACCCGGAGTATCTCACGGGTAAAGTGGTTGAGTGATAGAGAGGGAACGGGATCCTCCTCACGGTAAATAATAGTGAATAATTTGACCCATTAAGTGACGGTGGTGCAAATGCAAGCAAAAGAAAAAACAATATAACTGTATAAAAATAATAACGATCGCATCATTGTATTATCATATAAATTTATTGATAAATAAACCATTGTATTTGTACTATCGCATTATTGTAAAAGCGATATAATTAATTTCCACTAATTGATCAATTATTTTATAAATTTGTTAATTGATTCTTATATTGTCATCGATAGTGAATATGTATGCAAAATTTCAGCTCAATCGTACATCGGGAAATTTGTAAAAAATCGATTACAAAATTCCGCCCAAACAAACAGAAATATAAAAGTGCGTAAAAAAAGGAGCGTCGTTTCGCGTCAATCGGCGCCATATGTAAATGCAACGTCGCCATTTACGCGATATCAACGCGTTTGACCGACGTGAGGGAAAATTTATTTATTTATTTATTTTATTTAATCGCATTTCGTGTAAATTGTAAATTTATCGACCCGCATGACGGAATATAAACCGAGGATAAATAGTCTAAATTGTTTTTTAATCTTTATCGTATATAATATAATATACACGAAATTTCATGGTGCGACTATAAAAAAATATATAATGCATTTTAACTATTTCATTGCAATTTTATTATATTTCAAAATTATGTATATATTTTTATATATTAGCAGCATTTTTTTTTTATAGTAAAAATTATATTATTTCAATAAAATGAAATTTTGCTATAAACTAAATTTAAATTTACAAATTTTATATCATCGATTATTAAATTACATGTAATAAAAATAATTTTGATAAATATGCAAAAATAACTTAAAAAAAAACAGTTTTTATATTTAATAAAGAAAAAATAATTCTCTATATATTTTATCAATACATTATAGAAATTAAAATATTTTTTAATAAAAATTCTAAAAATTAAATGCAGAATATATATTTTAGTTTAGAAGTCTTTTTCATACTAGACATGCTAAGTAATTTGTAAATAGCTATCATAGATCAGTTTCAGAATAGAAAAATGAGCAAATTCACAATAATCAATGGAGAAATAGATGTAAAATATTTACGGACGATTTTTGAATATGTAAGCAAATCAAAATATTCAACATTTTTTTTAAATTAGAAATTCGTAAATATATTTTTATATAAATATCCTGAATGTGAATTATGAACAAAAATATTTATTTCTGTCCTCATTTTTCTGACTTAGTAATATTTCTAATTTTGACCTTTCAAACTAAATAATTTGATTATAATTTATGTAGAAAAATAATGAACTCTAATAATAATATATGGAATACTAATAAGAATACAAAATTATATTTTTCTTATCGAAAATAATTTTAAAAATATTATAACTGTTTTATATAATAATACTTTTAAATATTATAAATGTTAATAACGATACAAAAATAATACACATTCCTAATGGAACATTTTCAAACAAAAACGACTCCTAAAATTTAGTCAGAGGGTGTTGTCCAGGAGACCCCTCCATCCCTTGACCGTCGTCGAGTTACCGACCTCCTTTTCACCCCTCCCCCCTCCAAATATAGTCCAAAGAGACACACCCCCCCCCATGAAATTCGCGAAATTATTCGCACCCCTTCGAAAGACCGGTAATGGCCGCTTTCGGGTCGGTCATTGTGTTACATGCACACGCAAACACGCACATAACGACAACCGTAAAAAGGACTCCCTCACCTTTTCAAACAATCCCTTTTTACCCTCCATTTTTGTTTCAAAAATCGCACCGTCTCGCTCTTTCGAAATTTGTAACGAAAAATGGCCGCTCAGTTTATTAACCCTTTCGCATTACACATTACCAAATCGTGATTTTAATTTTTAATATCTTTAAATTTATAATACTACTGTGATCAAAAAGTAAGGTAAAATTGTCATTTAAAACTCCCGGGTATTAAGAAGGCAGGTAAATTTTATTTTTTTCCTAGATTGCTACACACGTTTTTACAACTCTCAGTTTTTTCATCACGATAATGCACCATATCATACTGCATTGGTTCTTCGCGATTTTTTTGCTAAAAATTCAACTCATATCGTTTCGCAACCACCGTATTTGCCTGATTTTGCTCCGTGCGACTTCTGGTTATTTAGCAAACTCAAAAGGTCAATGCGAGGACGCCGTTTTGACACGATTGCGGAGATAAAAATCAAATCGAAATATGTCTTGAATGCTATATACCGGTAAAAGACTATTCTGACTGTTTCGAGGACTGGAAAAAGCGTTAATAAAAGTACATTTTATCGGACGTGAATTACTTTAAAGGGGATGAAATTGATTTGGAAGAATTAATAAAGAATTTACATTTTATAAACAAATTCACCTTATTTTTTTATCACAATGTTTTTTATACATAAAAAAATAATAATTTCATAAGCTATCTATAAATAATATCATCATAATTACTGTTATAAAAATATTAATATATATATATGTATTTTTACATAAAAATATATTTAAAAAAAACGCATATCAAAAATAAACAAATTTAAAATTCGGTATAAATTCGCTGATTTCATGGGGGGGGGGGATATATAATGCGTACAACGAACGAATTTCCATACAACGAGACCGCATAAAAGAGTACTTAGGGTGTGTTTGTATTGCGGCTCGCGGTGTCGTATAGCAGCTGAGCGACTCGCCTGCTATTGACATGTTGGCAAACTACACGTCCGTCTGTCTGTATATGTGTACGCATATATACACATACATACAATAAAAAATATATATAGTGAATATTTTCATTTATTCACACCCCATACGGTGTGGGAGGGGGGCATTTCCTTTTCTTGATATGTAAATATTTATGACGTTCCGCACTTGAAAGAAAAGGTTTATCACCGCTGCCTTAATAAAATGTTCTTATCTTTCGTACTTACGCGATATTCTTATTTATATCATATATATTTTAAAGTTAAATGAACTACTCAAATCACCTCTTTAATTCTATTATATGTACAATATATGATTAAAATTTTAAATAATTTAATTGACATTATAAATACTACTGCAATCAGATTGATTTCGATTAAAAATTTTAATATATTATTTTATTCTATAGAATTTTTTTTTAATTATATTGTAATACATCGAGTCTATAAAATTAATGATTAGTTGTAGAATAAATAGTTCATTTTTTTAATAATAAAAAATATAGAAATATAATATAATAAAATACTAAATATATATATATATATAAAGTCGTATGTAACATAGTGTGCCTTTATATGTATCGATATATATTCGAGTAGTAAACGGGGAAGGGGTAGTGAAGTTGTGTAAAGCGCCGCCTTACGGGCAATAGAAAAACTATTCACCGGCACCCCCCGTTCGCCACGAGATGTACTCGAATTAGCGAAATTAATCTATTAACGAGAAGCGGTTCGCATCCCGGCTAAAAATTGAATTTTCAGCCCTCGGCGAAAAAGCGGGCGAGTTGCTGTGAAATTGAAAGAACAAACTTTATTTCAAAGTCGTGTAAAAAAGTTTTCAATGTCGCACAAGTTTTTCCTATGCATGTTTATATACTATATATAAAATATTTCTGATTATTATTATTTGCATTTTAGGGGATGAAAATTGTTAATATCCTGTAGTACTTCAAAATATAATACACATATATATATATATATATATATATATATATATATATATATATATATATATATATATATATATATATATATATATATATATATATATATATACATCAAAAAGAAGACGTCGAATTAAATTAATTTTTCAAACAGAAATCAAACGGAAGCAATCGATTTTGTGCATAAGTCAATTTTTGAACAGTCGGAAATCAAAATTTTTCAATATGTATTATTCGTTTTCAAATTTTACGAAATCTGCGATTCTCAAACTGTATGTCATGTCTGTTCGTTGAAAAAAATATTTTAAGATTGTTTAATTAACACATTTTTTGCGGGATCGGATTTAACAAAGACTACGCATACAGCGTAAGAAATTGAACAGATATATTGAATAGATTTAAAAAAATATTTCGATTTTTAAAAGTTGAAGTCAAATATTCAAAGATGACTGAGTGCAGTCTTCCGCATTTGCAATAACGATCTCTCGCAAAAGATGTGTTAATATAAAAATTGTAGAATATTTTTTAAATTATTACACATAAAATAAGTCTTCACACAAATATATATATATATATATATATATATATATATATATAATCTGTATTATATATTTAGTAAATTCATGTAGAATGTAGAGTATAAATAGACCAAATTTTGTGCCAAATATGGAATGTTTATATTAAAAAAAATGTAAAAATGGCAAATATACAACGTGATAACGAATCGTTTTGTATCCGGACAACAAATTAAATTTATCAAATTCCCGAAGGGTTAGTATAGGATATATATGTATATATATATATATATATATATATATATATATATATATATATATATACGTGTGTATGTTCGTCAAAACGCTTCAATATCCTGATTCTTGAGGGGGGAGGTCCTTTCTGGTCCGTTGGGGTCCTGATTGGACCTCAGCCGGATATTGGGTCCGACCCGAATCCGCCACCGTAATTTCTGCCTCAATTATTGGTTATTAAATTTCATTACAGATTTACAGTTTCACACCGCACCCGTTGATGATGTCGTTTCCTTTCGATTTATATGTGTATCTATATTTCAATTATATATATATATATATATATATATATATATATATATATATATATATATATATATATATATATACAATAAATAGATATAATAGTAATTTTATACTCAAATCTTGAAAATAATTTACAAATTCCATATATAGTATATTTCAAGAAAAATTTATCGTTAACTGGTTTTAAACAATATTTAAAATTTAAACCTTTGTATATTTATTATGGAAATAATATTGTTAATTTTGAAATTAGATGTTCGTCAAAATTCTATATATTTAAAATTGAGTATATTTGTAAAGCGGATTCTAAAGGTATCCGATTCAATTCTTTTATTCAATTCTAATAAGACAAATAATTATTATAATAATGTATTCAATTTATATTCAATAAAATCGATATGCTCAATATTTAATTTTATTACAATTTGCAATTAATAAAAAAAATAGTATTCGTTATTAGTTCCATCCAGATATTAAATCCATCACATTTTTTTAGAATAAGAATTCTTATTAGAATATTTCATACGAAATCTAATAAGACAATATTTTAGTTTCATTATTAACACTATAGTGGCCACAATATATATGAGAGGTTCCCAATTTTTTTTCATTAGTTTACCTGATTGTCTCCTTAGTGTGTGTACCCCTAACACACACACACACAAACATATAGATAAGATAGTTATTATCTTTCGCCATAATAACTATCTTTTTCGTACCCTTAAATAATATTTCGCATATCACTGGGGTACGCGTACCACTGGTTTGGAACCGCTGCTATAAATTATTAAACTATATTTTTGGATCTTATTTGGACCTATCGGACATTAATCATCGGCGCTAAAATGGATTCTATGTAACGATTGGCGACATTATGGATCCAATATGGATCCACCGGCCATTAAAGTATTAATATTATAAATAAAATATAATTGTACTTCATCTTATTTAATTTATTTTAAACATTATATATGTAAATAAAAAAAATATTATTAAAAATATTAATGCAATACATTTTTGTATTATTAATGTAATATTTTATGGAAATATACGTTTTGTACGTTATCTGCAATGGTTTCACAATGTTAATATGTGAATGTATATATATATATATATATATATATATATATATATATATATATATATATATGAATGCAACGGTCATGTCCGAACAATACAGGTATCTTACCCGAGTTCCCGAAGGAATTAGTGAGTACGGTGGGTGCAAAATGGGCGGTGCACTCGGGCGAACAATTATTTGAAATTCCTCTTATATATATATATATATATATATATATATATATATGTGTGTGTGTGTGTGTGCTTTCTTGGTTGGTAACTCACCACCCATCCTTTCTTGTCTGCGTTTGTTTCAAAGGGGACTTTCTCGGCACTTTGGACTTACCACTTTATACCCCGCCATTACTATTACTAAGGCAGACACATCTTGAAACCTATTCGTGCTCACGACCGCCGAAAAGTAATTGTTTGTAAAAATGTCATGACAACATTCCGCATTCTGCATACCGTTCATTCGTTTTATGAAAGAGTTTAAATTTTCAAAAAAAAAAAATGCGTTTTTTTTTACTTTTTATAATGAACATGAAGTCATCGTTTGGGTCGCGTGATAAATATATATTCATATCATAAGAAAATAAATTATATATATAAATATATATATATATATATATATATATATACTTATTAAAAAAATATTTTTTCAAATATTCCTACACCTAGTACATCTATCTCTCTGTTTACACGATTTCGCTGTTACATAGATTATAAAATATCGAATTTTGAAAAACTTTTAGAAATGTATAAATATCGTTAATTTTTTTTTGGTCTCATTTATTTTGTCTTCACACTTTTGGAAAAAAAGATTGATAGTACTTAAAAGTGATGACAACGAATAAACTTAATAAATATTTCTTTGTTTTATTTTTGTTCCTAATCTATAATTAATCTAATGGGTAGATTTTTTAAGATGTTTCACTTAAATAAACGAATAAATAGAGCACATGTTGGGAGTTTATTATTTCGTTTTAACACGGTTTTGTACAGCAACATCGGAGATTTCATTTTACACGGTTTCGTCGTGAACCTGTTGTCAGTAAAAATCGAGAAATAGGTGTAATAAATTTTTGAAATATAATAGAAAAATTATTATCATAATCACAAAAATAATATACGATATTAAATAACTATAGTAACTCTAATAAGCGTTAATTTTTCATAGGCCAACTCAAATAAGAATTAATGCAATGACGTTTTAAAAAAATCCTCATCATACAATTTTATATATTATAAAATAAAATAGTGTGTTAAGATGTGAATGATATATTATATCAAAATCCATAAATTTAAATATTTTTATTTAGAAATTTAATTCCGTTGTATACATATTCTTCGGTAAAGTTAATATAAACGCCATATTTTCCAATTGGATTTATTTAAAACACCGACAATTTACTTCATACATCTATCTGATCAAATGTGCATTATGATCGTTTCACAAAGACGCACTTTATATATATATATATATATATTAAACGGTATTGTAGGGGTTTTTTTGCCCCGTTCGAGGGTCGTCCGTGTTTCCTCATTATTTGTGCCATTTCGAGTATGAATATCAGTTTTATCTTTTTAGTTTCGCCGATCGGAAAGAGTCAAAAAGGGGATCGTTTTCGACATATAGATTATGAATAGCGTATTTGGATATTGTACGATTTCAAAGGCACTTAATACTTATTAATTTAAATTGATAAAAAAATATATACTACTGTGATCAAAAAGTAAGGTGAAATTGTCGTTTAAAACTACCAAGCATTTAAAAGACAATTAAATTGTAAATATTTTTTCCTAGGTTGGTAGGACTGTCTATAATATTTGCCAAGCTTCTATTTGTCCAAAGGTTTAATTATCTCCAAGTTAAATGTGTTTTTACAACTCTTGGTTTCTTCATCACGATAATACATCATGTCATACTGCAAACTCGACTCATATCGTTCCGCAACTGCCGTATTTGCCTGATTTGGCTCCGTGCGACTTCTGGCTATTTAGCAAACTCAAAAGGCCAACGCGGAGACGTCGTTCTGACATGATTGAAGAGATAAAAACTGAATCGAAGAAGGCCTAGAAGACTATACCGGAAAAAAACTATTCCAACTGTTTCAAGGACTAGAAAAAGCGTTGGCAAAAGTGTGTTTTATTGGACGAGGATTACTTTGAAGGTGATGAAATCGATTTGGAAGAATAAATAAAGAATTCACCTTACTTTTTAATCACAGAGTTATATATCGTGACAAATTATTTTAGTGAAATTTGAAACTTCATCATTAGTGTTTTTTAAATTAAAATTAAATAAGAAAATTTTAGTATAAAATATAACAAATGACTGAGGTCAAAATTTAACGTTAGTTGGGCGAGATCGAGGATCAATTTAATCCACGAACGCCAGTACATAAACGCGAGCATGTATGGTTTTCGGGTTAGTTTAGAAGTATTTTCGGGTTCTGTGGAGGGGGGGGGGATGGAGGGGCGACAGGGCGGTGACCCCTCGCGGGAGCGTGCGCCCTCTTGGGGGCGACAGACATGATTAACGACCGTTGCGAGCCCCACGGACAAAACTTCCCTTTGCGCGAATTTTAACGGATTGCGGTGTCGGGAGCCTAACGAATAACGGATAATATAACGGGCGTCGATCGGCTCTCCCTCGACAACCGAAAACGTAATTAGCCCTTCGACTTGACGAGAGAGATATCAAAATGCTTTGTTAGAAATGCCTATATGTGTACCTATATGCCTATAATGGCGCTTATAAAAATTACAAGACGGACAATTATGATTTAATGCCGTTTTTTTTTTTTTTACTTAAATTTCGTCAAGAAAACTCATTCATTAATTATCTATCAAAAAAATCTATATATGCGGTATACGATGATTTCGTCTTAATATTTAATAAAAATAAAGATATTAACAAATGTACATTTGTCAACGACATATACAATACAATATTCTTATAGAGAAAAACAATATAAATAATATTTATATGCTATTAATAATCCATTAAAATATTTCGATTACAAAATAACTAGTCTAAATACACAAATTATTTTTTTGTGAATAATAGAAAAATAATTCATATTTTTTTTTAATTTATTTTCAACATTTAGCAGGCTAGATACGAGAAAATTAGATAGTCACCTTTATGTTCAATTTAATAGCTCTGTATTGTAATTTTTAAATTCTTATTAAGAATAGTAAGACAGAACTGAATTATTTTATAAATAGTACATAAAAGCATAAGAAAATTTGAGAATTTCTTTATGCATATTTACATATGTATGATGCGTTTAAGAAAACCCGGCTGGTCTAAATACATTATATATATATATTTGTGTGTGTGTATATTAAAATTTTATGCTCGTAACGAATATCATAATAATTGTCATAAATATCAATATTTAATTACAAAATCATGAAAAATGATTTTACGATTCCAGTAAAAGACCACGTGATACTTTTTCCATCACGAAACGACACCTAATTTTGATCATAATTATGCACGAATTTTCCGATAACGCTCGTAATAAACCTTGAAAATAAATATAAAAGCGTACACATTCCTCCGTTTCGATAGTTATAGTTCACTAGCTAAAACGAACTGATAACACAAAAATGAATTCAGTAAAAGGATTCGTATTTGTCGCGTTTTTGGCCCTACTGATTGTCGGATTTCAAAATATCGAAGGACGCAAATGCAAAAGGAAAAGTTATTCGTGTCCCCCGACAACCGTGAACTTCGATTACAATAATCCGTTAGTTTTCAGCGGGAATCAAAGAGAATTCATTGTGAAGCTGCTTTCGTCAGATCTTCTACCGAAATTTTCCCCACGAGCTACAGAAGTAGTGGAAACTGTGAAATATCTTGCTCAACACACCGATTCTTTGTCATTGTTGAATAGTTTATACAGATTCTCTTACACGTCATGGATTTATTTAATGCATTCCATGGAAACACTTCCGGTCTGTGAATATGCCGGTATGGTAAACGCTTCCGTTTATTGGGCAAAATACAAGAATGGCGAGTATATGGAAAAATCTTTATTAAGATTCAGCGACAGTGTTATAGCACAATGCGTTCTCACCGAAGTGTCCGCTCTTACTTTAATGAATTGCGACGATGTAAGAGAACCATTGCTTCTGACGTCTAAATGTTACAAACGCGGTTTCGCATATTTGGTTGACGAAACCTTAGAACTCTTCGGAAAAGAGTTGCCTTGTAGTTTATATCAAGGCATACTCGATTTGTATAAATCCGAAGTGTATGTGGATAAATTGTTGGCCGTCATGTTGAGCGCTAGCTTGTCTCCCGATATGGCTGCTATAACAAGCTCTCACAATCAAAACATCATCTTGGAAACCATCTTCATGACTATGGACAAGAATGTCACCGTCTGCTGTTGCTCCCAACGTGAATCACGTTTCCGTCAAGTATGCAGTTATCACAATGCTACAGTTAACAGTAATGTTCGAAATGCCATCGAAGGATACACAGGTGACGAATGTGCTACCCAGGTGCCACATTCCTTCGATAAAACCGATAAAAAAGATTAAAAATTTTTAATATATACCATCTCTTTTTCTGTCATGATATGAATGTATTGAAAAATTTTAATTTGCACTAAAACTTTATCCGATATGTTCACAAGTCTAAATTAAACTGCATATTTAAAAAATCGTCTGATTTCATTTCGTTTCATTGTTCCAATTATCCTATCCGAACTGAAATATTTTTACAAAATTTATCGTTAATATTATAAAGAGAAATTATATACATTATATATAGTTGGTGATTTAATGCAACAAAATATAAAAAATATATATTTTTCATAACCCGTTAAATCACAGTTAAAATATAGCAAGATATCATAATATATAAAATTATGATAACAAATCAAATTGAATCTAAGCTAAATAATAATAATGTATTAAATATTCTAAAATAACTATGACCTCGATGGTGGAATGAAGTTTTAAATTTTTTAAAAATTGTGACCGTACCAAAACTTTAATAGCGAACAAATTCAAAACCGTGCCGAGTTCGCACAAACGTCTTTTCCCGTTTTGGCTACGGTATCCAGAGATAATTTTCCATGGAAAGGGTGGCAGTCGTCGTAGCTATTATATAAATAAACCCTTTCTTCTTCCGTGTCGACGGTTGCGACCGTCTTAACAAAACCACATACCAGAAGAAGGGTACAATTTCTGATAGGACCCTCGACGCCGGAGACCCAAAACTGCTCTGGGTCAGATGCTAGAGGGCTCTCTTTTCGAAAGTGTTCATCGCGGAAAAGCTACGGTCCAAATTGCGTTTCAACGTCTCGCCATCGCCACCCCCCCCCCAGCTTTTCCTCACATCCATTCCCGAGTTCTACTCCCCTCGCTGTGTCCCTCTTTTGCTCGCTTATTTCCTCCGTCTGGGTTCTCATTCCTTGGTTAGAATTTCTGATTAACCCGCGGCCAGATTTCGGGACTTGTGTAAACAACATTCTAGCACTCTCTATTTCTCCCCTAGGTTACCCTCCTCTTTGTCTGGACGTGAGCTTAAATAGTTCTTTTTCTATGAATGTGTATTGCTTTGATCTTATGTACATTTAAGGTAAATGGATATGTGTATATATATTTACTAATGCATGTATATATATATATATATATATATATATATATATATATATATATATATATATATATATTATTTAAAATTTTAAAAGATCTTTATATATAAAATATCAAAATAATATTATATATATAATTACAAAGTTCAAATATATTATTTTAAAACATGGTGTAGTAATTACATAAATTTTTCTATGAGTTTTTGTTCAAAATTTGACAAAAAAAAAACTAAAAAAATAAAAATCTTTTTAAAATTAAAATGGTTTCTGATATGGAGCAACCCCTATTTTTACATGGCGTGCAATCGACACTTGAATAAAATCATTACGTTTAAGAATCAAAATTTAAAATTATACACTAATATAATTCGTATGTCGTCCGGCAATACGGTTTAAAATCGCTTAGCTTTAAATATGAATGCACACATGTATGTAATTCATTTGCTCCGGCTATAGGCCAAGCCTCCGGCGCTCGGACAGCGCTGCGAGTGTGACTTCGCCGTTTCGAGTTCGCGTCCAAAGTCACACTCGCATCGAGCAGACGCATACGAATGTGCGATGGGAATGTAACAGCGAACGGGATGTGTTTCACATTCGCATCGCATCAACCCTTTTGGGGGCGAGTTCTCTGAATAATTGGCGGTGTGGCGAGACGAGGGTCGGGTTTCGGGGTAGTTTTACCCCTTTAACGAACACATATACTGAGACATAAATGATTCCGCATGCATGTGTGTGTAATTTTGGGAGTAAATGTCTCAAGTTTTTAGGGGTGGGTTGTCCGTTTTGCGCAATTCATTTTGCGCAATGGACGCTCGCTTTCGGACATATTTGTTCCGAACAATGAACGAATGTATTGTGTATCGCGTCATGTTCAGGTTTATATTTAAAAAAAGGGCTTATATTTAAAAAGACATTTGCAAAATATCCGGTTTATTTTTATTTATAACGTTTTATTTTGCAACTATCAAAAGGGATTATAGCAAAATTTAACATATGTCCTATTATTACAAGCATTATAAATTCTCAGTAATATATATAGTCTATTGAAATTTTAATATTTATTACGTATACCTAAATTATTTTTAATAATTTCATTTTTTTTGTTTTTAATAAATAAGATATTCAAAATTGATTTATTAATTTTAGAGCCGAATCGCTGACTGTCTAACCTTTATATATTATTTTTTTAACTTAAAATATAAACTTACATTTAAAATTTTTAATGATCGATTTCAATCGTCCATATAAAAATGGTATATCTGAGAATCGAAAAAATTGTATAAAAATATCCTATCTTGTACTTATTTTCATTTGAAATTTAGAAACATTTCCAAATTAATATAAAATGAAGAATAAAGAAATTGGTTTGATTGGATTTTGGTCATTGAGTTATCTAGATTGTTTCCGTCGGAGATTTGACAGTTATCGCAGTCGAAACTGTCTTGAATACTCCTTTAATTGCACATGTAATTGCTCTACTAATTTGAACTCAACCCAAATCGAGGGTTTGGGAGGGAATTGAACAACTCGCAAGTTCATGTATATAATATTATATAAAACAAATGCGACAGTAATAAGTAAACGAATATATATTGTATATAAGTTAAACGAAATTGCATATTTTTAATCCGACATTTGTATCTCGTCGAGCTTACATAATTTGTATAAAAAAAATATTATAGAGTCGAAAATAATTTCTGTAGCTCGAGTTGATAGCGGGGACATTTTATGATGCGGCAGTACCCAAATCGCTGTTGGATCCCTTCTCCGAAATGAAGGTGAGGAAGAATACGATGGGGTTGCCAGTTTTGGACCTCTACGTGTCGAAGGTTGGGTCTCCGAGGACGGTTTCTGGTCCGTGGGTGGTGCTGCCAGAAAATGGTTTCGGTGATGATGGTCCATGGGGTGGGAGAGGGTGGCGAGGATGCTCTGGGCCCAGGATCGTGTTTAAAATGTAAAGTAAACTCGCACTGTCATCCCCTTGTCACATATCTTCTGGGTCTCACCCCTAGCCAGGTTTTCGCAGTTTCCAACACTTCTCAGTGAAGTAGAGATCGTTTAGTAGCGAATAAAATCGCCGTGAAAACGAATCTACAGTTTAAATATCTGAAAAAGTCATATTCAATTCTAATTATAAAAAATACAGACCGCAATTTATAATTTATGTAAATTAGAATTATTACGGATACATTTTATAACAAAAATTAGAAAATTCACAAAAATTTATTATTTTTATGATATATACTATAATGTAAAAAAGTAATTTTATTTTTTTAACATCCTAGAATTTTTTCTTATTAGTTAAAATACAAATAACACGAAATGTATAAATGCAATAATATAATTCATGTACTTGTATATTTCATAAACCAAAAAATGTATTCTAATTATAAAAATAATAAAAAGAAATCGTTTACAAAATATTAAATAAAAATAAAAAAAAGTTTGCGCGTGCCGTCTATGAAGTCGCACTGACCCTTTCGCCCGCCCACCCCTTAGGACCCCCCCCTAAAAAAGGGTATTTAAACCCAAAACGAAAATGTCAACCCTTGGAAAATATTTGAATATAACATTTCTGGGAGGAAACACTGAGTTATCCGAGATGTGCGCACATTCTTGGGCGTAACCGTGCTACTACTACTACGCAAACGTGGGGGGGTCGTTTTAATGCTTTTAATTTTCCCTGGGTCGAAAATGTTTCCTCAGAAATACTATAACGATTTCGGAATCTATAACAATTTCCTAATCCCCCCCTCCCTCCGTGCCCTTTGCGCTTAAATATAATTCGGTAAATAAAAATGAACGTGGGATTAAATAGCTTCAAGCAATAAGTACTCCAGTTTAACTCTTCAAATTGTGCATTCTGATTAGAACGTTTAGGAACATTGCAATATATATATATATATATATATATATATATATATATATATATAACTTTTTTTTTCGTACCCCTAAATAATATTTCACGTACCACAGGTTGGGAACTGCTGATAGATGACAGAAGTAGATTTCATGATTAAATTTATTAAATATGATATATTACTAAATAAATATAATTTTAAGAATTAGTAATTTAATGTCATAATTAATAATGTATTTTCAAAAATCTTTTCTGTCAATATTATATTTTTTTTTTTATAAAAATTTGTATTAAAAGATTTTAATCAATAAATAAAGAAATGCTAATTGTTTTTCTTTACTAAATGACAATATATTATAATTATTAATCTCTATATAAAATAGTTAAAAATTTAACCAATATTAAATTTTGAATCGAACAATATAATGAAAAAATATCGTTGTCAACATTTTTTTTCTCAATTCTATATTGCAATTTTAAACTCTTACTAAATATTATACAACAAATCTTAGGACTATTTTAAATTACAAAACTATTTTTTATCAATGGTCTCTAATGAAAGCTGCATTAAATAAAAAAAATGAAATTAGTTAAATGAAAAGTCAAAAATATTTATACATTTTAACGTACGTAAATTAAGTTTATCGTAATAATATTGACTTGTAAATCTTCAAATGAATCAAATATATATATATATATATATATATATATATATATATATATATATATCAACATATCCAGTCATTCATATAATTTGAATAATCTTTGTGCACATCGACGACAAGTTTATCTGAACCGGAATAAATCGAGATAAATAGACGCTCTAATTGAGCATGTCAGGCGGTCACTTTGCACGCAGACCTTTGACATTAGAATCGAAATGATATACGTGACCCTCGCCAATTATACGCGGTCCACGAGGGTCAGCATCCGCGAGATGCGAAACCGGTTTTTCTTTTAACCGGCACTTGTATCCCGTGGAACGCGATAATAATGCGGCTCAATTATGACCTCTGCAGACCTGCGACCTCGGAATCGTTAAAAACGAAAGACCCCCGGTAACCTTTGACAAACCCGAATCGTGCACACGTCGGATGCTGCGGCTCCGCTTTAGTCCGGTGTCAAAAAGGACAATTGTGTTTATTTTTCATACGTGTTATTTATTCATTATTGACTACAATTTTGTGTGTGTGTGTGTACGGACTTTTAAATCGTTTTTAAAAATTTGAATGTATATATACGTTTATAACTAAAATGTACTATGCATCTACCACACAATTTTTTTATATTTCAAATTCATCTTTTAAGAGATCATTGATCGTAAATAATCGAAAAAAAAAATTCTTAAAAATTAAAATCAAGTACAAAAATCATTCTTATTAATATCTATTGATAAATAACTATTTTTTTAAATTTATTACAAAATTTTGCGAAAAATTGTTATAATATTAATTTAAAAATTTTATGCATTTTTCAATTTTATACTATAATATGTACCATATGTTGTATATTGAACACATTATGATACCTTATAATTCAATGATCATAATAAGAAAATGCTTCGATTACGAAATCGCCATATGCGAAATTTTTACCAATTTTCATTTTTGACAAATCCGGTTAGTAATTCTGTTGAAATTTTAACAGCGATGCGGTCTCGGTAGTTATAAGAAATAGGTGTGAGGTCCCGAGACAACAACGAGCACAAAGGTCCGTATCCATTTTGCAATCTACTCCGACTCCGACTCATCCCGTAGGTTCTGAAGCCCTTCCCATTTTGGGTAGTTGGGTATCCGAGACCCGGGCCGTATATTCACATAAGCGAACATAACCATTACATATTTATACTTATTATATATAAGGAAGGGTTATAATAGAGACAGGCCGCCTTTCCTTTTCCTCTGCGGATATGCGCATTCGTTTACACCCCTTTCATCCCTTGTAGTTAACCCTAAGAGTGGAACGGTCTTCTTACGACGGATCCGAGGGTAGAAGGTGGTTTCGAAAGGTGTGGGTATTCGTAGCCCTTTGGGAATTAAAAGGGCAGAAACTAGCTGAAGAAGGAAAGAGGAATTTATCACCGTGATTATAAAGGTCTTAGCTGGTGTTATTGTGTGCGATAAAACGGGATGATGATATTAAATATTAACGGCGCGCATATGGCCACCCCCACCTCCGCCCCCCCTCATGTAAGGGATGATTGCATGTTAAAAGATTGTATATTCGCGATAAAATCGAAGAATTTGAATGCGAACGCCATATTTATGAATGCATTAAATAAAATTCGCAAAAATTTGAATAAACCAAAATAAAATTCACTCAAGAAAAAAGTAAAGCAAAATCAGTTATCAAAAAAATTCTACTCTATTCCAATCGACGATCTATATGTCTGTGAATATGAGATTTTCCATTTAAATTTTTATTATATTTTTTTTAGAATAAGAAATATATATATATATATATATATATATATATATATATATATGTGTGTACTTTTAGATTTTAAAAACATTAACGTCATATTTATTTTTGGAATAGCTTCATACTGGAAAATCACTCGAGCGCATTCCTTATCGCCGATATTAAAACAATCCCCGGGAAATTTTCATTGTTCCTCAAGTATAATTGCCCCCGAATTAATAACAATATATAGTCGCCGATCAAGATTATTATATTGAAACATTCTTCAGTGTGTGTTTGTGTATTGCGAAGTACGTGTGTTTCGGATATAATGTAGATAATTCCGGATGAAGTGGCACCTTGTAAAGTCCTCTTTAGCAACAATATTCCACGGTCGGGGGGAGGCTTTTCGCCGATATCAGTCGCGTAATAACCGAGAAGATATCAAATGGCAAAGTTGGTCTTGGCCAACTATCACTACCGTCAACATTATCAAAATTCACCGATAACACACTTATAATCGGTCATCAATTTAATACAAGACACTTTAATGGATAATTTTGGATGAATCGAAGAAGGGTAGTTGAACGCATAGACTCATTGGTAAGTTTCTACCCCATCCAGTTGCTGTCCGGTCTTCGTACCTTCACAGGATCGGAAAGGAGGACTCGTCGACCTATTTCCATTGCAATTCCAGTCTGGATGACGCCGAGCATACTACTTTTCACTGTCCGGCGTGGATCGAGGAAAGGAGCAAGCTTTTACGGAATTTGCGTCGGGATTCGATTTCACCGGAAGTGATGATGAGCAGCATACTCGAGAATGAAGGAAAAGGTCGGCCTGGCTTGACTTTCTTTCCGCTGTCATTAAAACTAATGTCTAATGTTCGGATAACCTAAGATCATATCGTCCTAATTCAATGCAATTGCCTAACGGTGGTCCTGGATAGGATGGTAGAAGAAAGGAAAAGAAATGAATAGTTATATTTCACCGCTTTATTTCCTTTCTAGAACATATATATAACATAAAATTACTTCAATACCAAAAACAACTATAACAATTTTAATCACATTTTGATATTGAAAAGAAATGTGAATTCAAAAATTCCGGTCGAATAATTGTCGTAAATTAAATTGTACTATCGTGGCGGTGGCCGACGTGAAAGTTCTTCTTGGACCGCCAGACTTGAGATGTTGTAAGCGGTTTGGTGGTGGGTGTAAAAAGCCTCCCTATCCACCCTATACTTTGTGGGTGTCACAGGGTGATTCGCCTTCTGAATTAGGCGCCTTGATTTGACGCCTTGGTGAGTAATCAAGAGTGGTCTTCGTCGGATAAGGGCCACATACGTTACCAATAACGCGCCCGGTGCGTTTCCGAAATTTTCCAATTTAATTTAAATAAATTAAATTTACTCTCCGAATCCGAATTATATAAAATTAAACGTAAAATTAATAAATAATAATAATAATTGTTTTATTCCGATTGTATTTCTTTGATTTTAGTAAATCACAATAAAACGAATCGTAAATTGTCGTTATGAAGCCGAATATCGTATATTCCGATTATTGTGAACATGTTGCGCGCGTTAATTTAAATTGCAACACACCACTTACTGACTATAAATTTTAATTTTACGTAATAATATAACACTGCAACGACATCAAAATCGGGTTAGTATTATATTATATACAAAGAACGTACCAAACATGAAACATTGATAATGGTAGTCCAAGTGCTTTACCCGTTCCAGATCGACCCGACTCATCCAACTTTATTCCCGGGGAAATTACAAAGGACATTCGTTCTTACTACTACTTGTATATACATATATAAATATATATATATATATATATATATATATATATATATATATATATATATATATATACACATGTATCGATATTTGTCTGTATGTATAAATGTGTGTGTGTGTTCTTACTTTGTTTCTTGTGTCGAAGAAGTTTGTTGTTGGTGAAGGTTTTTGGGCGTTGTTACACTCGAGGGTTTCCACGAACTCGCTGCGGTAAAATTCAACATTAATCACTGGAAGGGATTGCCGAGATGTCTGCCGGCTGAATATGATCGCTCACCACTAGAATTTATTAAATTTTCCTAGCAAAAAAAAAAAAAAAAAAAAATGAAATTAAAATCGAAAGGGTCGATGTGAACTTACGCGATTGTCCGTCGGTAATTGCAACTTGATCTGATGCACAAAATTCGCAGCTCGGAAATTAATTGCAATCAAAAAGGGTGAAATGGATTGAGAAGGACGCAAAAGTCGGAAAATAGAATGAGATGAGGGATGCTAAATTCCCCGGTGCCGACGAATTCTAGAGACGGTTTTGTGGTAGACACTAGACTAAATACTACGGTCACGCTTGAAACCCGACCGAAACTTTACCATTATATGTGTTGTGCAAATTGAAGCACTTGTTTCCTGAATGTGTACGAACGTGCATGCGCTTGTAAATATAGCGAGAAAAAGGTCTGAAACACCCTTGACTCTGGCGCCCCTTTTCAGTTTTCATGCATATTCACGGATGAAACTTCAGTAAATGTCAATATTATGGTTTCGCTAAATGAGAAACGCGCGTAAAAAAAACATAACGGAAACAATTTTTCATCTTTAAAAAAAATCTTTCGTTGAAAACAATTTCATTTATGTTTTATGATGTTAATTAGGTCAGCTATATAACGAGATAATATTTTTTACTGCATATTTTTATTATAATTTTAACGCATTGCAGATTAAAATATAAATGATGATCAAAGTGCAGTTTGCAAACTAAATTTACAATTTGTATAAATTTGGTATTTTAAAAATTTATAATAAAAATTTTGATTAGCATTTTAGAAATCACTATTTATCACTTACTATTAAAAAAGTACAAAAATATTTTTTTTAATATATTATATTATGGTAATCGTAAGCAAATGTCATAATTATTTTTTCTTTCTGATTTTAGTCTACATGTTTAATGTGTTAAGAGTATCAAGTTCGTGTTACATATATAATAAATATTGAGTTATTATAGATATTTTTTCTAAATAAAAATATTCCAAATATAATAAAAATATCAAATAAATACTTATATATTCAACTCTATCAAAAAAAAAAATAAATAAATGAAATTTACGAAACTCGAAAAATTTGCAACTAAAAATATTACAAAACAAACAAAAATACAGTATTAAAAAGTTCAAAACACGACATCGTGAGACTTTTAAAGCAGAAAATTCTTAAAAAAAATAAATAACAACACTTAATAATTTAGTACGCGATAGACGAGTTTGAGAAACTTTGCTTTGCTGAAATATTTACTTTCGGACCTTAGAGTCCACGCCTACGCTTTATCATTTATCTATACGACGGACAGACGTATATAATTTATAAATTAATATATGTATATAGTCATATATCTATAGACAACCTTTAAAATACAGAATGTCCGAAAAATTTCGCACAAACATTATTTAGAACGATATAAATAAAAATAATTGTATATTTAGTAAAAATCTATCTTAATAATAATATCATTCTTATGAATTTAAATACGTTAGAAATTATATTAAATTATTAAATTATAATATATATAATTTCTATATACCAAAACCTCGATTTGCGTCGTCAATTAATTTTCGTCATTTCAGAGTGGCGTCATTAAAATTTCGATTTGCGTTGCTAAATTGTATGAAAATTTTCCATATTTAATTTCAAATTTCATATAAAAATGAAGAGTATCGATTTGTATTTGTAATAAGTGACCCATGTGAATAATGCTTGTGGTATTAGAGCTTTTTTCTATTTGCGTCATTAATTGGGACCGGAAGAAAACTGATTTTGGTGTATAGATTTTACCTATTATTTTTCATTTTTAATCAATATAATATAAAATGGAATGAAGATTTCTGATTAATGGTGGGTTTAAATTGAAGTGATAATTTTACGTGTACTTTTTTTGAGTTGTTCTGTATTTATATATACATGTATGTGTATGTGGTTGGTCTACACCCGTTCCAACTTTGGTTACGTTTATCAAACTCCAACTTTGTCCTTTCGGCGACCCGGTTCGTTCCCTTCGGTCTGTCCTGGGCCGAGAACAACCTTTGACGACGGATACCCATCACGCTTTTGGTCACGAACATCCAAAATAAATTTGCATTAATTATAACGATCGTCCCGCAAACGACGCTCTTCCGTGTCCGAGAACGGGCGAAACTAAATATTAACATCTTAAAAAATTCGATTTAAAGTCAACTTTCAATCTTCCGATGTAAAAATAAAAAATAGCAATAATTGTATTTTTTTATAGTTAAATTGCATGCGTCTAGTTTTTTGTGGGCACTTTTCACCCCGTTGTGTAAATCGGCGACGTTGAAACATTAAGCAATCCGTGCGAGATTGGAACGCTTAAGGGTGGTGCGTGCTCGCTCGCATGCTTACACTCTCTTACACACGCGCGCGCGCACACATACTATATCTGTAATAAAGTGAGGATGAGGGGTGAGGTCGAAAAGGACAAGTGGGGTTGTAAATGAGCGGCAACTACGGTGCAGGGAGGGTTAAGAAACGAATCTCGCCAAGAGGGGGTGTGGGACTTCCTGTACTGGGTGGACCCGACTGTGATGAATGATGTTGGACGTGGAGGTGGTACAAGTGGTATGGCGCTCGGTACAAGGGTGGTACATATATTTAGGCTCAGAGGTGAAGCTCAAAATGCGAATGGTGGCGGATGGTTACGGTGGTAAGGGTTGTATTATAATGAGGGATTGTCCGTGGGTTTTTGCTCTTGTGCATGTGTACGTGTCCGCGGCACTGAGAGAGCGCTCAGTGTGACGCACACGCGGAAAGGGTTAAAGTAAGAAACTTAACTTATGGGGGTGGACATCGGATTTGGGCCGCTATATCTCATTGTTTGTACGCCACTGTGCGTAGCGGCACTTTATCGTGATTAATGATAACAGATAACATTAAAACGCGTCGTTATATAAAAGCAAATGTACACCCTCCACCCCCACCCCACCCCACCCTTCCCGTTTGGTACGTGTGAGTACTATCGTGTGGATGCGCCATTGTAATTATTATAATGGCCGCCCGGGCGCAAATCGCCGTTGAGCGCTCTTTTTTTTTCGAATTTTGCAAATGCCGAATTTTACATTTTTTAACCGATTATAACGACAAATTAAATTGTTTTTTTTTTCATACTCCAATTTTTCATTTCACAAATATACTCGTATAATACAAAATGCGAAAGAGCAAATTCGACGAATTGTATAATATAATATTTAAATTATAAATTCAACTCCAGTCGAATTTTATATTTTTTTTATATTACAACCAATATTTAACTACTAACATATTTTAATCATTTCAATTATTTTACTAACATTTTCACTACCCGCTTGAACGAAATTATAATTGCAATACTTAATATGTATATTTATTTCATTTTTTTTTTCATTTTATAACTTGTTTTTGAGGATTAAATTTTTATAAAAATAAAATTTACCCGATAAAAAAAATATAATCTTGCATCAATACATTTCAAACGACTTTAGGAATTCGTTTCGTGATTTCATAATAATTTTGATCGCCATTTTATTCGAGCAATCGCCATGATCATTCACCCTTATGTTATGCCATATGGCGTCCGTAAAATTCAATATTATTCTTTATTCATCCCTAATTTGTAATTTATCTTAGTCATCTGTACAATTAAACTATATTATAGTAAAATAATCGACTATATTTTGTGAGTGTTTTTTTTCACGCGTAAAAAACTATTAAATTTAATTGATTAAAATCAATAAAAGATATAGTCGTACCTTTTATTTAAGGAATAATTCGATTGGATTGTGTTTAAAATTGTCAATACTATTTAAAATTTTATTCATATATTTTTAGTATTAGAGAATACGAGGGCAATTTCCGAAAACTGCCATATTTGTTAGATTAACGAGTCTCGACCGACCCTACTAGGTTCTATCCGAAGTCATCCGAGACGGGTGAGTAGAGTTGTAATTAATGCGACTCCAGGATGTATCCATCTCTCACTTTCGGCATCAGGAAGTCACCCCTGAAATGTCGTCAAACCCTCACCGATTCCGTTTGGTCATACGTTAACCAACCACCCTCTAGCGAGATATACAAATTCACGATCCAAACAACCAGAAGTTACTGGAAGTGTTAATAAGAATAAATTTTCACGCTCCATCTTAATTTAAATATTTCGAAGTGAACTACATTTTTATTATCTATGCTAAGAGCGAATATATTCACAATGATAAATATTGAAATTATAGTAATGTACTACTGAGAAAAAGTGTTGAAAAACAAAAGTTTGCGTGCGTGCGATGATTAATGAAACGGTTAAAAGACAGTAAAATGAAAAAAAAAGTCAGTGACACGTCAGTCATCATCACGCCTCTTCAAAATCGATAGCGAGGCGGTCGCCTCGGGGCGGCGAATTCGGTTCAATCTCGCGTCTGAAGGGCGACAAAAAGAAGACAGAATTTATTACCCATATCACAGAGACGCACATGGGCTTTAAGTCCGCGACGAAGACGACGAAATATGGGGGGCGGACTCCTCGGGTGGTTTCCCTTTTGAGACCTCCTTTAAAAACACCCTTCGCGACCCACGGCACAACAGGGATGTGGGCCTGACATAATGATGTATTAATTTTCAGTCTGGTTCTTATCGGCATAATGCCGCCGCCCTGGTGCGGGCGTCTACACATTATTGTTCCAGGGCGGGCCCTAACGCCTAGCCGACGGCTCTGTACATCTTACACACACACACACACACACACATATATATAACGTAATATATACGTAACATATATGTTTATGTTTATGTGTGAGTGTGTTTTTGTGGATGTGTTTAAGGGTGGGCGCGCCCCACTGTTTAGACATTATCGGCGAATAGATTAGCGCCCTGAATATACACAATCTGCGAGGCGTCCATTGTTTTGTACTAAAACCATTTTTTTTTATCAAAAACTATTCAAATATATCTTTTAAGAATCTTTGATAAACACTTACTAATTTTATTGTTATTTTTTTTAACAATTTTGCAATAAAAATTTCTGTTTACATTTATTTTTGAGCGTCATTGCAAACTTTTGTTGTAATTATGTCTTTCAATATTTTTTTTAATACTTTCAAATTTTAATATCTAGATATTTTTTTAACATTTAAAATATAAGTAGAATATATGTTAGATTTATTAGTAAAAATATAATTAAGAAATAAATATTTCAAATTTTTTGCAATACTAAATAAATCTGCAATACAAATTTCACTGATATTTATAATGTTCATTTAGTTTTTAAAAAATATTTTAAAATTATAATATATATTTTTATTTTTCTTGCAGATATTTAATTTAAATGAATGAACAAGAAATGATTTCCTAGAAATATATTAGCCATATATTATTAATTATAAGTCACGAGATTTTTCATTACCACCCCGTTTTGTTATATAAATAAAAATATGTATTTATATACATATTCAGTTTTCTAGAGTTTATTCATCTCATGAAAACTAACTATTAAAAGAGACGTGTACCGCCGGGCAAAAAAACAATGATCTTCATATTTTCGCGGAAACCGCACATCTATTATTTCATATGAGGTAAGTACGCAAGCACGGGGGAGAGATAGAATCTTTCCCATTCTCCCAAAACAAAACAAAAAAAAAAGAAAAAAAATGGAAAACGAGCGGGATGAGTTGGGAAAAGGGAAAAAAACGGGAAAATATGAAATAGGGGATGATACCGCTGTGTGAGGTTCAAAGCTTCTTTGTGAAGAAGACTCGGAGTGAGAGCACAACTAGGAGTGAGCAAAAGACCGGTATTAGCGTGTAAGAGTGGTGGAAAAAAGGCGGCAAAGGCCTTATGAATATATAATATAACAATAATGGTACAAATGTAAGGGCTTAAAAATAAGTAAACAACCTCTGAAAGAGAGAAAAAAATCTACATATTAAAAGACGTTATTACTTCGACATCGAACGTAATTGATTCGTATATAGAATTTTATTTCAATATTTATTATTAATAAATCAAAATATTTTTTTCATTTAAAAATTATATATTAAATAAAAATGAAGAAAAAATAAATTTAATAATAATGTATATATAATAGAACAGCATTTTCCAAAGTGTGGGTCGTAGAAAAATTCAGTTGGGTCGTGGCAAAACTTATAAAAACACAAAAAATCTAGAAAATTTTGCTCCAAATTTAATATTTTTTGCTCCAAGTTTAAGTATTGCAGGTGAGAACCATTTACTACCGTTTTTGTTATATAATTATTTTTATTTTTTTGTGAATGAAATAAACAAACAAATAACTTGAATTTTGATTTTTATTGAGAAAAAAAGTCGCGAAAAAAATTTAAAACTTATACCGAACCGCGGTGAAAAAAAATTGGAAAACGCTGTTATCGAATATCAAAAAGTAATGTAGAAGCGCTTATTTTTTCTTACAATAACTAGAAATAGAAAAAATAAGACTATTGATCGGATTGAATATTATAATTCTGATCAAAAAGTAAGGTGAATTTTTTTATAAAATCTAAGTTCTTTATTTATTCTTCTAAATCAACTTCAAGACCTTTCTCGATTCAGTTTTTATCTCCTCAATCGTGTCAAAACGGCGTTCCTACAATTAGCCTTTTAAGTTTTCTAAAGAGCCAGAAGTCGCACGGAGCTAAATCGGGCGAATGCGGTGGTTGCATAACAATATGAATCGAATTTATGGCTAAAAAGTCGCGAAGAACCAATGCAGTATAACATGGTGCATTATCGTGATGAGGAACCAAAAATCGTAAAAACACGTGTAACTCGGAGATAATTAAACTTTTTGACAAACAGACACTTGGCAAATGTTATAAACAGTTCTACCAACCTAAGAAAAAAATACAATTTACCTGCCTTCCTAATGCCCGAAAGTTTTAAATGATAATTTCACCTTACTTTTTGATCACAGTATATACAAAATACAATACCTAGATCCGAGAGAGAAGGTTCATTCAATTTACTTTTTTTTCTATGAAAATATTAATAGGAAGAGGTCACAATGAATTTTGTATTGAATGGATCATGTACGTTTGTACATCTTTTTTTCATACATATTATATCTCATAGAAGGTACAGAGATGTGTTGGTTTCATCGTCAGATTGGCTCCGTGAAGGGGATATTTGAAAGGCTTCGTTCAGCATCCGTCGGCTAATAATGTGGTCTCTGGTCTACAAAACGAAACCAGAAGAGATCCCGAAGGCTGATATCCGCCACAGGTTGGGATTCGCCCATCAAAGCCGAACAACCAATTACACCGGAAGCCCTATCGGATTTGCACTACACACACATACACACATATATTTTTCCTCGAAAATGATATTTTCTCTCGTGAAAAAGGAACATTTTTTCTTCTTTTTTTTGTACATTCTGCTCGTTTATAAGGTGATTGATTTTTCTCGAATTTGTAAAATATAATAATATGAGTTCATATTGCTTAATATATATTATATAGTATATGTCTATTTTAATAACATAATAAATGGTAGTTGAAATCTTGATACTTTAAATTTTAATCATTCAAAATATTTAGAAATAGAAAAAGTAACTTAAATATGCTTGATAAATACAAGTTAATGTTAAAATATTTTAGTAAATCAATATTAGAACTGAAGAAATATTTTTATTTATATAAAAACTCTATTTTTTTAAACTAAAACATTTTAGATTATTGCCTCATCATTTTATTTTATTTAAAACTAAAGAAATAATAATTTAGGCCGACATTTTTGCATTTTTTGCATATCATATAATTATGTTTATTATATTGTATAATAAATATTAAAAGAAAATAATTATTTTTTAATACAGGTTTTAATATAATAAAAAAAATATGTAAAAAAACGCGCACATTTACGTCTACACTTTGATGTTTCGGCGGATTCGTTTTTGATGTACTTGTACCTTTTGACTTCCGTCGGTCTATAAGAAACATTCGACGCTGTTGCATTTCTCGTGGTTACATTAGCTTTGCATTTTCAGCTCAGTATATTCTCCATCATTTGGCCGTCTTTTCCTTTTCATTTTTTTCCTTTGCTTTCCTTTTTTCAGCTCTCGCTCGTACGCATTTTTTCAGTTATCCAACTTTTCCAAGCTCGACGACTCTCCTTCAGCGGTCTCTCTTTTTCCGGCACTCTTTTTTCTTCTTCGCTTTCTTATTCTTTCTTCTTTCGAATTTATTTTTTTTTCTTTTGGTTTTGAATGGAAAACACTCTTCTACTCTCGGGCGCATCGCTTTTTTTTCTTTTACTCTAAATTCTCTTTTTCGTCTTCTCGAGAAAAAAAAAGAAGGCTTCCGCGGTCGTTCGAAAGTGGAAGACAGAAATAAAAATAGAAAAAAAGTAAAACGTCGTTTTGAGGTAATTACGATTCTTTTTATGATTGTTATGTTCGGTAAAGGTGAATTTCTGTTATATATAATATATATATATATATCAGTTTTTAACAAATATTTAAACATTTTCTCTCATCAAAAATACACATATTTTTCCCAAAGAAATTCGTATTAACTAGTTAGAACAAAATACGCGTATCTTTACGACACAAATTACAAAATATTATATACAAAATTAAATAAAATAATAATAAATTTAAAAAATACATTATTTTTACATGAAATATAATACACTGAAGTAAATATGAATAGAGGTGAGGGGGGTATATTTTTGCAATGTACCGAAGTGCATTATATATGTATAGAATGTGTACGCTGAAGAAGGTTGTTTCAGGTCGTTCACGCTACATATACGGGATATTTCAGCGAGATGGCGAACTCGTATGTATTGTTAGATGGTAATGTGTGAACATGGAAACGAAGATAAGGTGGTGAACTGTGGAAACGAAGGGGTAGCAGGTGGTGAGTTCGGTCTGTATCGGACAAATTACTGAGTCATTGGCAAAAGCTATCCCTATACAAGTCTTCGACGAATTTTACATTTCACTATACGTATATTTACTATATTATCATAGAAGCTAACAATCGTATATATTTTTTTCAGACAATTTATTAATTTTATAAATATTATTTATATTTTAAAAATAACGTTATTTAAATAAAAGTATATACATATAGTTATAGATTTTAGTTTAGAAAAATATTTTTTTAAATAAGAAAAAAATGAATTGACGAACTATACATTATGATATACAAAATTTTCAAAGAAGTTTATAACGATATTTATGAGTATTTATTGAAATTTTAAAAATAAAATTATATAATTGAAAGTGTGTCAAAATAAAAATATAATAATTAAAACAAACGCCTACTTTGAATACTATTTAAAAACACTTTTTTTTTCGAAAAAAATATATGAAATATTTCTAATATACTAATTTGATAAAAAAAAATAAGGTGAAATTATCATTTAAAACTCTCGGGCATTAGGAAGGCAGGTAAATTATAATTTTTTCCTATGTTAATAGAACTGTCTATAACGTTTGTCACAGGTTTAACTATCTCGTTACACGTGGTTTTGCGACTCTTGGTTCCTCATTACGATAATGCACTCAACTCATATCGTTTTGCAACCACCATATTCAACAGATTCGGCCCCGTGCGACTTCTAGCTATTCAGCAAACTCAAAAGGCCAATGCGGAGACGCCGTTTTGACACAATTGAGGAAATAAAAACCGAATCGAAGAAGGTCTTAAAGGCTATACCGGAAAAGGACTATTTCGAGGACTGGAAAAAGCGTTAGCAAAAATGTGTTTTATAAGGACGGATATTATTTTGAAGGGGATAAAATTGATTTGAAAGAATTAATAAAGAATTTACATTTTATAAAAAAAAATTCACCTTTCTTTTTGATCACAATATCAAAATCTGCGGTTTGTAAATAAATCAACATAATATAAATGAGATTTTCGTAATTATATATATATATATATATATATACAATATATTGTTTCTCAATTATTTGCACGCACATAAATTATTTGTTTGCACATATTATAATATACAGTTAATACATTTAGATATTACGATTAAATACAGTGATAAAATAAATAATATCATACACACGAACGTTTATTACATATATATCGTGACACAATGCGACATTACACAAATGAAAATTGAATAAAATCAAGTTCATATCTTTTGACGCGCGCATCGAGCCCAACGATGACAGCTTGCAAACAAAATTAAATAGAAAACCGGCGAGTCCGGTTATAGTTTTTTTCGCTTTCGGCCAAAACAATAATAATTTGACAATCGGCCAGGGTCATTCGGGTACGTGTCCGGTCTCGTTTTTACTGCCATTATTATGGTAACAACATTTTGTCAACGGACACAAGGCGATATTTTATTATAGCAACACACACGAGGGCGTGTGTTGTCTATAATGTCCTATTTTTTAAACATCAATCATTAAACTAGTGCTTCTTTTTTCGATTTATACGCAATCTAACTTTTTTATTAGATATTTAAATTTAAAAATAATAAAATATAGAATTTTCTATTGCGAAATCTAATCACAAAGTTTGTAAATTAAAACTGATACGTTGCACGAATTTATTTCATGTTTTTATATATTATATGGAAACTATGAATTAAGGAAAAAGAAATAAAATGTACTTAGTATTATAAAAGTTTACTTATATTTATTTATTAACACTGATTTCTTCAATTATAAGAATTTATTGTACTCGCGGTCTTTTTTGTTTATGTATGTTTTTGAACAAAATGAAATAATTTAGTACTAAATTTTCAATTGCTATGTACAATATGAACGATTTATAAATTCTAAATAATATATAGAAATATATCAATCAAAATATTGGCATATTTTAACTCATTAGAGTCCGCTGATACACATATGTGTCTAGCTGTGTGGTTCTGTATGTCCGTTGGCGCATATGTGTCTTTTGATATATGAATTTTTGACATATAAACGTTTTATTTTTTTCTAATTATGTCAAAAGATTGTGATAAATAATAAAATATTGAAAATATTATTTTTGTACTAGAAAAGCAAGTAATTTATGTGAAATAACACTGACCGTAATGAGTATATTATATATCAGGGATGTCTAAGATCCATTTATCAAAATTCAAAATTTTTCGTGAACCGCAATTAAAAATACATAAATGAAATTTATGACAACGTTGCACTTAGTCTTTCACATTTGTTATCAGTAATTAAAAAGACATTTTAAAATACATACGGAACGATAATTATTTTTTTAAATATAATAACACAAAACTGAAAAAGGAACTCGGATACATCGAGAACCACAAATAATGTTTCAAAGAGCCGCAGTTTGGCTACCCCTGCCGTATATTGTAATATCATATTATTTTCTATTAAAAAAAACTTTTTTATAAAAATAACTTAATTATCGGATTATCTTAACCACTCAATGCTCGGATTATTTTCACAAAAATGTAATGATATGTTTTATAATAGTAAAGTAAATATGAAAAATAAAACGATACACGCGAACTCGATAAAACGTTCAACAGCGTCCAACGCGCGTAAATCGTACAAAGTATGGTATATACAAGTCTCGACAACGCGTAGCGCTCGTCTTAAAAAACATTAAGCGATTAATTTATGAAATAATAATAATAAATATATTACATAATAGCTATGTATTAAAATTGAATATAATTAAATAAGTGTATTGTTTAAAAAGGGTATTGTCGGTGTGTTTGTTACCTGAATTTGTAGAATGGCGGCCGGGGTTCATCCGGGTGGTTGTCCGCTCTCACGCCATTGGTCAACGCCGATGTCCACCCCGACTGCCCCCTCACTCCCACCCTACCGACCGTGTATCTGTCTCGCTCGCGCTCACGCACTCATTACCGCGACAGAATGAGACCGAATCAGTGCTCTTTGTGTCGCCGTTCTTGGACATCGCTTTCTACACGACAAATACACACATATTATATATATATATATATATATAAAATATACATAACATATATAAAATTCATCGTTTCCAACTATACATTTATACCAATTATCGATTATAACATTTGTTTTATTACATATATTCGTTATAATTACTTAAATTATATATAATATATCAAGATTGAAGATACTTGTATGATTCGGATAGTATTAATGTCTGCTACGTAAAAGCATTCCACAAATCATTGTGCCAATATTAAAAATCGAATAATTTGAGAATAAAAAATACCATGTAATATTTTTTTTTCATATAGACCAAATATAATATTTATCATTAGACGACGCAAAGCGTATTACTACGCTTCCCCCTTTAACTGATGGCAGGCGTCAGTTGTATAATATTACTATGTTTTGTCCCCGTCAATGTGTTAATAATGTGATAACACTATACAATAAAATAAAATAAAAATGAGATTTCATACAATTTTATTGAATTATATCCATTTGAATCTCTCACTGTTGAACTTGCGCCACTTTCAAAATAAACGCTTTCATCATTTCATTAACTAGCAAATTTTCGTATTATAAAAATTTAATGATTTTAAATGTGTTAGCAAAAAAGTTATCCATAAAATAAAAATGACCAAAGAATAACAAGAAACTATCGATAATATTTGCAATTACTATTTTTGTATAAATATTAAATATTTTCATTATATTTTTAATTAAATTCACACACTTTTACTCTATTGTATATATAATAATATATTGTATTACGCCGATTTTAATAATTTTAATTTAAATTTTCAGAACACCGACGAATTTTCTTTCATCAACGCCCAACGTGTCCTCCCATTGTATATGAGAAAGGATTATTCTACGGGCTTTGTTTTAGACCCGAACGATACAACTACGAGGGATGATTCCGTTTCGTAAGGGAAGTGCCGCACATTCGACCCTCCATTTTACCCTTTCGCTTTCTAAACGCACTCTAGAAAGGGACCTCGATTGTCCGGCGAAAGTTTTACGGCAGGGCAAGGACAAATTAATATTACGTTGCCAACCCAAAGGGGTAGATCGAAAAGGGACGTTTCCAGAAATATCATCCGATGTATCGTTACTCCATTTTCGACATCATTTTATTTAATATAAATATTTATTATATAAATTGAGTACAAATCTTACTAAAAATTCATGTTTCTTTTTAACGAAAAATTATATTCACTATTTCAAATTATGAAATCAGTTTTAGTATTGGGGATTATTAACATTGATTATCATCAAAATTTCATAATAAAAATGATAAATTGTCATTTTTTTCGATGTGCAATCATAACAATAATAATAATTTTATTGAACGAAGGACGAAAGAGGACCGTTTTGATATTTGGTATGCTGATGATGATGACGGCTGTGAAGAAAATATTTTCCACCGCATTTCCATAACGTGAGCTTTTCACAAAACCCGGCACTTATATATATATGGCCAGACACGGCCCGAAAGTAATGGCGGTCCTGGCCACCTCATGCGCTAATGACATTTACAAACTCTTGGTCTAAAATGCTGCTGCTAGGCGAAATTCCAACCCCTTTTCCTCTTTGGTGTTAATGCGAGGGGTCTCGAAGACCACCCTCACACCCCACACCTGGGTTCTTCATGTTCTATTTCATTCCATCTCGTGTTTGTACGCCATTCCTTTTTACCTCATACTATGTGAGTGTGTGTGTGTGCTCTCTGCGGACTCCGGAACTTCGAAGTCGTCCTCTCTCCACCCTCATATACTTGCGAATCCTTCGTTTGGAAAGCTGACAGGTAAAAACGGACAGCGAAATGAGGATGAGCGTTACGGAGTGTGAGAGGTAAAACTGACTGTTTGAAAGGGGTAAATGACAATTGCGGACACTAAGAAAGCGATCGAATGCTAGTTTAAAAAAATATTTTTTTATTACAATTTACAAAAAATAAAATAAAATTTAACTAACATGTTTTTATACTTTTTAGAACAAAAAAAAAACATTTTTAATATAAATTGTAAACAATGTATAAATTTAATGAATGTTATTATATTTCAGATTAAAATAAATGGGGTGCGATTTTGAATCCCTATCAAGTGCGAAGCTCTAGTCTCGACGATATAACGAGAAGAAAGTGGTTTTCGAAGGTTTTGACAAAGTTAAGATAGTGGTTTGGGGTAGGTATCGTAGCCATGGTGCTAAATTTAAGGGTGTGAGTAAAATTGGATTGAATTTTGAATTATCTTCTAGTGGCTCACAACGAATAGTTATTATATATATATATATATATATATATATATATATATATATATATATATATATATATACTTAAGTACAAATAACGTATAACGTCTATTGAAATATAGTAAAATTTTGAACAATTGTATAATTATATATCGTAATCGAAGCATATTCAGTAAGTATATTCAATATATATATATATATATATATATATATATATATATATATATATATATATATATATATATATATATATATATATAATTTCATCTTAAAAAAATGTTTTTCTTTCATGTTATCAAACTTTTATTATATTCAACGCTTCTGATGTTAACAAAATCCATATAAAAAATAATTGTAAAATTTCTAGAATTATTTTCAATATTTAACAATTGATTTTATTTATTTTTACATGTGATAAATAAATCATTAGATTTTCATTGAAGAAATATATCGCACGTCAGTGCTTTTCAACTTGTCGAATATCTATCTATATATATTATATATATGTATGATATATTTATTTATGCGTATATATATATATATATATATATATATATATATATATATATATATATATTATATATATATATATATATATATATATATTATATATATATATATATATATATATATATATATATATATATGTAAATATACGTATATTTATGTGCGAATACATACAGCAGAACATCACATCGGAAAATATTTGAAGGGACATACCGGGATTTTTATCAACAACATGTCGAGCATGTTTCGCGCACGTGAAAAGAAGTTATAGCCGGCCCCGCGGAAGTAATTTGACGTCTCGTGAGCAAAACTCAAGCCGAGCGTGAACGGATTCCTTTTGCAAAATATCGCCATATTGTGCCGATAATATTACATTTCTTCGACGGGCACCTGGAAAAAGCGGGGAGAGGGAGGGGGGGGAAGGGAGGTGGAAGAAGGAGGAGGAAACGGGAGGATCGGATGACGAAGGGGTCGTCGATGCAGGATGAAAATTTGAAAAATATGATTTTCACCTGTTGTGTGAGCGCGAAAAGTGTTCCGACGCGGGAACACCCCGAGGCCAGACCGATATTAAGCGTCTGCTCTTTTCCACATTACGAAAATGCCAACAGTAGTAAAATGAAATAAAGTGTGTTTATTATATAGTGAAAAACTTTTTTTTTCTACTATATAATATATAAATTGAGTTATTAAATTAGATGCGAGAAAGTAGACAGAAATAGGAATTTATAATAGAGTATATACTACTGCGATCAAAAAGTAAGGTGAAATTGTCATTTAAAATTTGTGAAATTGTCATTTAAGTAAATATTTTTTCCTAGGTCGATAGGACTGTCTATAACATTTGCCAAGCGTTTTTACAATTCTCTCCTTCATTACAGTAATGCAACATGTCATACTGCATAAATTCGACTCATATCGTTACGCAACCACCGTATTCGCCCGATTTGGCTCCGTGCGACTTCTGGCTCTTCAGAAAACTTAAAAGGCTAATTGTGAGTACGCCGTTTTGACACGATTGAGGAGATAAAAACCAAATCGAGAAAGGTCTTAAAGGCTTTACCTGAAAAATACTATTCCGATTTTTCTAAGGACTGGAAAAAGCGTTGGCAAAAGTTGCTTTAAAGGAAATGAAAATGATTTGGAAGAATATACATTATATATAACATATATAAGAAAATAAAGATTATATATAACATTGACGGCCGAAACGACTGATATTTTTAAAATTATTAAATTCTTAGATCTATATAGAATTTATTACATTTCATATTGTATGTGTATTATTGAAAACTAATCCTTAATTAAGAAGAGTTTTAATTTTAACTACTAATTTTAATTTCTTCAACTGTACAAATTATTATCCAATTTTAATTACTATATATTTCATCTATTTGTAAAAAATAAATATTATATATGTATATTGAGAATAATTATTTTTTTATTTGAAAAAATATATTTATAAAATTATAAATATAATCTTTAATAACTGGTTATGTTTAATACTGATTAATTGTTATCAGCATAGATGTCGCCGTTAGAAAACAAATAAGAGATTAAAAATTTTCTTATTGATCAAATATTTTGTATTTCCATTTTATTATTGTTTTTATTTAATAGTTTTTTTGTCTTTTGTCTAAGATAAATACATTATTGTAAACAAATAATATTTTAACGCCAATAAAAATAAATTGATCTAATAAAATTCAAAAACAACAATTATAATTAAATTCTCAATAATATATCTAATATTTTCTATTACAAATAAATTGTCCTTCGTCAAAATCAATTATTTTTAATAATATATGATACTTACTATATAGAAAAAAAATTTAACACTTATTTTACATTATATAATAAATTTACATAGCAGTTGTGTTTGTGGTCATTTTGAATAAAAAAAATGAACACATTTGTCGACATGTAATCATCGTTTGTAGGGTAAAAGTATATATATATATATATATATATATATATATATATATATATATATATATATATATATATATATATATGCAAAACCGGTCTTTTGGGGTCAAATAATATTTTCCGTACGTTTTTACCACCCTTCGCCAAAGGGTTAATATCATCAAACATTTTTCGTGGCCAAAAGATGTAAACGCGGTGAACTACATTTCTAGATAACCGGTTCAAAGCATTGTCAACGAGTAATTACTCGTAATTCGAATGTTAAAATATTATATACATATATATAAATATACGAATATTGCATTAAATATACTAAATAAGAATTATTATTAATCAACTTTATTGAAAATATGATGTTAATTACCATTTACATATTATTAGTAATGTCTATTTTTTTTAAATAAAAATGTAATAAAATCATAGATTAAGAATATTTCAATAATGCAATATTGTAAAAATATATTAAATTCTATATTATATTATAAAAATGCGAGTCGGAAAATTCTTCGACAGTATGAAATTTTACAACGCAGTAAATCGCCGATGCACTTCAATTTCGCGTTCAATTTTGCTATATTAAATTTGCAGACGAGTGACTGACTACTGGCTCATTTTTTGTCGGTAAATGTGCACATTCACCGATATGACGTTCGACGAACGAAAGTGCGATTAAAAAAAAATGGAAAAAAATATTGGCGACGGCAAATCAGTCGTGATTTCACCTCAGCGACGGAAACACTTCATTTTATTTATTTATTATTATTATTATTATTATTTGCTTTCAATAATTCTTTTAATCTTTTTAATAAGTGTATTTTTAATAATTTTTATCATATATATATATATATATATATATATATATATATATATATATATATATTTCAAATTAAAACAACAATATTAAAATAATATTCTAATGCTATAAAATTTGTCGGAGGATTGAAAAATATTATTTTCTTAATAAAATCTTCAAAAATAATAATTATATATTTGATAGTGTATTAAATATTATAAATAATAATTTTTAAGAAAAAAATAAAAGATGATTAAAAACTATCAACATCTCAGAAATTTAATAAATATACTTTTAGAGTGAAAACAAATGTATTCTTTATATATATATATATATATATATATATATATATATATATATATATATATATATATATATATATATATATATATATAAATGAAAGCATTCTTGTTGTGAATAATATTCTTTTCTTATTTATTATATATAAAGTTATATAATAATCATAGAAATAATGAAAAAAAAATACATGTTATTATAATTATAAACCTGAAGAAACAATGCAATTTGAATGGCGACAATTCTACAAACGGTCCGATAACAATATAGCTTTCAGTATATAAAAGGAAGATTATTATATGAGAATCGCGATATCATAGAGATCTTCAAAATGACAACGCGGGTACGAAACTAGAAGAATGTGCGTAACGCGTGCACATATATAATGTGTGTGTGTGTGTGTGTGTGCGGGGTCCATTTCGTCCAATGCGGCACTGTTTGCGAACCAAACAAAAGCTCGGGGGCGACTCCACGGGAAACCATTGGTCAATAGAGCCTCACGAAAGGGGGATGAAGTGCACGAAGACAAAGGGTAAAACCTTGCCACGATGCCAAAGAGGAGACGGGAGGAAATGGGGGGGAGGGGGCTTTTGTTGATTTTGGCGTTTTAGACCAGCGGGTCTTTTGTTTTTAGCAGGATCTCCCCGGGGTGCGACCAGACCCCAGAGCATAAATCACAGTGTTGAAGCAGGTCTGTATAAACGCTCCCCCATGCGAAACGAACGAGCCGCCCCCGCGGTGTGAACGCTGCCTTATCAAAGTCTAATCAACTACTTTCTAAATTAAAATCAAACGATGCCGACATTTCACGATTCAATCGTACATTTTTGTTTTGTTTTTTTTTTGTCCAAGAAATTTTTAAGTCTTTAGAAAAAAATGAGAATTGTATTATATTTTTTTTTTTTTGCTTCGAGGGTGCTTTTTGCTGTGTGACTACTTTAAAAACGATTGTTTATTATATTATAATAATATTTCGAGTAATTGAAAATGTTCTCTTGTATATATATTTCAAGAATATTTTTTATGCGATCGCTTATTCAAAATTCAATTTGAAAAATATGGACACTTTTACGTGCAGCGCTTTTTAAATTCATGATTATTTAAATACAATAAAAACATATTTATAATTTTCAAATGTTAGTTTTATTTTCGAATAAAAAATATATTAATTTATTACAGAGGTGTTAAACTCGCAGCATATTGCGTGCGAGTCACATGAGCTTTTATGTACTCGTCGCAAAATTGATAATCGAAATATCAATTTTAATTAATTCATTTATTTTCAAAAATTTATCAATAGTAAACACATATTATAAATAAAAAATATTGCCACAGAATATTTCAATAAGTCTATGTAATCTGAATAAAAAGACGAAGATGAGATGATATTTGATCTTTAAAACACGAACACCATTTATAAAAGACGTCCAGAAATTATCGTCACCATTGTTTTTGTTGTTGTTGTTGTTGTTGCTATTGCTGCTGTTGTTGAGAGGCGTCCGTTCAAGCCTCGCCAAATCCAGACTAGCACAAAGGGTTAAAACAAGAGGCCGCGCAACGGGTGAGCGGGCATTGCGAATATCGTCTACCGAAAGTGGAGTATCCGGGAGGACCGACCCCGTCCACGGGGCGTACAATGGAGGACTCTAGGAGGACCTCGTCGGCAAATATAGGATGCTTTAAGAGCGGGCGTGTAAGTATTTTATGCCCATTGTTACCGCATTGTGCAACCGGTGAAGGGAGGAGGCTTAGCTATTGTTGTGCGCGGGGATTTGAACCCGTTTTTAGGACGTATCGTGCCTTCCCGTCGCCATTGTCCCTTTCTGGTCCTCTTTCTACTCGCTCGGTACTCCAGAGGATCGGTCGCATTCCGACGTAGGATTCCCTTCCAGTCGAAATATCCGAGTTTCGCCGAAATTAAAACAATGCTGCATCGCCGCGTTTTCAACACGTGCAATCGTTTCGTTTAATGTGAACATTGTTCCCATTTCAAACGTTTACACAATTTTCCTATTCAATTCAAAACGCAATTTTTAATATTTATAAAAAAAAAACATTAAAATATTACAGTAATCAAGTACACACAGTATAGATTCAATTTATAGTCAATTCTATTAATTTAAAAATGTGGTATATTTCCACAAATCATTGAATAAACATGTTCGAAGTTTAGTTTCAATCATTTCATAGAATTATATTATAATTTTTGAACATTGTTTACAATAAAAACACTAGGTGTTAGTGTATATTGAAAGTTTACAGTGCATGAACAATATTTACTTGCGGTTTTCCTGTGGTGATTGCGGAAGGGAAAACTCGCATTGGCAGTGAGTTTGCGGTTATAAACAATGGTTTTGGGGTGAGTTTTGTGTATATATATATATATATATATATATATATATATATATATATATATAATACATACACGCATACATACATTTATAAATAAATGTTATATTAAATTTAAAAATAAGTATTAAACTATACCTGAAATATATATAAGATATATTTTAGTAAATAATTGATTCTACAATAAATAAAAATATCAACATAACAATATAGTTGAATTTGTTTTTGTGCGATAAATAGAGACCGCATAAAAAAATCGCACATAAAACATATTCAGAAACTTTTATAAAATAGCTATAAGAAATAATTTAATTTTTTTATGTGGTAGAGGAGATCGAATAAAAAAAAGATCTGCTGCAACAAACTGAAGTTATTATATGGATGATACAATATACGAAATAGACTAATGCAATATGTACACACACACACTGATAGCAAAAAAGTGATGCCAACATTTTTCTAATTCGATGAGTATTGTGATTCACATACATATAGTGTTGGTGAAATTATTTTTTTATGAAATTTAGTATATGTCGATTATGAAAAAAAAAATGACGCAGCGTCATCACAATCCTCGGTCGAAAGGGTTGAATCTCAGGTGTTTCGGAATACCGCGGCTAAAATGTGTTTTTCACTAGGCAATCGAACCGGCAATTTCGTCCGGGTTAATTTAGTTCGTGTCGCGGCAGTCTGAGGGCGAAAGGGTTAGTTATTTCGGTCCTTTGCAGGCCTAGAAAATAACGCGGAGACTCCTCGATTTCCTGGTAACCGCAATATCCTTTAAGTGAGTGGTTCTGCTGAATATGGCCGCTGATGATTTGATTTTCTCTCCATCCTCTCTCTGGTCGGATTGCCGAGGAGAGTTCGCATTCGAAATTAGAATAGTTGAGGGTGGCGCTCGAGTTTCGGTGTCAGGCGGTGGTTCTTATATATATATATATATATATATATATATATATAAATGTATATATGTGGGTTGAGAGTAGGCAACGGCAATGGAATGAGGATGGTCTGAGGTCGTCGTCGACATGTGTATGCGTGAAAGTCCAACCTTTCTCGTAGAAGATCGACCATTCGTACTCGAGTGTTCTTCGCCCCTTCTTGTGAGACGTCGTTAGTAACGGCCGTTAATCAGTAAACCACTCATTTCGTTAAATCCCGGCAATATCGAAACGCGCCCGCGAACAATTCGCCCTTTCCACCCTAAGAAACATACACCTCTTCACATATCCATATCACTATATATTTTAACTAAAAACAAAGTATACGCGTATTTCTGACACACACAAATATATATATATATATATATATATATATATATATATAGTTATAAAAATCTTTTACTATATAAAAAAAATATATTATGAAAATTGTTAAATATCGAGTTATCAATTCTGTATCATCTTCAAAAAAAAACAACTAGTTGTTTTATTGAACATATCAATATTAAATACTATAAAAATTTATTTTACAGTAAAAGAGAAAAAATATAGTATTTTATAAAAAAAAAATATTTATCGACGTATTAACATTAAATAGGCTCAATTTCTTTTACGCTATTAAAGATAATACTACAGAAATGTATTTTGTTATTTCTCAAAGTAAATAAAAGTATTGAACGAATCACATTTTTATTAATAAAATTTTCACAAAAAAGAACAGTAAAATTTGACATCATAAAACAATTTAACAATTAATTAAAAAATAAAGTTAAAAATACATCATTTTTCAAAGTGCAATTTTTTTTGTACACTATAAATTGAAAAAATATTATTTGTAATGATTATTTTGTTATTATATTGAAAAATCAATTATAATTATGAGCTGTAATATATTTTTTCTTAGATATTTGTCACAGATTGCTGAATATTGTAATTAATTGATATTTACGAATTTTCATCGCTTTTATTTTATAATATATAGATAAAAAAAATAAAATAAATATCAATAGTATTATATTAAAATTATCAACTATTTCTATCGGTAGAAAATTATTTGAATATTTAAAAAATATAATATATATTCTAATACTTGTCTGTCTGTCTGTATTTATATAATATGATACTGACGTTATATTTGGTCGGTGAACAATATTGTATTGTTTTTAATGTTGATTTTCGTTATGTACATCGACAAATCATCATCCGACAGGGGTGGTGAACTGGCGAATTTCGAGTGCACAGACAATGGAGACTTTAGCAATAGCCAAATCGGCTTATCGCCGTTTACACCATGTTCGTTAGTCGTTAGCTAACTAATGACGTTTCGTTACCATCTTATACCGACCCCCCTGTATCTAACGTTTCCATCCACCCGCTCTCCTACGTAGAAACCCCGAGGGGGTGGTTGGTGGTGGTTAAGGGTTGAAAACGCGTTCATACAAAACGAACAGATAACCGAGAACTTGCGCCTCTCTTACCATATCCGAGTCTTACGTCTATTTTTACATTTCCATCACAGAAAAGTATCGGCTGAAGGAAGCGGGGATTTTCCGATTTTACCGTGGAAAATTTCGCACATGTTAAAAATGCACGCTCGATATATAGTTTTGAATAGCATATGATTTATTTCGTGATATTTAATATTTTGAATTTTTCAAATTAATAAAATAAATAATTGTACTCCTTACGAAAAAAAAAATAATATTAAAAAAATACTATGCCATCAAAAATATTCTATTAATTTAAAGAAATCGACTTGCACGTATTCAAAATCAATATTATCTATAAAAAATTTATTTATTTGAAGAGATTTTTTAAATTTAACAGTAAATTTCGCTTCATGCGAATTTTTATTATTAAGATGTTTTATTATGATATATTTATATATATATATATATATATATATATATATATATATATATATATATATATATATAATATTATATTTAATTTTTATTATATTATTTTTATTCGTAATATAAAAATAAAATATTTTTCTATGTAATACAAGCTTTACAATTTAACAGAATCCAATTGAAGTTATTGGAATTATTATAAGAATGATTCCGATAAAAAATGAAGTATGTTCCAACAAGATTTATTTTTCCAATTAGAATGTAACGTAATTTTTTTAATGAATTATATAAGAATTACATAAAATTAAAAATAATAATAAATATATTTACATTGATTCACTTTTTGTCAATTAATAACAAATTAATTAAAAAAATTTTCGAACCATCTTTTCATATTGTTAAATAAAAATACATTTATATATATATATATATATATATATGTATATATATATATATATATATATATATATATATATATATATATTTAAAAAATGTAGTTATTTCATTGTGTTGTAAATGCAATTTTTTTACACATTTATCTGAGTTAAAAACCTTTTTTATCGATTTTACTTTTATAGCGACATCTATCATTTAGTAGAAAAAATATTTTTCTTCAACTCGTGTTGTGACGTTTAACGCACGTGTTTTCCATTATTTAATTTGAATAGTGTACATTAATTATTTAAACATTTATTATTTTATTACGACAATTAGTTTTGTGTTACGCGATTATAAATATCATTGATTTTTTTATAAATAGTTAAAATAATATCAAATAAATCTAACGTTAAATAATAAATCACGACTTTTTCAAATAAATTTATATGAAGATTTATCACTTTTCACGTGAATACTTCTGATCGTGGATATTTTTATAAGTCGATATTCGAAAAATACTACTTTTGTATTATAAATTTTATACCTTAAATATGTCATACTATACTTACTTTGTATAAACATCATTTTTATATTGGTAATTTTACAATTTGAGGTGAAAATTGAAATAAAACAAGTTAAGTATGATCCGTTCATATTTATTTTTCGACCATAATGACATCTGTTGTAATTGTTTCATCCCTTAATAATACACATCAAATTTATTAATTTTTATTATTTCCATAATCTTTCATCATTTTTTTTTTTTTTTTGATAGACAATGAAATAATGAATCGAGTAGTTTATTTATTTTTTCTTTAATACAACAGTTAATAATGATATCATCAGAAAAAATGCATTAGTTTCATGTCGAATTTATTTTTAAGTGATTCATTAACATCTACAAACACATTTAATTTATGAATTACAAACTATATACTTGATTCTTTTCCATAGGTTTCATTTTTTTTTATTATTTATTTATTTATTTATTTATTTTAATAACAAATTTACACGAGGATTTACATTCAACAGAACATTTTCTTTTTTTTTAAATGTATATACAATCAACTCTCACTTTGATAAATGCGCGCGCGAGAAGGAAAAAGTTACACCAGCGATTCTCAATCTGTGATGTCGAATTTATCCTCTGTTCATAGTACGAGTTTTGCGATATGAAATATAAAATAAAATTAAAACAAAATACACTAAACTCGTATTGAGCAAATCGCCACATAAAAATTATATTAAATCAGATTTCTGAACTAACAAAAAAATATATTCTATGTTATTATTTAAGCTCAAGTGATCCATTTCAAGGTAATTTAAATACGCTTGAAAAAAAATCGTCAAATATTGTTGTACTATTTATTATGTAATGTATTATAAGTGAAGTCAAAAATGATTTCGTCTTTCAGGAAAGAAAAAAAACGAAATTATTCATAACTTCGTCTATAATGAATTTTTTGTTTTACGATTTAACACGCAAAAATTAATGTTTTCTTTTTCAATACTTTGCAAAATCTAAATTAATTTTTATCATTACTATCATTGTAAAATTTAGACGAAAATATAGGCTAGGTCTCAGTATTAAAATATACAATAATAAATAAATATTAAATACACATATACATATATGTATACTACACGTTATTCTTAAAAATATGCAACATTTATTATTTAAAAGGAACTCATCAAAGATCGACTATGTAATTATCATCTAATTACTCTGATTACAAAATCTCAAACGCTATTCAATTTAATTATACTTTTTTTTCTTTGATTCAAACTTATATATATATATATATATATATATATATATATATATATATATATATATATATATATATATATATAAGTTTAAATTAATTTCGCATTTATTTATAGATTTTTATTTTTTATAAAATCGTGTAAATTTAGAATAGGGGAAAAAACAAAACGTGAAAATCGTTTAAAAGCTAGAGATATGCTAAATTTTCAGATCTTTTTTTTTATTTATTTATATTTATCATAATATCGCTGTATTTTTTTTTATTAAGGAGAGAAATTAGTATATTACAAAAAAATCCGGTGTATTATTATTATTATGACCTCTTCTACCCTGTTGTCGATACACACAGGTTCGAGTATTTTTTTCATATTCATTTTATTTTTGTCTTATTTTTATTTTACATATTTAACTATTATCTAAATATAATTTTTAAACCCTGTTAGTCTAGTGAAAGTTAAGAACAAAATAATATTGAAACTATTTTACGTGTAATGTATGTGAGAATACATTAAAAAATATTTTGAAAAGTCGTGTGTCAATTTAATAAATTTGATAAAAAAAAAATATTTTTAACATATAAAAAAAGGAATACTGTCAGTTTAATATTTTTCAACATAAATACAGATATGTCTCTGCATATTTAAAATGTCCTAATTAAAATATTTATAAATAAAAATTAAGAATTAAATGTTGAAATCAGTATTTCAATTCCTACTAAAAAAACATATTAAATTAAAAAAATATATTTTTCTGAATATTTTTAACCCTTAGTCTGCAAGATATAGGTGACTCAATTTTATTCTCTTGTTAAAAATTTTATAAATTAAAAAAAAAATAATTTTTGATTCGAAATATGCGACACACAAAAATCCTTATTTTGCTTATTCTATTTATAAAATTTGATATTAATTGCGATAATTTAAATACAGAGACATATATAATTACAATTAAAATAATGATTGAAATGAAAAACAACTTGATTAATACATAAAAAAATTAACGATCATGCATCGGATATAATATAATATAAAATAAAATAAAATAAATCAATATTAGGAAGGAAGGTTAAATGAAAAGAAGGTTGTATTTTTTTTAACAAACGAAAGATTTTTATTTATATACGCATTGAAAAACAAATAAAACAGAATTTTAAATTTTACATGGTTCAACGAAACGAGGGATTAAAAAAATGGTAATTAAATTAAAAATAATAAAATAAAGTAAAAAGGAAAACGCATGCCATATATAATTCCTATTTTCGGTAATAACATTTTTTTTTGGCATGATCTGTGCGTCGATTTTCATCTTGAAATACTGGCATTTGAGATTATCGAAATACATATTTCACATATATTATATATATATAAAAAAAATATCACAAATTATCTCGATATATAAAAATGCGCGAGTTTAATAATTATATAATTTATATAATGAAACGTTCATAACAAAAATTTTCACACAAGTAAAATCGGTAAGATATCATATTTTGTACTTAAAAAATACATAGTATGTATTTTTTTTCATAATATATGGAATGTAAATTATTTTTTACGATATTTATAGATGAATTATTTTCACTTATTATTGAGATAAAACAATATTTTGATATGTCACCGACGATTACTTTATGATAATTTATAAGAAAATTCAATTTTTGTTATGAACGTTCATTATAAATATGAATGTCGCGTACGAATTGTAAATAATTCTAAAAATTAAATTTATATATAAATATTTAAGTACGTATACTGGGCGTTGTAGCGCAACTTTTTTTTATTATTTTAATGGAATTGTAATAAACGGTAAAATATTATGTATAAAAAAACTGGAATTCTTTTTGGATTCAGTCTTTAAAAAAATAATTTCGATATATATATATATATATATATATATATATGTAAAAAAATAATAATAATAAAACACAATTTTTAATACGTAAAATTAATTATAAAAAAATATATACGTACGATCTCGGAAAGGGGGGGGGTGTAATGCAATTATATATATATAGTAAACTTAAATTATTTCTGCGTCATAAAAAAATATAATAGTAGAATATAAATATGTTTGCGCGTAAAAACATTTATAATACAAATTGATAATAATAATAATAATAATAATAATAGTCAATAATCTAATAGGAAATTACATACACAACAATTTGAGAACTAATCGAACACTTTTCTTGATTGAAAAAAGCGTTCATTTTGTTTTTTTTTTTACATTAAAAAATCAACGGTTACAAAACTTTGGCATGAGTTTCAATAATAATTATTATTTATTTTTTTTACCAAATAAGTCACAATAATAAAAATAAAATGAATAATATAATAATGACAATAATAATAATAATATTTAATTTAAAATAATTTATATTATTCATAATAAACCGACGCGTGTCGATCGTGAATTCTGTATCAAAGACAGTTTTTAATCGCTATTTTTATTTTCATCTCCTCGTTAATTTTTCTTTAAAGATCAAAAAACTTTTTTTTGTTTTAAATAACTTACATCATTATAAACAACACACATTGGCTACACTAGCTGACAACTTTCACTTCATTTTTCATTATTTATAATTAATTCACTTTACTCTTACAATAATATTATTACAATAGATTTATTTTGTTAAATTTAAATACACGGTAAATATTTTTTCCGTATTCATCCATGTTTTTATTTTTTTTAATATATTTTCGGTTACACGTCGACAAAATATGTACAAATTTAAATATATTTTTTAAATTATTTATTTTTATTTTTTTGTTGCGAAATACTGGCGCTTTGTTCAAGACTAGATATTTGGAGCGCTCTCGATGGTAAAATTCGACGCCAAAATGCTGCGGTAAGAAAAGCGCGTCGACGAGATCGTTAAATGTGAACATTATCGTTATTTCGATATTTAAAAACACCTGATTCTAAAATATTTGACTCGGAGGGGCCGGGGGCGGCAGACGAAAACCACCCCATGGGAAGAGTCACGTAGCCTCTTCTTTGCAAGCGTTCGAATCATCCGAGATTATACCCAACGGTGCACCGTTTTTACTCTGATTCACCACGCACTTTCTCATGTGCTTCTCCAGTGTGGACGGCACTGAAAAAGGCATTTCACAAAAACGACACCGATAAACATCCTTTCCGAGTCTTCCGTGTGTCTTCATGTGTCTGGTTAATTTCGAGCTCTGAGCACAGGCGTACGAGCACAATTCGCATTTGTACGGTTTTTCTCCGGTGTGTGATCTCCTGTGAACCGTTAGATTGGAGCAGTTCTTGAAAACTTTTCCGCAGAATTCGCACGTATCGTTGCGTCTAGATTCTTTATTTTTCAGAAGTGGATTCTGAAGTAGACTGTTCGGGCTGGGTTTCAGACCCTCGAATATGTTGTCCGGAGGCCGCTGTCCGTGTAAATTGGGCAGCCACCAACCCTCGCCCCTTTCCATCTCCAGCTTCATTCTCTTGCTGGCTTCGAATGGATTCTCGAAGGGGTGAAAGAGCGGGTGCGGCGGCCCGCCCGGGCCCGGCTGCCCAAGCATGTTTTTTGCAAACTCCTCTTTAAGACGTAATGCCGCTGCCTGTGGGAGTCCATTAATTTTTTCCTGATTAGTTGGAGGCACAGCTCCAAGACCATTATTGTTATCGCGATCTTTATTAGACATTTGCCATTTTAAAGCGTTGCCAGATTCCTGCAACGCTTGCTTATATGCTTCACTATATTGAGCTATATTAGAAAGTCCGAATTTATCCATTAATTCACCGACTAGTGACGCAGCGCTTACGGGTGGCTGGTTTAAATTGTTTAATGGTTTTAATGGTTTTGGTGGATTTCCCGTTGACTGAACGCTAAGATCTTCAGCTTCGTCTTCCGGATAGTCTTCTTCCTCCTCTTCTTCTTCCAACTCTTCATCTTCTTCTTCTTCGTTGGATTCTTCGCCGTCTAATGTCTCAACAGACCCAGCATTACTAGCTCCATCGTCGGGAGTCTTGTGAATTTTCATATGTCTCCTGAGTTTAGAACTCTGAGCGCAAGCGTGATCACAAACTGTGCACTTGTATGGTTTTTCGCCAGTGTGTGCCCTCCTATGTACTATTAGGTTGCTTTGGAATCGAAACTTTTTACCACAATATTCACAAGAATGCACCGAATCAATAGGCGTGTTTGTGAGACACAAAGCCTGTTTCGGCGGTGTTGATGCCGAACGAGGAGTTGTTGTGATTGATGGCGTATTTGCGGGTGCTGCCGAAAGTTCCGATCGTTTTTCAGGCGGTGTCAAACTTTCGGGTCTACTGGGATTGCTGTTACTACTGTTACTATTGTTGTTATTATTGTTTGTATTATTGTTGTTGTTGTTACTGGTGCTGTTGTTATTGTTATTATTGTTTGTTATCGGCGTCGTCGATAGATGAGACGGTGAAGGGGAAGCGAACGGAGGTGAGTGTTTTCGGGGGCTAGGTGAGCTTGAATTGCCTGTGGCCGCCCCCGGGCTGGTTGTACCGGCCAGTTGCCGCAAGCGCTGCGAGTAAAAATCCAGCTGTGGTTCTAAAGAGAGTGGCTGGTTTGGTGGAGGTAACGATCTATCTCTAGGCGGTGCCGGAGGAACAGGAGGTCTGTCTGTAGGCGGTGGAAATGGAGTATGCGGTGGTAACGTTCCAGCAGCAACTGCTGCCGCAGCCGCCGCCAAATTGAGACCGTGGTGTCTAAACTGTTCCGAAACTAATTGCTCCATCCGAAATCGATGATCGTGATGCGTTGGTCTGGTGAAAAGAGGCGCCGGAGGTCCAGGGGGATGCGTTAAAGGTGGTAAGTTAGCAGCTAAAGGCATTCTTAACAAACCACCAACTCCGAATGGAGAATGCAGATCCGGAGGCGGCGGTGGTAATAAAGGATGATGCCTCAAAGGTGGTGGTAACGGAGCACTACCAGATGAACAGGAACTCGTGGAACACGAACTACTCGAACTATGGTTTCCTTTGTGGCTACTGCTGCTGCTAGGTCCTGGAGATTCTACGTATATTTTAACACCGTGAGAATGCTGAACGTGCTGCAGTAATCTCCATGCTGAATGAACTCGAGCTTTGCACGTGGAACAGACGTAGTTGCTGGGTTCTGCAAAGAACGAAACGAATCAATATTAGTACTATTTAAATGAGAGATGAGGGTAGATTTTCGAGTAGAGATCTTCAGTTGAAGAAGTGCTTCCTGGCGAGGACGAGTGGGCAAGACACATGAAGGACCTTCGGTAGAATAGCTATTATTCAGAAGACCCTAAAGCTTTTCAGTCGACGTTAGGACCTATTTAACATTCACTGTGTGTTGGCCCATAAGGCTAATAGCAATAGTGCGGACGGTGGTCGAGGGAAACTCAACCATTCTCGACCGTGCAAATGTAACTCGAACTTTCTTTATCATAATAAATACCATACATGTGTGTATACATCTCAAAAATATAAATATCGTTTTATATTTCAGTAAAATACATTTATTACTCAAATTAATTTTAACAATATCGAGTAAATATTAAATAGTTTAATAAATCTGACGTTTCCTTATATAAACAATAAGAGAAGACTGTAAATAAATTCTATACTGTTCATAAAGCGAATTTCTAAATACATTCAAATAATAAATATAATATAATTTAATGAAAATCATTTCAATATTGTAAATAATATGTGTTATCGTCAACGAACATTTAATATATGTTACATAATATATTATATACTTTACTGTTGGCATACATTCTAAAACTCTTTTATATGTATGCATGTGAAAAATGCGAGATTGAAGGTAGCATTAAAAGTGACCCTTTCGAGTCGGGAACGTCATATTTTATGACTGGGTTGTCCGGGATTATATCACCGGCTTCCTGCCTTTGGGGACATACTGACAGAGAAAAACTCTTAAAAAATATATCATTCACAACGAGCACCATTCGAAAGTGTCTCACGTACGAAAGGATTACGAAAACAATTAATTTATATGTATACTAGAAGTAAAATTAGTCTATATCGATACGAAAAACAAAGAAATAAAATATATATTACATGTGTATATACAAAAAAAAACATAAGAGCAGATTGAACTTGATTGTTGGCTATTGTTCCGAAGAAATCGGGCAAGTTTAGGAATTTTCCGTGACTCCATGGGAAAATGTCTAAAACGATTATTGCGAATTATCCGTCTGCTCGTCGGCAGTACGTTTAGCGAATAACGTATTTAGAGGGTCGGTTTTACTATTTTGTTCTATTTTTTTTTTATTTACTAAAAATTTGTTCCGAATGCCCGAGTTTAAATGGTAAGATAAAAATGAGCGAAAAAAGATGAAAATAATAAAAAAAAACATGCAAAACGTTCGAGTGATTTATTACGGGTTCGGCTTTTCTACACAAAAATCGGACACACGACAACTGTATAAATATAAATATATGGTGAAAGTCAAAAATGTTAAAGTGTCGTAACGGGCTAAAAGTAAGGTCAAGCAAAAATAGTTCAATAAGATATATCACAAGACAAGGAAAATGATTTTAAGTTGTTTATAAATTTTAAACATGTTCTATTGTATTATCATATAATTATTGTATTTTAGTTTTATATATAGGTGGTATTTTTTTAATTTTTTCACACAATTTTTCGATGCAGTATCGACAGGTTTTTATATTGTACGGGGTGTTGCATAGCTTTTGCGCAATTTTCCGAGAAGAAGCGTTGCGAAAATGGGGCGAGTTTTTCCAACAGGAAGCGGAGGCGACTTCCGTCACTGGACAGGGATGATGCTTGGCGTGAACAAAAGAACCGTTTCGACTACCTTTTCAGTTGGCAGTCGGTGTTGACAAGGAGAAACCGGGCGATGGAGTCTGAGGTTGAGATGGAGTCTGAGGGAGTTGAAACATCTCCACATTTAGTTAGATCGCCTTTTAGTCTTTACATAATAATAATATTATAAAAAAAATCGCTCGACTATAAATGTAGATATAGCATTTTTTATTTGTACTATTTCAAATAAAAATACGTGCAGTAGAACCAATTGAAAATAATGTTCAATGTTCAATGAGGCTTCCAACCCTCGGATAATTGGTTTACCGCGTCACATTTTCTTCGTTCCATTTTCTATCTAATTATGTAAATAACGGCGACAAATATCGCTTCCCCATATCGTCACTTTTTTACGACATTTTATCGTCACACCCCCACGGTTTAAAAGAAATACGTTCGCGGTCAATATGTGGCCGAATATTTCTATTTTATGTAGGGAAAGTGCGTTGCCGCATAAAAAAAATGAGGGTGTACGTAGTATATAATATATTTTCCGGATCACGAATTACATTGATTTTATGGTATTTTCAGACGTCAGAAACTTAAAATTAAATTCCATTTTTTATAATTCTCGTTATCGAAGATGTGACATTCATTATTATACAGCAAATATAATTTTATATGAAATAAACATAAATGGAACGAATCTAGAATATAAATTTACAGTTTTTAAAAGTATTCTAGTGCATCTGGCGCTAGTTTTATGCGCTTTTGTGACGAAAACTGACGGGGAAGCGCGCTTTTTTTTCCTTACTTTTCCTTGGGGAAAGAAGAAAAAAAACCGGGGCATTTTAAACTAATATTGCGACACTTGTCAACATGTGTTGTTTAAAGCCATTACCGCCCTTCACATACACGTATAAAAATATGTATTCAACGAACATATATTTTATGTACATAAGAGGAAAAAAAAGTGTAAAAAGCGTCATCTTGGCGAACGGACACTTAATCCCTGTGTAGACGCCACACCCGTGGTAAAGTAATGAAACATGGTCGATAACCTTTATTTAAAAGTTTTTTTTCTTCATTATATTATGTATTCATAGTTATATAGTGAAATAGATAGCGCATGTTTAAATTCAATTATTTTTATATCATCAATGAATCAATTCTGTATAAAATTAACACAACAAACATCATTTGTAATATAAAATATATAGTATATAGTAAAGAATATGAACTTCTTTTTTATATTTATGCTTTTTGAGGTAGCAGCTGAGAGCTTTTTATCCGCAGAGAATAAAGTTTAAAATGGACGGGGGTGGTGCGCGGGTTAAATCTCGGTGGGGTTGAGACAGGATAAAAGATTGCTCTGGCAACCCCTGCCTCTGACCCTGGTCCATCTGAAGGGGTTGCTGGCCGGACAATGGAAGTTGGGGCTCGGGGGGTCAGTCTGACCCTCTTAACAGTTATGGGGTTAACGCTCCGGTTGCGACAATTATTCGATGATCATCAGATTCGTCTCATTGTTCAGAAATAAAAAAAAATGTTGGGGATGACTCTATTCATACATGGTCACTCCAAAAATCGTATTTTAACGACATAAATATTTAATATATGATAATGCTAATGCGAAATCACAATGAAATGTTTATTATTTATTTACTGATATAAAAATAAAAAATTGTTTATTTTTTAAATCTTATTGCAATAATTAAAATACCTTATATTTATACAAACATGTGTGTGTGTGTGTGCGATGTCGATTTCTTTTTTCTAATAGCAAAAAAGGGTTTTAAAGAGCACTCGATTCATATTGGATGAACTGTAAACGCGGCGTAAAATTGTATTGCGCCATAGTCGAAGTGGGCGCGAGTCTAGCGGGGCTAGCCCTGTACGAATTTGCATACGGCCCGTTAATCTTTCAACGATCGACCACCGACGACCGCGAAAGTCCACCCATTGTGACGACATCTGTTCACTTTTATTTATTATTATTATTATTATATATATATATATATATATATATATATATATATATATATATATATATATATATATATATATATATTGAGCACTCTTTCGACACGAGTAAATAAATTATAATGCGAGTTTCACGCGCGTGATGAGGACAGATTGGAAAAATCGCGTCCATTGTGATGAATTGTACTCGACGATTTGCGATTGGAGGCCAAAAATCGATTAACCCAAATTCTATATTTGGACAATGCTATATAGTCTATATATATTATATATGCAAATAAACATAATAGTTGAAGGAATAAATACATTTTGATTTTAAAATTTTCAATACAAAATTATTTTAAATTATTATTAAGGAATAAGACAACTTTTAAAAATTAAATAGACTACACGAATTATTTTATTACATTAACGATACATAATTTATATCATTTTTAAATTAATACACATGATGCATATTTCAAGTAACATGTATTAATATTGCACAATGTTTTTTTGTGATTTATTTTCACACAAAATATTAATATTTTAAAATAATCAATATCCTTTAAATCCTTTTAAAAATTATATCCAGAATTTAATATTTTTGTTAAAAATGGTGAACCAACATGTCTTAATACAAATATAATTTTAAATGTCTACCTTGGTACAATAAACTGAAATTGCCTGCGATTATATAGTTTTTGACTGAAATTTACATCATAATTATAAATATATTTTTATATGAAAAAAATAATTGAAACTCGCACGTGATCTTAGTGATGATATAATTTATGTACAACCATCACAATGGATGTTGAATAATCATAAATATGTATATATATGTCACGATCGGCTCGTGCACGGCAGCTGGTTCTCCTCATAGAACAACACCCATTCATTTGATCCTTTCATATCCAGACAAGAGAAAACCAACGCATCCGAATAATATTTTTTACGCGACCAAAATATCCTTTCACGCTCTCTTTTTACACGAAATAAATCGTCAAAATTGAACCAAAAAAAAAAAAAAGGAATAAAAGAGCGAAACAAAACGCGCGGTTTTTTTAAAATGTACAATGACTAAAACACGCGCTAACAACCCCCTCGAGATCGCGAGACAAACCCTTATATAAGGGTAATTTTTTCTTAGATTCATAACAGATGGACGTGTCGGCGCAGGTTTTTCTTATGACATGGGGTTGTTTCTTGATTCTTAATTTATTTTTATTCGTCGGATTCGAACCTCGTGTCTGGCACGGGTCAAAGATTTAATCTTGTCACTATGGGGTAATACTATTTATCATCATAGGGGTAATCGTATTATATCATATTATGCATGAATTTCGAAGATGTGTTTTTTTATGTAGGAAGAACGATTTCAAAGTACCCCTAATAAAAGTGAATATAAACATGATTTATATACACAGAGCACAACAAAAGATAGAATTAATTATAAATATATATATATATATATATATATATATATATATATATATATATATATATATATATATATATATATATATATATATATATATATATATATATATATATATTACACAACATAATATATGTTATAATAATGTTTATATTTTTAAGTAAATTATTTATACATTTCGTCTCGCATATAATATGTTAAATATGTGGTTAATTTTTTTTTTAGAAAAATTGAAAAAATATTTTATAACAGTAAATATTTTATTCAGACTAAAATTAAGAAATGAACTAAATTTTACATTAAACTTATTTCGTTTATTAAAGATATTTTCTTTTTATGCGGCCTTCTACATAATAATGGCATTGAAAGTGTCAAGGATACTTTCTTAATACAAATTTACAGCGAAATATCTAAAAACTTTCGAAAAGGAGGAATATTATGTAAATAATAATACATCAGGGATTATCAATTGGATCCTTTTATATCGAATAAAAATAATAAAAGTGACATTTTTATAGTATAAAATATTTAATTTAAGATAATGTACATGTACGTTATCATACAATTAAATAACTTATAAATTGTTTAATTCAGACACGTTATGTCTGAAATAAAACAAATTTCAGAAAAATCAATATATATATATATATATATATATATATATATATATATATATATATGATAATAATTTATAAATTAATATTTTCATATTTCAACAATGAAATAAATTGCTTTATTAAATATTTATATGGATGCAAATTGTTACGATATATAATAATAATTTATTACACGTACATATATAAATTATATGACGCTGTCGGTGCGCAATCTGTACGCAAAAAATATCAATAGTATCGAATGCGAAATCATTAATAGATTCTATAGAATCATTAGCGGCTCCGAATTACAATTAAATTACACCGATTACCTGTAACATGTATTATATATATATTGAACGAGAAAAACACAATGGACTTGCATAGAAATATATTTCAAATAAAATATGTGACCTGTCCGCACCTCGTTTCTCAAACATGACACACCGTAAGACGTATTGTTTGAACAATATTAGTCTATATTTGCATTCGTGTACAAAGTGGTCACATTCTTCGACGTTTACACGGACGAATATGGTTTTTTTTATTATCATTTACACACATATACACACGCGTCATATTTCTATTTTATTATTATTTTTTTTTAAAACATACAGTCTATAAATTATGTCGAGTGCGTCCTACAAAACGACCGAGAGGTCACTACTGAACAAATAATATATATATATATATATATATATATTATACTATATATATGTCACCGTTAATTTCATTCATATAATTTTTGATGACCACTATTTATTTTAAAAAAAAATGAAAATCACATGACCAATTTTTTACTAAATAAACTTTATAATTTCTTCAATAAAATTATGAAACTATTCGAACAATGTATCATATTATAAAAAAGTGTTATAATATATTCAATACAATTTATTTTGAATACAAAAAAATAATAATAATCAGAAAGTGATAAATAAAATTCTCCTTCACCCAACAATATAAACGTATTTTGATATGAATAATTCAATGATTTTAATTTATTTTTTTTTATACATAATAATATTCAAGTATGCGTTTATTATTTTTGCACGTTCTTCGATAATAATAGAAGGCTCTATTACGACACTTTTTTTTTTCACCTGCAAAGCGTGGGTTTTCCGAGAAAATACGACCGTGACATTTCAATATATGTCCGTTAATAATTAACGTTTAACAATGGAAACAAACTGAATATCTTTAACGATACGATGCATGCAATTGATTAAAACGTGTATGTATATATGTGTAAATTAATATTATAATATTTTTACAATTTTATATGAAAATATGAAATAATTTTGTATTATGTTTTTTTTTTATTAAGGATTTATCGTTGTACCGGTTGAGATTCAACGAAATCGCGACATTTTATATTAGAGCCGAGTCATCGGACCGTGACTAGCAAAGAAACAAAGGGTTAAAATTATTTTTCGTTTGGTTCGATAACGCGTTGACACACACGAAGGCTGTGACTGACACAACAATATAAGATAATGCGCAAAGGGTTCAAAATTAGACATCAACGTCACGGGGTAGAATCGACCCCGTACAACGCACGTGTCGCAAAAGAATATTCACTATATATATATTTTTTTTTTCACTACAAAAATGACATGAAAAAATAAAATAATAGAATACCATCAGTCTTATATGAAATATATAGAAAGACAGCACATAGATAACACAATTATTTTATTACCAAAATAATAAACACTAAAAGTGATATCTTACCGCTGTGCATTGTATTCGATTCTGCGTCGGCTACTTCCGTTCTGGATTTCTTTTGTCCATCTTCGGGCGACGAGCTGGTATCCATTTGCAGTTCCTGTTTAATTTTGGGTTTAACGTCCTCATCCAGAGAACTGGACGCCATCGGTGAACTGGATGCTCTGCGTTTAGGCGTCGTCGTTTCACCATCTGTATTAAAATAAAATAAAAAAAAAATTCTATAGCACAAGAATTTCACTGATATGAATCATATAGAATTATAATTATCAAAAAAAAAACTATCAATACAATACAAATTGAAACAGTTGCTAGACGTGAAGATTTTTGACATTTATTCGGATGTAAGAATGTGATGAATTTATTTATCTTATAGTTACCTTCGTGCAGTCTTTTGGGAGTGCTTGAAGCTGCACCGTCTTCAAGTAAATGGTGAGGAGCTGGTAATGCAGGACTAGCAGGTGGAGGAGTATGCACTCTGCCCTTTCTGGTGGTCATGGGTGCTGAAATCGAGGGTCTTCTCGCATTTGCAACACCTAAAGGGCGACCACCTTCGTCCGAATCCCTGTCTGTAGTAGGACCTGTGAAAGACAATAAACATTTAATCGATTTTGTTTCTAAAAATACGATATGAATAGGAAATGATAAGAAAGATTTTAAATTACAAAAATATACAGTTTAGTTCATCAACTTTAATTTAATTTAAAGCTCAATTTTTCTACCACAAAGTGAATTAAAGTGGAGAAACTTTATAAAGCACCATCTCAAAATATTTATATGCAAATCTAAGATTCGCAGCTCGTAGTTAGGAGGTTCAAAGAAAGAAAAGAAAGAAAAATACCTTGAGGGAAACATTGTGAAAAGTTCTCCTTGTTGCAAGCGAGGACCTTATGTTGGATAAAACGAACTATGTCCGCAAGGGCAAAAGCTTTCTGACAACCACCGCATGTTAACAAATCTTGAGTGGCCTCTCCTTCAGCGCTGTCCGCATCCGCTATTTAAAACAAAAAGAACAAAACATTAAAAAAAAATTTTTTTTCACTTTTATAATGGTCAACATGTGAACAATAAGTCGATTAAATATTACGCGAAACGATCAAATATTAAAACAGCGTGGCGTAAAATCGTCAAAACACCGTTTCGTCTGCGGCATGTCTGAAGAAAAAATATATTTGTAACTCGTGAATTCCAAATACGATTATCAAATATTATCGTCTTCGACAAAAGCAGACGAAACGTGCTGTTTTTTTTTTTTTTTGTTAATTGATAAGTTGATTTAAATTTTTAAAATACTCCAGTTGTATTATGCTTTTTTTTTTAAAACACATTTTATCTCATTAAACTACTAACGCACCAGATGCGAGATAACTTGGTTTTCGCAAACGGTATAAATTAATTTTAGACATCATTATTTCGTCGTACGTGGCAATTTCGGGGTTAAATGAAAAATAATCGATTATCACGAACCAAAATCATATATAATTACTTACTTTCTGATCAGAGTAGTTAGTATAATAAAAAAATTTAATGGTAATCTTGGTCAGTCGTTGGCTATCAAAAACCGATACGTATAAAATGCTATACATTAGTTATAAAAATATACACACACACACAAATAAATATATAAACGTCAACGTTTTCTTTTATAGCTCAAAATAATAATAATAATAATAAATAAAATAGTGTAACCAGCGCCTGCGATTGTTTATCTTCTTCTATCCTTCATTATTTCCTCTTGGATACTCAACTTTTCTTTATCTCACCAGGCTGGTCGCCTTTCTTTATTTGACCTTTTTCTGGCGTCATACAAAAGTGCGTGTGTATACACAGACTTAACAAACAAAATTTTCATTGTGATCGCGACAGACCGGATAAAACGTACCAACTCTGTCAACTTGGGTCAAGACAAATTCGACAATTCAATGCGAAATAATAAAAAAAAGACACGATAAAAATATTTTTAAGGCACACGTTCGATCGATGGATAAAATATAAAGACATTATTTTAAGATTTACATTATTTAAAATATGAAAATAATATTTGATTATAAATATTAACATAAAAAATATTAAAAATTTGCGTGTCAAAAATACATATGTGCATATTTATAATTATTTAGTGTTTGTTACATATAATATGTTTGTTCAATAGTTAAAGTTTTTGTAAGAGTAACGTTTGCACGTGTCCAGGTGTCAAAAAAAGTTGTTTTTTTCCGAAAATTTCCATCGAAAATAATACTTCGAACATTATTTACTTTGACACATTTGATAAAACAGAACAAACCATAAATCTAATACGTCATTTAATTATATGTATAATCGAAAAAATAAATTAAATAAATTGTGAAATCGATCTCGAAATCATAAGTCGATCGATTTCACGTGTATTATTGAAATCGAATACGATAAACAATACATTTGTATAATATAAACGACAGATCTCGAGATATATAGAGAGTGAAGGGTGTGATATTCTTTTTTTTCGGAGGGGGGGTGAGGGGTTCAACTTCAGTAATATAACCCGAATACGATGTGGTCATATTACAAATATAGATTGCTTCGTTTTGACCCCGAGAAAGCGAGATGAAGACGATAATAAACCTGGATAAGGTGACGTCTATTCCGACGGGAAATGTGGGAGTTTTCCCGAGATATGGTCGGGACAAGAACAAGACGAGAGCATAGAGAAAACGGAAAACAAAAGGGGGGCGCCGAGTGGATAAAGGAAAAGCGGTGTGAGAGCTTTCGGCATCTCTTCGTAATAAAAAAGTAATAGAAGGTATATTGCTTCGGGCTGGAAAACCATTGGCAACCCCCCTCTCGGATCGATGACTCGGGGAAAAATGTTTTTCCGAAACTTTGCCCGTGTGTCAATTTACACAGGTTCGACAAGTGTAAAATAAGGAAGGCGTCGGAGACGGCGACGGAGGGGGGTAAAGGAGGAGGGGGGGTGTAAAAAAGTGACCGACCCCCGAAAAAAAAAGTAAATAAAAATGAAAAGTAATTTCAGAGCGAGATGTAAGTGGGGCGCGTCTTGCGGTGTTATTTTAAAATATTTTACGGCTTATAAATATATATTTGGTTTGATAGTGATCTTTTCATTTTCATAAAATTTTCATATTGGAAAAACGTCTTAAAAATATTAAACTCAAAAAGGTTTTTCTTTATATATTATATATAATACATACATAAATATTTCGGTTAATTGTATTATATTGTATAATATATATATATATATATATATATATATATATATATATATATATATATATATATATATATATATATAAATATATATATATATATATATATATATATATATAAATATATATATATATAAATATATATATATATATAAATATATATATATATATATATATATATATATATATATATATATATATATAAAATGACAGTTTTGAAGAAAAACTTTAATTATCTTCAGTTCATTTTTTTTTTTGAAAAAAAATTGCAATTTCAACAATAATGAATATTTTTTTTATCATAATTTTCTAATAAGTTTTATGATATTTTTCTCTTTATATAAGTTGAAATCATGAGAAATAGAATTGTAAGAAAATCCAAATATATATATTAAAAAAATATTATAAATATAATTAAACACTGGTTAACGTTTTTCTTTGCTTTATCGTTTTAATTGATATATTTTTTTAAACTTTAAATTAAATCTAAACTTATTGAGTATACACGTTTTAAGTATATGATTATTCACGCTAAAAACGCAGTTATTTCATATTTAGAGACTAAGTGTTAAATATTGCTATTCTGTTCTAGATTCAAAAAACATTATAAGGATAATAAAATTCCGAATTAATGGTCTTAATACCTAAAAAGTTTCGAGTCTGATGGTCTGATGGTCTAAAAATCTAAAATGTTCCGAGTCGCCAATTTAATTTTAACAAAAAAAAAAAAATTGTACTAATAATTTCCAAAAATGTATATTTGGGTCACAATAAAAATAAACACAACCACCGAATCTAATACTGAGATTTTCTTTCATGCAACGTACGACGCATCTGGAGGAGCACGAAATCCCATCTCGGCGACGGGTCGGAAAAACAAAACAGTCAATAGGAAAACAATCAAAATAAATCGAAAAATCCACGAGATGAAAGCATAATATGAGACGATGAGACGGCACGTGGAATCGTAATAATAATATAAAATATACACGAACCGAAAAATAAATATACTGTTGAAGGACGCCATCCCCATTATCGTCGAACACGAAAGGAGAATACAACTTATTCACCCTCGAACATCCACCATTAACGGCTCATCGTTGAATTTATTGCGAATTTTCATACAAATAAAATAATAATGATGGAAATTTTCTCGTGTGTGTTCATCTGACACGGAGATTTGCAATTGAAAAATCGCGAAATGACGAAATTTACATTATGAATCTCTTACTTTATGACGGTCGTAAAATTTTAACAATTTCGCGTCATTTATTATATTCGTATAAATAAATCATTATAGATTTAATTCTATATATCAAATTATTTTAGAATTTTGAAGATTAAACTCGCCATATTACCCTTATTTTAAAAATATTATAAAACCTTTATTTATTATTCAATTTCAAAATGACGCTTATATTTTTTGATATAATTGCAAATATACCTATCCCTCGATTTACACCGAAGATAGTGTTAAAAAGGTGTACCGTGTAAAAAGAGGTGCAGATGTATAGTGACTAGAAACACTTGGGTAACAAAATTAAGTACTCAATTGTACCGAAAATATTGAAAAATATCGCGGATATTTACAACAAATCTAAAATATAATATTTTTGAGATTATTAATTTACTCAAACAATATAGAAGCGTCGACATGATTGGAGAAACGTCGACATAAAACGTTTATATATATATATATATATATATATATATATACAAACAATTTGTGTAATTTGATCATAATATGTATATATATAAAAATTACGTAAATTACTTTGACTTTGAACCGACTTTCTATATACGTTTTTCTTTTTCCGAAAATATGTTTTCGAATATAAATTAAATGACACGATTAATACTGCCGCAACAAAAAAAAAAATAACGACACATTTTCGCAAAACGATTTTTTACAGTAACATATATATTTAATACATAGGTGTATATGGTATATATATATATAATATATATATTAAATATACGCCCACAAATTGTTATGCAAGTAAATAAATAAATGCATTTGTCGGCATAGAAAAGCATTCATCATCGGGGAATGCAACCCTCGGCAATAAACCGAAGCATTTTATTTCAACAAACTGCCCGTTTCAAAATGTTTGTACTGCCGAGATTTTTATCGTCAAATTTATTTTATATTTGTGTGTGTGTGTTTGTGCAAACTATATAGGTCGAATATTTGAATTACCGCATAAAATAAAAATTGTCCACTAGAAAAAAAAAAAATATATATATATATACATCTATGATAAATCAATTATTTACATACGTCTGAAATAGCAGTTCAAAGATTGCGCATACAAATCTTATTTTTTTTTTATAAATATAATAAAAATAAATACATCAGTGAAAAACAACTTATTTCATTGTGCTAAAAAGAAAATCTTAAAAAAATACATTTTTTCATAATTCTGTCCATTTTGAAAATATTATATTTATTCTCAACTACCAAAATTTTGTTCTATACATTAATGGATATCAGCGATTCCCAATTTTTTTCCATTAGTGTACCCTTTGCCTGTGTGTGTGTGTGTAATTTTATATCTTCCGCCATATTTTTTTTGTGTACCCCTAAATAATCTTTCGCGTACCGCAGATTGGGAACCGCCGATGTATATAAAACGGCGGTTCTTTTGATATAGTAAAAAAAAGTCGGCGATTTTGAACGATAGCGACAAAGAGGCTTTTACCACTGACCGGAAGTACCAGATAAAAATCTGTACATAGCGATTGATATGTATAAATTAAAATTTTTGCGGCTCAAAAGGGTAATAAAAGACGCAAATAACGAGCAAGAAGTACACGTGTGCACTTTTAAAATAATTTTCAAGTGTCTCACGTTTATTTTTATTTTTCACGTCTTATCACGATATCTTATCGCGGTCGTTGAACGACTGGACTGAATAAGGTGTATTTATTTTTAAAATCAATTATAAAATAACACGCATTCCGGAATGAAATATGTCAAAATATTGTTAGACACTCGAAAGGGTTAATTGTCATTATGAAAGCATCATTTTCGATGTTTAATTGTTTTATTATAAATATAGAAATTAATGTAGATATAGATGAAATTAATATTTATTAATAATTTTCTGTGTGTGTGTGTTTGTTTATATGAAATTTTACAGAGTGCGAAAAGGGCGTCAGCTGCAATCTGTAAGCGCTTCCCCTGCACCTCTCGAGGGCGCATTGTTTGACATATTATTGTGCCCTTTGTCACAAACACGGTTCAGATTATTAGCTCGAGTGCTACTTTGAGACCGAAAACCGAGCTAAAATCCACTCGACAATCCAAAAGAATCAAAAAAAAATTAAATAAATAAATAAAACGACCGCAAAATATTCAAAACTCTACATTTATATTAAAAAACGACGTCTGTTCCAAAAAACAAAATATATCGATTTTTTAACATGACAATATAAATGCATTGTATCTAAAAAACATCCCCCTATGTGTATATATTTGAAAAAAATCGTTCATGTAAACGATTTTAATTAATTAAACGGTCGTCTATCGATGCGGTCGCTTTTCAAAATTGTAAAATATGCAAATATATGATAGTAAAAGGGTTGATATCGCAATAATAAAATATACATATGTATTAATTCTACAATTTTTTATATATGTATAATATTATATTATACCCTGAACATATGAAACGGGGGTGAAGCAGTCTGATTATTGAACATACTTATATTTATAAAATCATATGCTTGACATACAATGGTTATTTGTAGGAGCGTTACTTTACTAATTTTATATTTTTTAAATACACATAAAATAATTTATTTATTTTTCTATGATAATACATTCATCTATTAATTTTCCATTTATATACAATTTTAAAGTAAAAAATATTTGTATTTATATATATACACATTTATTGTCTAAATATCTATAAAATACTATTACAATACGATATAGAGATAATGAAAATGGTATATTTCGCAATGGACTTTATAAATAGTAATAATAGCCTTCGGATAAGTGAAAAAAAATTAATAATTATTGACATAGATTCAACGGTGATTCGTCTAAATTACAAAAATCTATATTTGTAAAATGCGGTCAAAGACGAAAGCTAATTCATAACAATAAAACGTTTAAAGGTGAATCGATATATTAATTAAAGAAAATGATTCGTTTAACGCCGTTGCGAAGTAAAACTCCATGTATAAAAATAAAATATTTATAATCGAATTTAAAATTCAATTGAAAAATATAATAAATTGGGACATATGTTAAAAATTTATATATATATATATATATATATATATATATATATATATATATATATATATATTTATAGAGGGCACGACAAACAAGATATTATCGAAAAATCACATAAAGGAAAATAAATCCCTTCGAACTCCACCCACGAGTTTTTCAATCGAAAAATACATCTGTATTTTCGAACGTGTCCAAAAGGGGTTACAAAATCGAAAATCGACGTAGGTGGTTGAATATATGTAAGGGCGCATGCCCAATGTTTGACCAGTGGTCATTTCGGGGGTGGACACCTTTGCCCTTATTTGTCCAAAGGGATGACGTATAAGAAGACTTATGGCCGTTTCGTTCCGTTCTATCGTCCGCAAAGGTAGTATTTCTGTCGCTTCCGAGGGTTGTTTTTCTATATGAAAAGTTGTTTATGGAAACTGAGGGGTTGATCGTGCGTATGTGAGACCTTAGTGTAAGATAGTGTGCGCTAGCACTTTATCGAGCGACATCAAAAAATTACATAGTCAAGAATATTTCAGATACTAGAAAAATTTGGTCTACTTTCGTTTTTTTTTTGAAGAAAATAACCGTACTCACACATTGTAAATACTTTATGTATAATATATTTGTTAAAATATTCTAGTTATCAACTATAGAATTTATTCTGTATAAATATAAATATTGATACACAATACAATTTTTATTGAAATAGAAATGTTGTAATGATAAAAAAAAATCATAAAACAATATACGATAATCAAAATGTTTGCATTACATTTTAGATCTTGATAATGACGTGTTAAAACACAATTTATATACGAATATCTACATGAAATTTATCACGTAAAATTATAATATAATAAATAATTTGGAAAGTTGATTTTATAAATGAATCGTAGTTTGATTACAGATTGAAAAAAATAAAGAGTATACGGTATAAATTCAAGCACAAAACGTTCATGATACGTACAAGTGATCCATTTTATTATATGTATAGAATTCAATAAGGTTAATATTGAAAATATAAGGAAAAAACTTTAAAGGCGAAATTTGACTCGCGCGTCGTTTCGGAACGCACACGTGCTTTTCCGACATAAAGGATCCCTTTACGACGCCATTTACAAAGATGAGGGACGTATTGTTTTTTGCCGCCGTTATGAAAAGGTTCGTTCATGGAAAATTCAAGATGGCAGGTCAGGAAAACGCGGTGCAAGTTGCCGGAAAAGCCGACCAAAAGGACCAATGGTACGTTGAGGGCGTGACGACAGGAAAAGCAATAACGCACATACAAACACACACACTCACACACACACACATGTACTACAACTATCGCTTTGCATATTTAGTTTTTTTTTCATACATGTGACTTTACGTTCATATTCATTTTTGCGTATAATAAAAGTTGCATCGGGAGTTTGATCCCTTTGGAATTTGATTGAGTTCCCTTATTTCGCAATAATAAGATTATCTTGACTTGTGTCAATTGCGCCGTTTTATTTTATTACTATAATAAATAATCAATATTACTATATTTAATATTTGAAGATAAAAATAAAAATATATTTAATAATTAAGTCGTATAAATATAATATCTACAATATAAACTTTTCTCAGCGGCTTTCGGTCTACGATAAATGTCGTTTCGTTCGATATTTACTACGGTTCGTTGTATTTATTGTCAACCCCCCACGCTCTAGGAAGCGCGTCGAGGATTTATTTTATTTTTGGGGGTCCGTTTTTATTGGATAAGGGCCTCGAGACGTCGAAAAACTGGCGCTTATTGCATTAGGGCCGACAGCCGCGGTCAGTAATTGCGTTATCCAATTTGTACACGGGAGCAGACACCTAGAACTGCCCCGGGGTAGCCGCGAGAAAAACGTCTATAACACGACGCTTCTCAAATGTTTGTCACGTAAAAAATATCGCGCGAAAAAAATACGACATTTTTCAAAATCGTTCAAACGAAAATAATTCTCGATATCATTATTTAGAAAATAATATTTTAAGATTTCTCATCTTATGATCTGGGTTACATTCGATATACATATGTGCGATAAAAAATAGAGGGTGAAAAAAACGGGTCACAAGAAAAAAAGGGAGGATTTCTCCGATCGACTTTATTTTTCTACACGCATAAACATATGAAAGACATCACGGACGTAAACAAACCCGTCATCGAACGAATTTTTCACCCCATTTCAGAGAAAATAATAGAAAAACGAGGGCGGTAGTTTTCGGACTTTAATTTCTAGAATACATTGAACCTATATTCGACAAATAGAAAAACTATGAGCGATAGTATATATACGAGATCGTATGAAAAATATACAATGTAAATAATTGTAAAATCAAATTAAGTCAAAATAGATTGCCAACAGATTTAATTTGATCGACAAGACAGTTTGTCGTCTACATGAAAATCTAAATGGAAATTTGTAGAGATAAGATAAGAAAATCATACGACAAAAATTCGCATTCAATCGCACGGTGTTGTATTTTTCTTTGTTTGCATTCTGATTCGTCATCGATTTAAAATATAATTAAAAAAATAATTAGTATATTGGAAGACATAAAAATTGATTTAATTGCAGTATTTCTAAGACAAGAAGACATTTGCGGTGCAGTGACGTAATTGAAGATTGCATCCAAGTATCAAGAGATCGAGCCCCGGATATTTTCAGAGACTATCGAAGGGTATATAGAGGGTGTATTCGGGTGTGTCTGCGAAGAAAATGCCCGACAGTAGTTAACGTCATGACCCCAAGGCGCATTTGTCACCCTGAGGGTCCATAAAACCCGCCAAAGCATCCCGAACCGAGTCCCGGTGCCCGACAAATTACGACTCTGGAAGACCCCATCCGCGAAAACGCGTAAAACCTCAAGTCCAAAAGTCTCCATCGACCGTGCTCAAAGTCCCACACTTTGATAGCTATGGACCATTGGTCGACAAACTGTGACACGCGTACCGTACCGTTTCCATATATCCATTAAGATATATAATTTCAATAAACACAAACATAAAACACAATTCATAACTAAAATAATCATTTCAATGATATCAAATCATTCACATATAAAATTTTTTAAATATATTATAACACTGATCAAAAAGTAAAGTGAATTTATTTATAAAAGGTAAATTCATTATATTAATAGTAATATTAAAAATGGAAATACCTTTTTACCATTCTTTAATTTCTCCCAAATCATTAATAGAATCGTAAATAAAATTATCAGTTTTTTTATAATAAATAAAAATAGAAAAAAGTTTCAACGCCACTGTTGCAGTCAAAGATCGCAGACTGTGATACTATAAAATAGGAAGAGAAGGTCCAAAAGTCCAGATTATAAAATTTAATAATGAAAAAAAAACGACCAGACTTAGGATATGGTCATTAATCATGATCGTTTTCAGCTTATCAGTCGCTGATAAGAGTACACCTTATCATAAATCGTCTACCGACGCTAGATTAATTCCAATTAACCGGTTATGAAAAATCTTTAACGTTAGGTTCTTTTTCAATATGATTCATCGAAACATATATTGTACGATATGCACGCAAAGTTTGCGTGAACTATATTCATAATTAAATTTAATAATATACATATATTATCTTTTATTAATTTATATATAAAATGGACATACTATATGTGCAATGATAAACGTAAGTTCATCATGTTTATTCGAGTATTTCAACGGTCAGTTCGTCGTTCTTGCACGGAACGAATTAAATTAGTTATAATGCAAAGTCACACGGAGTTAATTAATTAATTCCAATGGCCAAACTGCACGATTATTAATTTAATTTTATATGTAATTTTATATAATAATTCAACTTATTGCATTCGTCGTTGATTATTAATTCAATATAAAAATGTAAATAATTCCTTGGCAATATGCTATAAAAATATTTTTTATACTTTTATAGCATTTTTTTAATCATTGTTGATGACTTTATTAAATTATTAAATTAAAAAAAAATTTTTTTTCACTTGAAATTAGATTTATTATTTTATCCTTTCTTTCTGTTTCTAGATAATAAAATCGAATAATAACGATTAAAATATAATATTTTTATATTTATAATGATGTACGTATTGTTTTAAATATAATTTTTTTAATGATTTTTAAATAAAATGATTTTTTTTAAAATAAAAAGTGAAAATATGCAAATAATTTTGCATATTCGAACTCGATATAATAAACGTCAAAGCGTATTAATATTTCAAATAAAGTTAATTTAAAATATGTAATATTTATGTAAATTTCATATATTACACGACTATACGACATTTTAAAAATATGAATTTTATGTAAAACATATTTATCTAAAAATGATATTTGAAAAAATGAAAACTTTACAGTTTGCATATATAGAAAAATAGTATCAATAATAAAAATGAAATAACGTTATATTGAAAGTTCATTGTGCAGCCGCCAGCGTATATTCGGGATTGCTAGCAAGCAATTTATATAAAAAAAAAAAAGGAAAAAACGGGAGCCAATGCGATTTTTCCCGGAAGCCGTTGGAACCGGTCGTAAAGGCCATAACCGGTCCGCGGTGAGTTTTCCGCGGCGAAAACCGCTAACCGGATATCCGGTTTTCGTCTCCAGTCGGTTTTTCCTGTCGGAACGCGACTTTCTCCCGCTCTTTTACATTTCGAGGGTGCGCGCAACCGTTTTCTTTTTTTTCTCTCGAAAAAGGGGTTCGTCGCAATTGTGCGATCATTATTTTTATACGTAAGGGATGAAAAGTTTCAGAATTAAAAATACGCGATGCGTTTATAATACGATCGAAACAATCGCACTGTGCTATTTATAAATATAAATATTTTTATATATTATTTACATTCATCGAAAATCAAAAACTATAACAAATTTCATATTAAAAATTATTAAACTATAATATATATATATATAATTTAAAATTATTAAACTATAAGATATATATATATATATATCAAAAAAATTGACACGTGTCAATTTCCAAAAGTGCCTCAAATAAAATTTTCCGATAAAAATGCGCTCGACAAAAAGAGAATGAGAAAAAAAAGTCAAAATACGCCGCGTCGATTCCATTTATACAGGGTAGGTTGGAAAAATGGGGAGCTCACAGGTCATTTGCGGTTTCGCCGATTAGATTTTCTGCCTTTTACGATTCGATATTAATGAGAGATCCGTATCGGATATTCCTTTTAGTCGACTCTCTCGAAATTATCATATAGATGACTATTAGGCCTTCGGCGACAATATTTATTTCTCATATATTTATGCTGTATATATATATATATATATATATATATATATATATATATATAAATACTTATATAGAATAAGAATACGGACTGCATTTGATATCCACATTGTTCGTACTCTAATTTATTGTCGGTATCGGTCTATTATCCGCCACCAAAAACCACCCCCTATCGTATAAAATTGTACCAATTTGCCTTGGTTCATTTGACCACTATTGGTTCTTTATTTCTGATTTATTATATATAGATATGTATGTATTTGTATATATGTATTTCGGTGAAAATGTGTGCGTATATAAAATCGATGCAGATTGTTTATGAGAAAATTATGTAAAACGCTATACGTAATTTTTAATATTTCACATTTACAACGACTACACTATGATAATTAATTAATTTAATAAAATTTCATAATTATGTTTAATATGAGATATATCACAATTAATATGTTGAATTATTATAAAAAAAATAAGACGTATATAATAGGGTGTAAATTATATTATTGTCTTCCATAAATATTCATCGATATAATAGAAATGTTAAGAATTTAAAATCACGATAAAAATTAGTTTAATTTAACGTGAAAATAATAAAATTCACAAGTAATTTTTTTTATATTTTTTATAATGTGTTAAATATTTATTAAAAATTAAAAAAAATACAATTCGAAATTATTTATTTTTAAAAAGTTTTTTTTTGACAATAATATTAAATAATATATATTACATTATTGAATAAAAATAAAATTATTAAAATTAAGCTAAAAATTTTTTCGTAGGAAAATTGTTATTTTTTATATTGTATGTAAAAAATATTATAATATATATAGAAAAAAATATAATTCAAAAATAATATGTAAATTTGCGATATTTAAATAATCAAAATAAAGTTTTTGAAATTCAAATTAAACATTATTCACGTGAATTCTTCTAATCGAGTGAAAATACATTTTCTTGTTCATCTAAACTCGGCTTTCAAGATTTCGTATGAATTGTTTAAAACTTAAAACATGATAAATTTAAATTGACATACAAAAATTTAATTATATATAAAATTAAAAAAAAAAAAAAACTGACCCTTTCGTTTGCGATAAAAACCGGTGCCTTGTAACATTTTCTCTGCGTGATTCTTCTGTTCAGAATTTACATTGCTATGCAGAATATTGCACAACAGTTGCACGGTCAACAACTTTAGATAGTCGTTCATTTGTGCGAACGACAAATCATAACTGATTCGCTGAAAAGTCACGACGAAAAATACTCTCGGACCGTCCGGCGCTTGTCAAACTGTGAGCCGCGCGTTCCGATATATTAAATAAATAATAAACGTCGAAAACAATCCAACCGCTGCGACCGTTCGTTGGCGACTGAAAGCCCACTATGCGAATTTTGAATAAATTGACGACCCCCAGAAAATGCCTAAAAAAAAAAAATCGGGTCTCAGGTATGAAATTTGCTACCCCTCAAAGAGCCACTATCACCCCACGGACGTTAGATCTAAAATTGTATACTATTTTTTTTTTACTTCTATTTCGCCCGCGGCTATTTTGCGTCGTGATATTTAATTCAATAAAATGCTCAAATATTTTTTTTCATCCCCCTTTCATATGAAAATGAAGATAAAAAAAAAAAAAAAAATATATATATATATATATATATATATATATATATATATATATATATATATATATTTAAAGCAGATGACAAACGCATCGAAAAAATATGCATTCAAAAAATTACATTCTGAACTTAAAATTGTCCTTGCGAATAATTAAAACAATAATATCTTTGTCTGGCGCAAAATTCGAATTATTTCTAAGGTTATATATTTTTTTTATAGTCTCAGAGATTAAAATGTTTGCGATTATTATTTTTTTTTTGATAAATATATCCACATTACTATTCAAAGATCGAATCGATTATTTGTTAATATTTTTAATAATGTATTAAAAGATTAAAATTGTTGAACACTTAAATATTATTTTTACAAATAAATTAAAAATCTAGTGCATTACTACTGAACAATCAAATATTATTATTTAACACAAATTAAAAGATAAAATATAAATATCGAAATTTATTATAGTAATATTAAAAATATGCCTAAAAATATTATATGATTTAACATTCATAATATAAAATTTTTTTTTCAGAAATAAAATCTTAAAATACAAACATGTACATATAAAAAAATACTAATATGACCAAAAAGAAATATTGAATATGGTTCGCTTTTATTTTAAACAGATAAATGCGAATCGATTATTATAATTAAAAACGGCAAAAAAGGTTTACGATATGCGACCACGTGATTAGGAAATGATACATTTATAATACGAATTACTTATGTCAATTACCGACGTACTCTTGGTTAAACAGAATTTTTTTATCGTGAACAAACAACTCAAAAACACGTTAATAAATATTATTTATTTGCACAATCGAACGTGCAAAAAAAAACAATTTATTGACACTCAAACGTGAAGAGTTTTAGCCCCGAAACGAAAATTTTTATTTATTATTATAAAAGAAGCACAAATTAGTATTGCAAAAAAAAAATAGTAATAATAATAAATAAATAAATAAAAGAACCGACCACTGTTATTATTACGGTCGATCGAACGCTGCATAGTTATTTATTATGCGAATCGTAGAAAAAAAAATAGTTAAGGGTGGGCGAGGGTGTCGTTCATGACAATAGTAGACGATCATACGCGCCATAATTGTGCAAGTTAAATTATGGATACGTAAATGAATGCAATTTCCGTTATGTTTACCGTGTTGTTAAGAGGAGAAAGCTGCGTAAAAAAAAGACATCTGTACACGCAAATAGAGCTTTTGCGAAAACGCGGAAAAAAATAGGGTGTTTCACCCATATTCTCAAACTTTGTACAAAAATTGTTTAGTGACATATGGAATATAGTAAATACGGTAAATTCATTACGATAATGCACCATGTCATACTGCATTGATTATTTGCGACTTTTTTGCCAAAATGTTGACTCATATCGTTCCGCAACCACAGTATTCGCCTGATTTGACTCCGTGCGACTTCTGGCTATTCAGCAAACTCATAACGCCAATGCGTGAATGCCGTTTTAACACGATTGACGAGATAAAAACCGAATCGTAGAAGGTCTTGAAGGCTATACTGGAAAAAGCGTTGAGAAGAATAAATAAAGAACTTACATTTTATAAACAAATTCACCTTACTTTTTGATCACAGTGTTATACTCAAAAAAAAAAAAAAGAAATAAAATATACCTAAATTTAAAAACCGTTCAATTCATCAAAAGATAATAATGCTTTAGAAATAAGTAAAACTTCTTATATAGATTGTTTGTAAAGTGGATGATACTGGAATTTTTCGGGACTTTGGGAGGTCAATGAATGCAAAAAGGGCAGAAAGAAGTATTACCTCCCTTTTTTTTTGAAGTGTCGTTTTTTGTTCACTTCAAATCTTTGTCTACAAGATCGTTTCGACTCGAATACGAAGGGAGAAGAAGTTATGATTTTAACGATCATCCCTCAATATTTTCAGATATGAATTGAATAGATTGAGAAGCACTATCGATCGATAGGGGAATCGAAAATATGCATTAAACGTTCCATAATTTATGCATTTGCCTATTTTATGCATACGCAATATTATTATTGTAATGCATTTATATGTGAGCGCTAGGAATGATCTATGACCGATTTCCAGTCAATAGATGTCCAGATGTCCTTTTTAAAGGACGATTTTTTTAAGAATGCGTTGTCCGAATTGTATTGTCCACGTTTTTGTGATTTTTTTTATCATTATATTTATTTTGCGAAAATTTTACCATTGCTATTGTAAATTTACACGTAAAATATCAATTCTATGAATTCGATGTAATCCAATATTTGTACTTATTTTTTTCGATTACAAGTATATATATATATATATATATATATATATATATCGTATAATATAAAAATTTCAATATAAAAAATCAACAATTTTCAATAATTGATATTAAATCGTTCAAAATGATATTATATAATTAATTTATAATTTTATACTGATCATAATTGAAATTATTTCATAACGTTGTCCAATAACATGATGAATAATTAATTAATCATATAAAATGTAAATTTATTCAAATCGAAATAAATAATAATATACGATCAAATATTAATCATTTTATTGCTATTTTTATTATAAATTAATGTGAAATTGTTAAATCGATATTATAATGTTTATTTACTTGTTAATTTGAATTTTATATAAACCAAAAAAATATATAATTATCATTTAAAATTTATAATTAAAGATTGACTTCGTAATAAAATATCGAAGATTTAATAATAAACAAGTTTCAAACACGCATCCATTAAATTAAGGTATATTATTAATATATAGTCAGTTCGATTTTTGTTTAATTTTCAGCAATTAAAACCGGAAATCGCTTAATGGGTTAATCGAAAAATATAATAAACATAACTAACAGCACACACACACACACATAAATAAATATAATAAAATAAATAAATAAATATATATATATATATATATATATATATATAAATATATATATATATATAAATCAAGACAAACTAACGGAAGGCGCCATGGGAGCATTCTCATGTACAAATCGCACAATAGTCAACGTGTCTTCATCTTAAAAATATTTTCTACCGGTTTTACGTTTTACCTATTTTTTTTTTAGAACATTTTTACTATTATTGCGCTTTTTATTCATACGTAATTCGCTTGTAATGAGTCGAAACGTGCGACCGATGATGCATTAAAAATTTCAAAGGACGCGAAAATGTGAAGAAATTTCGCTTAATTACTTTTAAATTTAGAACGTTGGCGATTTTTGAAAATGCAAATTCTATAAAAACATCCGATCGACTACGATTTTATTGCACTTGTATATTATATAATCGATGATAACGAATTAAAAAAAAATAAAATAAAATACAATTTTATTTTTTTAAACGTTTGCTATAAACGGTTAAAACGTATTTGATATTTGACTCATTTTTTTCTTGTTACAGTTCAAATAAAGCTGTTGTCTCAAATTTTCACGTTAAAAAAAAATACGCGAAAATATGCGGTCATCGAACTTTTTCGAATATATATATATATATATATATATATATATATATATATATATATATATATATATATATATATATATATATATATATACTAAATGTGTTTTATGTGCATTTAGATATTTTTCAAAAAATTTATTTATTTAACTTACAAACCATTTAAAAAAATATATTAATTATATCAAATTTATAATTTATTTATTAGTGAAAAAAATATTTTAAAGTAAATTACTATAAATCATAATAAGCGTTTTTTTTTTAATTAACTTAATAAAATATTCTCAATATCTAGCTAAAAAATATTAATTAAAAATCCATAATAATACATGTAAAAGTATGAAATTCAATCGATATATTAAAATTTCATAGCAAAATGCACGTATGTATTATGATATAATAAAAACACACGAAAAGAAAATATGAGAAAAAATAGTAACGGTACTATTTTAAATTAAAACGTAATTTTTTTATAATATTGTATTATATATGTTGATTTGAAAGATGTTTTCATCGTTATATACATACAATCGGAAGCTCTAAGCAAAGAAAGGTCACCGAAGGGCGTGGAAAATCTACGTGAAAAGGTCCGCTGATAATCGGGGTCAAAAATTATATCACGTGTTAGCAAACAATGCCATCCTCACAACTACAATGAATAATGTATAGTTATAAATTGTTATTATTTTAATTTGGCATAATCTTTATTACTCAAAAATAAAAATATTTTTCAAGATATCTACAATATATTCAGGTAAAAAAAAATAAATATTCATTAAAATATTGTATAAACAAAACAAATCTAAATTGATAACAATAAAATAAATGAAAGTAATCCTATATAAAATTTCCAGGTGTATTTTTAAGTAGTAATTTAAAGTCACCACTATTATTTAAAAAAATAATTTCTGTTCTTAAATGACAGCAGATATCGGTAAAAATCCGTTACGTTTCTTAATATGTGCTCATAATTGTGGGAAAACAACTAATAATTATAAATATCGAGTTTATGACAGTTATAAAATTTTAAATTGTCGATTTTTTTAACGAATTATTTATTTTAATGTTATATTTTTTTTTAATTTTACAACATATTACTAAGAGTTTCGTGCTATTTCCAAAGAAATAAAACGGATTATAAAAAATTGAAAAGCGAAAACGAATTTTCGAATGTAAACATTAACACATATAATATACATTATTTAAACGAAAAAAAAAATGAGACAATATAGCGGATTTTAATTCATATATAAAGGCGAATGGTAAATCGAGCAGTTTAAAAGCAGTTAATTCATCACCGATGGTTCATTAAGAGCTTAAATAGACACGTCTCGGTTCGCGCACACGCACGCACACACTCAAAACAAGCAAAATAATGGTAAATTTATAAATGAAATAAGACCTCGACGTAATGAATTTTCTGCAAGACGTGACAGTTAAGATGTCATTTTCGTTTTTTCATTCCGATGCGTCCTACGAAGCATCACAATGATGAGCGCACATCGTGAACATGTGTCTCTCTTCGGCGACTCGGAGACGAGTCTTATATATTATTTTATATACGCATTATATAAAAACGTTATGAATGGAAATCGCGGTTCACATGTACAGGTGTATCAATCACCGGCCACGATAGCACCTGTGACTTTTTCTCACGCTCTAGAAAATCTCAGTAGATCTTAACAGTTCATTTCTACGGTGATGATTTGACGGACAGATGCATACAGAATTGAAACTATCGTGTACAAACAAGTACATAATTCAATTTTTTTCTTCTAAAAAATATATATATATATATATTTTACAGTCAAGAAAGGACTAAAAAGTGATCGATCGATTTGACCGACTAACTGCTTCTGAAAGAGCTTACTCTATTTCTAATAGTAGTATTTTTATAATTATACAAAAAAAAATATTAATAAACATTATAATAATACGATTTAAAAAAATATATAATTTTAATCTGCTCTCGTTTTATGCAAAAATAAATCCATTATAAGAGATGCGAAATTTTCAAAACGCTTTAATATACGTTAATTTCTGACAACACTAACCCATTATTTAGTACCGGTTTTTCGCACGATTAAATTACAAGTCGAAAAACAAATATGCAAAATTATATATGATTACGATATTTTAATGATCATGAATACATTAATAAAAATCATATTATTAATAAAGAAGCGATGGCAAATAAAATAAATAAATATATATATATATATATATATATATATATATATATATATATATTGTACCATATATATATATAATGCTACCGAAAGTGATAAAAAAAAGGGTTTATTTTGCCAAAACCAGGAAACTGCAATATTTCAAAGAGCACAATAATGAAACTACCGCAATAATACGAGCACCTGAATTTCACAACTTTCTCATGCATTTTTGAAAGGAACAAACAGGATAAAAATTATTTTGTGCCCATTGTGTTATGTTTGAAGCGTCAAAGGGATGAGGCCTAGAAGGTATGATAAACACCTTTCGTGTCCGGCACGATGGAGTCCTTTGTCGACGCCCTTTGTGGTCGTACGTTTTAAAGGTCCACGGATAATGATCAGCCTCTTTCACGACCCAATAATTTGGACTTTTGCTTTTGTCGCCCTTTTGTCGTCGACTCGACTTGACCGCCGGACGCTTTTTGAAAGCGTGGGATGATTTTTTTTTTTTGTTTTCGTCTATTATCACTACATTTTATTATATTATTTGTTGTTATTATTGTGGAACCATTCAAGACAACGTGAATGACGTCGGTATTCACCCTTTTTTGTGCTGTGTTTATAAGAATCGTTTGTTTCGAAAACAATTTTTTTTCTATCCGGACAATGAGAGAATGATAGCGAAAACTCAAAGAATCAAATGGGTTGGAACTCGTGTTATCATTTATATACTTTCGTCCACGAATGATATTGTTTAATTTCTTGACATAAAACTAACATCTTGCGAATAAAATCAAATTGAACTTAAATATTATTATTTGATAATCCTTTTATAGCGTTCATGCGACCCAAATGCGAGTGTCACTTGCACAACAATAGCTTGACCTTTTTGCGCTCTTTTTCGTCTGACTCCCACAACTTATATATCAGAGTGCAAAAAGAGCGTGATGAAGCATTCTTGTGCTTGGAAGATTCTCGCATGAAAATGTCATATATTTAAAATTTGACGTCGCCAAGCAAAATAATGGCGCGTAGGTGTTTACAGACATATACATACCAACGGAGAATTCAACCCTAAAGTTTTCGTATATTTTTATTCAGACTTAATAATGTAGTGACGGCTCGAATGGACGTCGAATATGAAATGTGTTTAAAATACAAAAGGGACTCTATAATTTCAACGTTGATGTCTATTTGATATTTCTTAGAAGGCCTCCACATCATACCTGATTCACTATTGCTTTACAGTTTATCAAATATTCCTGTTCAATGATGAATAAAGATAATACGAGGGTCGTTAGTTATTTTTTAGTAATGTTTCGAGCTTTATATTATAAATATAATTTTAAATATTTAAAGGAAAAAATATATAAATTTAATGATATTAAATTAAATAGTTTGGTTTTAATATAATTTTCAATGCAAACGACACATCAAACGATGAACAGTATTGAAGGATGAAAATTAAAATTTTCCCCAATCTAATTACGGACAAAGGGTGCATTTGATGAATTCGATGAATTTTCAATTATGTCGTCTGATGAACGCACTCAGTTTGTGTGTTTTCGCATATAGCGCCGCTTCTCAACTATTCTTTTTCAAATTAATTATCAATATTTTGTCGCATATTAAACAAACACTCGATATTTATAATATTCGATCTCCCATTGGTGGATCGAAAATGTCTTCAAAACAAATACGTTATAACGCAATATTCTTTATGATGCATGTTTATTTTGAGATAATACCGATATTTAAAATGATAAGCTTCACATAAACGACACATAAGGAAAACGCATCAAAATTATAGAGAATTTTTTTACAACGACAGTAAACTTTTACGCAATTACGATCGATTTTATGATAAATTATGAGAGTTGTATAAGTGGAGTCCGCGAAAACGGCATAAGCGAAAATCATACGACATCGCATTCAGATATCGATCCGCCGCGTTAAACGATATATCGCACAATCGAAAGTCGAATCGTTTTTATTCGTTTTCTAACCCTTTCGAATCGGGCGACTCGGCGACATGAAGAACGGGATCGGCTTCCGTCTGCCGGATAATGGTCACCGAATAAAATATGCGGTCCCGTCGTCTCGTCGCCGTACTCGCACATGTGTACAATATAATATAAATGTCCCGTGTCCATGTGCATGCACATGTTTATACGAGTTGTACACGAACGAACCAGTGTCGTCGGATACTCGCAATTCTCGTGGGATTCGCAATTAGGCGGCCATCAAAGGGTCATTCGCGGTATTATACGAACCGTGCGGCGATCACAGTGAACGTGTACCGGTCAATTGCAAAATATAATTTTCAAAAATTCATTATTCGTTTTAATACGTCCAATAATAAAGTTCTGTAGTTGTATTCTCGTATACAATAATTTGATTATCGTATACACGTACATGAACAACAGAACTTTATTGATTCTCAATATTAACCTGTTCGTTCGCAAGTTATCGAACAAACTATATCATAAACATAAAGTTGTTATAGTGTAATTATTAAAAATATTACAAATAAATAAATAACGTTAATTGATAGTTTATCATTCGTATTATCGATTTGAAAAGAAAATTTCTATATCTAAGCGGAATTATTATTTCACAATAAGGAAATAAGAACGAATTTGTTGGCAATCCCAATGTATCAATACATTTTATCTATACAAAGACACAATAGATATGACGACCAAACTAAAACTAAATTCTTTTCTAATATCAACAATAATAAACACGCGCGTGTGTATGTAAAACGTACATTTTTTTTCGGTCGAACAATCGGATTGATCCCCGATAACCATCTCGTTTAACCGCACGAATGCCGCACGTATTAGCATAAGTCTCATTCATGCGAGTTCGTTTTTCTTACAACGGCTTCAAATGCTGAAAACGGAGGCATCGCAGACCAGCATCTTGGACGTGGACAATGAGACCATCTTCTTTCCCTTATGTTTTATGCATCTATACGGATGAAGAACGATCGTCGGTGACGATAAGGCCGCCGGCCGAACGACGATCGCTATCTCTGAACACAACTCCGGGGTTTTATCCTTTGCAAATATCGAAAGTATGTTTATGATAAATAAATATGTGAGAATTGTCATGTTTCGACAGGCTAATAATCATACATGAAGAATTCGAATCGACCGGATCAGTTCGTTACATCGCTGATCTATCTTAACATCTTGTATGGTACTATCGATTTAATCCCTATTAAAAAAAATATTTTCTTTTACAATCATGAATTCAAAGAACATGATTTTATTAACAAGGGTAAGCCAATATCGATCATAAAGTAAATATACATGTCGTTAAAAGAAAAAGATTATTAGAAAGAGAAGGAATTTTATGACTATAAAAAAATGTTGACTTATTTTTTCATTGAAATAATGATAAAATAAAAAAACTGCTTATTTTACACATTTGAAGAATGATTTCTACAAGATGTCATTTTGATAAATCAAGTATCTATCGTATTGTAAATACGAAAAAATACAACATATACTAATAGTCGAAATGGTTAAATTATTTTTATAATATAAGAATTTCGCAAATAAATTGTGTAGGCATTTATAAAAAAATATGAAACACTCGTGAGTCATATAAAACCGTATGATCAAAATTCATCAAATAAAATAAATCTTGAAATTCAAATTAATACGATTTTTTGACGTCAATTTGATATAAAGTACGTATAACATGGTAAAATATTGCGATAACATCGAAGTAACGTGTTTAAAAAAAGCGCATCCATAATTCGAAAAAAATTATCGCAATTATGACGACAGCGCACACACACACACACACACACACACACACATATATATATATATATATATATATATATATATATATATATATATATATAAACACAAAATTAAATAGCGTCGTAAGATCATAAATTAAAGTCTAAAATTTATACGATGCACATATTTCTACATACGTATACGTTGAATAAATAACAATAAAAATGTATTGGGATACAGTTGAAAAAAAAAGAATTATATATATATATATATATATATATATATATATATATATATATATATTTATGTATACAAAAAAAACACACACAAAAACAAGGTCCGCGGACGGGAGAGAGTTAAAAATGGCATCGATCAAACTCTACAGAGATTGAAACGTCGCGGTAAAAGGGTTTTTTCTCGGTTAATTGCCGCTACTTGAAGAAACAATAACATAGTATTTTTTCTCCTCTTAACGATATGCTGATTTCGTCGACCACACGCAAAATAACCCTTTCGCAACCGAAGACCGAATTTACGCATATTCTATATTCAGAATAAAAAGATTTTTTTTATATATATAATACATACGTATATATATATATATATATATATATATATATATATATATATATATATATATATATATATATATATATATATATATATATATATATATGTGTGTGTGTGTGTGTGTGTGTGTGTATTGAAATTAAATCGGATCAAGGTTTAGAATACGATTATATAGTGGTCAAAGGCATTCGTTTGAATGATGTATGTAAATTGAGACGAGTGGGCCACCGGTCCACGGTTGTGGTCTTTCAAGACGACAACCGACAACGGCCAAAAAGAACATAAGTTCAAAATCAAATAATAATAAAGCAAGGATGTAAAAGACGGTCAAAAGGAAGACGCGATTGTAAGGGAAAAGACCGGCGCAGTGGAACCCCATTGAATGATTTATTCCCGTTTCGGCATGCAAAATGGTGCGGCGAGCCTCTCTGACCGCATCAATGAAACTGGACTTTGTGTTCTGTCGTCGTGGGAATTGTACCAATTTTTTTTATTAGAAAACGAATCGGATTCAAATAACGAATGATTGTTTTATATAATTATTCATATACTCGTATATAATTTTAAATTTGATGATATAATTTTTTTTTAGCTTAAAAATATTATTTTCAAAAATCGAATGTTTCACTAACGATAACGATAATTAAAATATAAAAAATAGAATTTAAATCTCGAAATAAAAAAAAAACCTATCAAAAGAATGGGGTCTTTGAGGAATAAGCTTACCAGATTTTCAAAGGCAACAACATTCGCAGATCGCCCACGGTCGTCCAGAAAAGAGTCCTGAATAAATAATAGACACAACTAGGATTGCGTGCGTGACGAGCGAAACTTTTAAATTAGGAGTGAAATTTCGCACAGTGTAGTAATACAGGCGTCGCGAAGGGTTAAGTGGAAAATAAGGGAGGGTTTTAGGACCCGGAAAAACCGCAGAAAGTAAGAAACCGCAAACCTTACCCCATCGACATCGAGTGTCCCTCTTTTAAATATGCATTTTGTGTCTGAGGACGGTTTTTTCGCGACCCAAGGATCGTGGATTTAATTTATTCAAGCGTTTCGACATTATAAATTCGGGTCAATATTCGCGCGACGATCGTCAACATCACCCCTATTTTGTGATTATTGTTATCGGTGTTTGTGTGAAATTTTCACGTACATATGTGACCCTCGTTAGCAACTTTGCTTTTTTTGTCCCCTTTCGAAAAACTACTTTGGCAATTAAAAGTTGTCGCATCCAATTAGCAATTTGTCGACATCGAAAATGCTTGAAAACGTATGCATTTTCGTTGCAGGAATGCTTCGACAATTCAAATTCTTCGCCAAGTAAAATACACACATATTTATATATATATATATATATATGAATAGGTAAAGTATATCCAAATATTGCAAACATAATTTAAAAATTTTAATTCGATATTAAATAACATTTCTGAGATGCGATATAACAAATTCTTCAACTTTACATAAAAAAAAAGTTTTTTTTTATTATTTTATATTAATCATAATTTATTTTAAAATTAAATAAACCAAATCATTAACACAATTTTACTTTATAATGTAATAGTAATAATAAAAAGCAACGCCTTTAATGTCTATTTTCTGATAAAAATACATTATTAATCCCTATTTCCACTTAAATCAGTGATTTTCAAACGGTATTGTTGGGTACAAAATAAATAAAAAATTAAAAATAGAAACGATATAAGAAAACAACAATTTATAGAAAATAGTTAAAATAAAATGATTTCTTTTTAATATCCTAATATATTTCCTTCTATTATCATAACATTTTTTTTTGAAAAAACCAACACGAATCGAACTTCAATAATAATAATTTATTTTTAAATGAGATTATTGACAGTGAAACTTAAAGATCTTGGAAATTTTCTATATTTTTCGTTAAAATACTTACAGCTGTTTTCTAGTAATACATTGTTGAATGAATTACAAGTTAAATTTCATTACAAAATAATATTTTTTAGAATTAATTGACCCGTGTTTGTCACGATTTAATTTTGTGACAGTATTTCGAAACAATTAAAAACTGCTAACTTGGACATGTAATACATATATATTACAATTAACACATAAAAATTTTCATATGGTTGTAAGGAAACATTAACAAAATAATCATAAAAAAGAATGCGCGTACGTTTTTTTTTCATTATTCAAAATATTATACGATGTTTTCGCACAATAAAAATATAAAATGTTACATTTCTATTGTGCTTTTCTAGTTGTTAAGCTTACGATTTGTGAATATGTAATGAACTTTATATTTATATGTATATGAAACATCTAACCGTTACTTTCACTGAATTTGTTATTCTAATGTCGCTACGTCATTCATATTTTAATTTGCAAACTCATTTCCCATCTACAATTATCTTCATAAACATAATGCATATACTTACAATATACAAAATTGTCGTCTATATTGCTCGGCAATAATTATAATTATAAAATAGTGTAAAATTTCAACTATAATCGAAACGTAACCAGAGTGCTATTGACAAGCTTATCTAATCAGAGGTAGCCTAAATAAATTAATTTATATGACGACACGGTGTTTATTGATGATATATAAATAAAAAAAAATGTATTATTTTATAACTTTAGAAACAAAATTGGTCTATTGTAATGTTTTTTTTTGTCTAGAAAATATACAATTTTCAATTTATATTTAACAAACACAAAAAGCGCGTTAAACATATTTTGTCAGCTGATTAAAAGTGATTATTTAATTTATATTTTAAATGCATTTAATAATAATTATTTAAAATTAAAATTTTATGATACTAAACAATATTTTACAGATAATAATGGTTAAATATTTAAGATTTTTATTTTTTGAGCTGAATGATTAATACAATTTTCTTAAATATTTTTTCACTTAACTTACCAGAAATTAAATTTATTATATATAACTTAACATTTTATAAATTTATTAAAAATACACATGCGCGCGCAAATGGTAAAAAATATTGGTTTTGTTTTATTTTCTTAATCGACTATGAAAGAAATCATATTATTAATTATTAATATATTTTTACTAAAAATATTTATTATTAATTGTTAAAATATATATATATATATATATATATATATATATATATATATATATATATATATATATATATATATATATATATATATATATATATATATATATGGAAAATGAGTAAAATTGACGCTCAATTTATATATACATATATGATATATATATCGTCAATTGAAAAAAAATGCATAGATCGCGCGCCACGGTTTGAAAACGTGCGGATTTAAAAGCGTTCGCTATTGGTAAACAAAAGCCGTAGCAACAATAATGAGTGGTCCGGACAATGGTGAAGTTTGCATACGGGCGACCAATAATGGCCGGCCAACGAGCGTTTTGAACCAATAGCGTCGCGGCTCGAATCGCATCGCACGAACACACACTCAGACGTGTAAAAAAAAATTACACACACACACACACTCGAACGCTTTTAAAAAAAATAATGTTAAAAATGCACACACGCACGCGTACACACACACGTTTATATGTAAGCGCGATTACATGACCTAAATAGTCGTCACGTGTGATGAAAATCGTCACGTTTCGCGCGAGTCCAAAAGTCGACCGTGACAATTTATCATTGGACGTTACGATTGGACGAAACGTCTTAAATATTATTATTATTATTATTATTATATTATAATTTAGTCGTATTCTGCGTTTTTTACGGCCGTACGACGATGGTAAATCGGATTGTCGTCAAATATCGTGGAAAAAAATGTCGTGAAGGTTGGATAAATATTTATTTATTTTAAAATATTTTTTTTGATTTAAAAATAATGATGAAATGTTACAGTCTTAGCTGTGTAATATTTAATACATTGATATTGTAAAAAAAAAATATTATAATATATTCATTGTTATAAAATATGATGGAAATTTCAAGTCAATATAAAAAATACTATTTTTTAATTCATATTATCAATAATATCAAGATAATTTATAAATACGATATATGAGATTTACTTTAGAAGTGACATAAATATAATAAAATAATTTATATTTAATTGGAAAAAATAACATATGTAATGAAAAATTTCAAAATTATTTTTATATATATCGTATAATAAATAATGTATATTGTTTTCGTTCCTTTTATAATTATTCCTATTCCAGAGAATATTTCAACTTGAAAATTAATTATAGATATATATATCTCAATGACAAATTTTTATCGTCTTACCTTTTTAATATTAAGTTAAATTAATTATATATATTTTTAATGTCTTCAGCAAATAGTAAAAAAAAAATCCTTACAATATATAAACATCAAAAAGAATCATAGTTTTTCATTTTAGATTAGTACTATTATGAATTTTATACCGGATTTTTTTTCTAAAAATATTACCCCTTGTCACTAGTAGATAAATACTAGAATAGTGAATCATAATTAAAATATAACTTTTTTTTTTTCATTTTTACATTGATCAACTTTTAATATCTCGTTTTGAAATATTTTTATTACATAATAACCATCAAAATTGACCCCATCGTGTTTTAATAGTTAAAATTATTAATGTCAAAAACATGAACTCTTTCAATATGAACTACAAAAAAAAAGTCAACGATTATATAATTTAAAATATTATATTACGATTCAACGACGACTTCTCATACAAACAAACTAGTTATCCTTTTTAAGGATCAAAAAAAAAAAATTAAACAGCGGCACGGGTCGTCGATGATGGGTTAAGGTACAAGTTTAAGTGGAACTCTTTTGTTAAAAGACAACGCTCAAGCAACCCCTAAAATGACACACTCCTATTTATATGACACAAAGTTTACAAGTCCAACTATTATTATTATTATTATTATTATATTTACGGCGAGCGTAAAATTACGTTAACTTTTATCCCGGTTCGGTTAACCGGTCGAGTCGCCGTGTTAATGACCCGTTAATTCGATAATTATTCAAATACGAGAAACGGGCGCGAAATTGGCGTAATCGACAATAATAATCGTCGTTTCAGGGGTATTCAAATATTTGCCGTTTCCGTGTGCGAAAAACGAGACCGACAGACGCAACAGATTGTTCGCGCGTTTTAATTTATGCGCATAATTAAGAATCCCCGACGATTTAACGGCGGGAAAAACCGGCGTCGGAACGCCGAGGGGAAAGGGGTTTAACGGAGGGCGGTTTTAACGAAAAAAAAAGAAAATTTCGTTATTCAATTTCAAATTTTCGCGAGTCGATCGCAAAAAAACGGGTTCATGTCAGAAGTCAACTATATATATTTTTTATCGCGATAACTGTCAGTTTTGTATGTGAAAACTTGCTAGTTTATTTATTTTTTAATATAAAACTAGATTGAATCGTTTATTAATTCTTGAGAAATATTATTAATAATATATTATTAAAAAAAGTAACGACAAAACGACATGAGTGTGGAGCCTTGACCTCTCGTTTGTGCGTCTCTCGGTTGGTATAAATACAATTCTAATACTAATTAGCGTGAAATATCAAGTAAAAATATTATAAATAATTATGATAAATCAGAAATAATCTACTTTTTAATATATATAATTTAATTGAAAATTTTAACAAAAAAAAATGGAGAGCAATATTTTAGCTTACTTCGGTTATCAGTTTAAAATAATTCGAATGATTTAAAAAAATATATGTAAAACTTTCTATCTCAAAATATATATATATATATATATATATATATATATATATATATATATATATATATATATATATATATATATATATTCAAGTCCACTCCTAGAAATGTGAAATCCACCAATATTTAATATAACATATATTTTTCAGATACACGTGCTTCAATTTCGTACCGAACAAAATGACAATATATTAACGCCCCATTTTTTAAATATATATATAATAAGAATAATAATGAGAGTCGCCCACGACCTCTCGATTTACAGTTAACCGAGTGGATCAAAAAAAAAAATCATACAAGAACAATACAATAAGCCAATACCGGTATAAAATATGTCAGCTTAGAATTTAATACTCGCACCGTGCGATCGATCGATCAATCAAAATGACAATGAAGATTTTATAAAATGCCGCAAAACTCGAGTGCAGAGTCTTTCAGGGTGGGGTCGGGCATTTTATAAAAGAGCGCATGTGAGATTTTTGAAAATTTTTCGAAAAACATAAAAATAAAGTGAAGTTTATATAGTTGAATACGAAATAATATTATCGGTTTTATTTAAGGATTGAAAATATATTATCGTTAAAATTCGGGTAATAAATTCAATATAAATGAAATGAAATTCTGAGTATCGATCCTTTACTAATCTCTCAGCCCACTTTCAAATTTCGAATTTGAATAACATTCATTTTTAAAAGTTTTATCTTTATATAAACACAAAAAAGTAATCTTGGGAAACTATCATCATTTAACAATTAGTTAAAGAAATAAAATGAATACCTAAAAAATGATTTAAAATTTTTGTTTTGATTTTACAAAAAAAAAATAATAATAAATATATTTTGCTTTTAATTTTATTAAAAGTATTTGTTAAATTCACAATACTTTGAAAACTATTATAAAAAATATGAATCACTGTTGAATAATTCTTCAATAATTTCATTATAAATTGAAAAATTATTATTATAAATGCCCTACAGATAGATATAATAATATAAATTTAAAACTTTTCTTTTATTTATCAGTACGATATTTATAATCAATTAAAATACAACGCACAATAGATAAAATGACACATCTATCGAATTAATAAAACGTGCAATTAATAAGATAAGGGATTTAAAATTGCAAACTGTGGTCTGAATAGTAACCGTCATTATTCAAAAATAAACTCAAAGTTTTTTAAAACGAATAACATACACACACATGCCGTAATAATTATAAATAATAATGTACACATTTTCAATACGCAGCTATGATAGTATAATAATAATAAAGCGCATAATGAGCTATGAAAAGAGCGATTAAATTTACTGGTGCACTAATAAAACGATACCGACAAACGAGTGAAGATAACTAAACTGGCGTAATTGCAGCGATTATCGACCAGTGATGCTCAAACTTTCGGCCGTTTAACGTCGGACGAGGGCGAAAATCGCTTTTATGCATGTTTATCATATTTACGACGCAATAAAACATAAATGTGTATACATTGTGAATTATTTTATTAAATCGAATTATAATTATTTGAAAATAGTATTGAGCGTATTTAAATAGAAAAATAAATTTATTATATAAATTGTAAATTATAAATAAATAAATAGCGTCTTCACATATTGAAATATATATTTGTTATGTTTATTATAATAAACATGACAAATATATATTTCAATTTGTAAAGACGCTATTTATTTATTTATTTAATACGCTGATAATAAATAATATAAAAGGAATTATATTGGAATAATTAATTGATTTTGTTTTAATTAATAGAAAAAAAAGTTGTTGTCTTTTTAAACAATATCAAGTTTATATTATATTTAATGACCAATTAAATATAAAATTAATCTTTTTTTTTTTAATAAAGAAATATTAATATTAATTGTATATAAAAAAAAAACAAATATATTTTTCGCTTACATTCTTATTATTATTTATATTGAATTTTAAAATTTAAAATATTAAAAAAAATCGACATGTCGATATATAAAATTTAATCACTAAAAATAAAAAAAAAGTAATCAAAAAACCAAAAAAAAAAAAAATATATATATATATATATATATATAATTCTATTATTTATACGCATTTTAAACTAATTATAATAATAAAGATTTGTCTTTAAAATTTTAAACCGTTATGGACATATAATATACACTAGAACCACGATTTGCGTCGTTAAATTGGGACCGGAAAAAGACGACGCATATCGAAACAAGCTCTCAACACCACAAGCAACATTCACAAGGGTCACTATTGCAAATACAAATCGATACCCTTCATTTTTAAATGAAATTCAAAATTACACATTAAAAAAATTAATAAAACTTAACAATGCAAATCGACATTTTAACGACGCAACTTCGAAAACGACGCAAATCGAGGTTTTGGTGTGCATGTTAGAAATATATCGAATATTTTATATGTGTAAATGTAATATGAAAATAATTATTTATCATTCATAACATTACTTTTACACATACACACACACACACACTCATATGCGCGCGCGCGAAAAAGTTCAAAGTTGCCGTGTATGTTTTAGAATTTGTATGAGATATACCCATGTTCATAGTTGTGCTGGTAAACACTGGTATTACGGCAGACTTACATACACAACATTTTCAATGGGCTACTTAATGAGACTAGGGGTAGATAATATTGACCAAGCAACCCATTCATAGCTCGGTGACGCTCTGGGAAGGGTTGAAATGCATACCCGATTAAACGTCGCGCTTCGACAAAATCAATCGAAACCATTTTTTTTTATTTATTTAATACAATTCAAAAAATGTGTATATCGAAATTTCGCATATATATATATATATATATATATATATATATATCAACGGTTTTCTTTAGACTTTATATCGTCATCCCTAAAGGGTTAAAGGGTTGTGTCGCGTCTACGATGACCGCACACGTTCGGACAAAAATGATGTAAACAGTGTCCGAGTCTTTTGTTTCGTTTCAAATTGAAAGTGTTGCTTTTATACGCAACAGACAGATGTTTTCAAGTAAAAAAAATATCATTTTTTTTACAATTATTCTTTTAATTAATATTACTATAGTTATAGCGGAAATTATTCTAGACAGAATATTTATTTTATGCTAAAGTATTTTTTTACACACTTTTATATAAATTTCACGCACAATTTTTTATATAAATTTCGTGGAATTTTGTAATTGATTTTTCGAACACTTCCCTATGTCGGATTTAGCTGAAATTTTTCATACTTGTTCACTATCGATGACAATATAAGAATCAATTAACGGATTTACAAAATAATTGACCAATTAGTGGAAATTAATTATATAATTGCCACAAATAATGCGATATGATGAATAATACGACGGTACATTTATTGACAAATTTATATGATATATTACAATGGTGCGATTGTTATATATTAGTAATACATAAGATAGAAGTGTTTTTTTTTAATATTTTTATACAGTTGCATATATTATTATAATGAAATGAAAAATAACGGACAATTTATATATGGCAATTAATTTTATAACAAGTTGCTCATCTACGTTATATAAAATATAGTTCAAAAAATGACAAGAACGAAATATCTATTTAATCAACGTGTTTTTAGTAGAAAATATAAAAATTAAACAGCTTCCGAAATATTCTTTTACATTGTTTTTAACTCGTGAATAATCGTAATAATTATAGCGGATTACCATGCGTTTTTCGAACACGATATGATTTGATATTCATTAATTCTTTTTGTATACAAATTCGCGCAACAGTAAAAATCGTGAGAAAAATCGTAAATAATTATGCTAATCGACACGAAAACAATGTAAATTAATCTGGTTAAATTATAACTATTAAATCTATATTATTACATTAGGGTTAATAATAAATAGTGTATTGTAAATTATTGAGGGAAAAAAGCTTCAACATTTACAGTAGATATCAGCAATTGCGAGCATTCAAAAAATGTGAGGCCTACTCCGCTAAACGGTCATAAATCAAATCTTTCACGACCATGTTCTTAGGGGTGCGTTATAAGGGTGGCATCTGTGGCAAAAGTTTACAACTACATAAATCAATAAATTTATATCCGATTTGTGAGTTTAATTTAATTTCTGAAACGAGGACAGTATGTATATTGTTTATCAAATAATTCAATCCAAATTATATATATATATATTTTTTTTTCAATAATTAATTCGATAATTCTGAATTATTTTTTTTATATACACATAATATCAATTTAAAATTTCTGTTTTAACTTTTTTATATTCTATATACAGCATGTGTAAATATTTACAAGTGACCGTAGAACTTTCATCTTATCGCAAAAAAAAACATGATTCATAAATAAATATTCTCGCTGAACTGTGAAAAAATAGGCCGGTTGATTCACATTGTTTGTTAAATGAGTCGTCAGCACACGGCGAACGTATCATGATGATTTTTCGGTTTTATCATCAAGATTGTAAAAATAAATATAGAGATGGACTGAATAAATAGAACGTGTTAATATTTAATGGTCGTGTAAAGTGTCGTATCGCAATTTAATTGCGGCGGTTATTTAAAAAAACATTGAAAAATGTATTTTATTATTTATTTATTTTTTAATAATTTAATGATACTGGTTTTTAACAGATGTTTATAGTATATTTAAATTTGCACTGTATGTAGCAAATTATCTATTCATATCAAAATAAAACTCTCATTTCTTGTTAAAAATATACAATAATACAAATAATTTATAATTATGACTCTACGACTCAATTTTACAGTAAAAAATGTATTATAATACTACTAAATAATTGAGCATGTTAATCCATAGTTATAAACCAATAATGATTATTAAACTCTGATATATCAAAAAACGAACTTTATATATATATTTTTAATTTTAGATTTTATAAATATTTGTTCATACTGATAATTATTTATCATTAATTATAATTTACAATCACACTCTGTAATATGTAAAAAATAGATAAATATAATTAATTATACATAATTTAGTTTTTTTCTAAATCAGTCGTTGAAGTTTGGGAAACTTTAACATTTAGTATTATATATATATATATATATATATATATATTATATCATATCTGTCATCAATCATACGGTAAATTTGTAAGATAGTAAATTATAATATGTAAGACTATTTATAGTAGATGTAGCGAGAATACAAACAAAGAACGTTTGTTTTCCTTTGCAGTGAAGCCGAGGGAATCCCCGATCGACCCTAGTACAACACTGAACTACGTCATCGAGCCGCGGAGACAACGCGATAAGAATATTAATTAAAATTGAAATAAAAATTACTCGTCTAAGCAAAGAAGACTATAATAATAATACCGCGAGACGGGAGATTCCGTCTCGGGGTTGAATGGGGGGCAGTTTTTTTCTTTTCTTTTTCCCGAGGCGTCGGGGGGCGGTTTTTCGGAGGAAAACGAACGACGATGAAAATATGCTGAGAAAAAAAAAAGAGACCGAAAAGGAATTCGAATAAAAAAACTCGTCTGGATAAAAGATCGGTGAAACGATCGAATTTGCGCGCGTGTGTGTGTTAAATTTTGTATTTTTAGTAAAAATGTTTGAAAAGCGATGGATTTATGAAGAGATTATATCTAAATATTTTTTCTATATTTTACTATAAATTTTTAAAATATTTATTACTAGTAATATTTGAAAAATATAAATATTGTATATAATATTCGTCATACAGCAGCGATTCTCAAATTAAATTAAAAAAATAATTTTATTTATAATTGTTAAAAATAGTTAAAAACTTTAGTTTCTCATATATATATGTGCTCATGTATAATATGCATAATACGTCTGAGATTTAACAGTTAAAGCTATTGTTATTTCGATCATATGAGTTAATTATGCAGTTAATCTGTTTTGAACCTACACGCGTTAATTGTTTAGTTGTATATATATATTTATACATCGCATTTATTGAGAAAATCAATTTTTAATACGCCTCAAAAAAATCGCAACATAATATTTCGCATTTTTCAATTAGTATATGACATCGCTAAATATTTAATAAATACTTATCTATGTTGACAATAATCGTAATCAGGATAAAACATATAAATGACATTCGCATTAATATCGTTCATTTCCATTTCATTGTGTGAATATATTTTCGAATTATTTTTTCTATTATTAAAACTATGGTTTATGAATCATATATTTTTTTATTTTAAAAAATATAAAAATTGATTTCATTATTGGTGGAAAACGTAAAATAATACAACTGACGCCTGCTATCGGTTAAAGGGGGAAGCGTAGTAATACATTTTGTGTCGTCTGATGGTAAACGTAGTAATACGATTGAATTTTACATAAAATAATGATATCATCTGTTTGATAAATATTTGGTCTATTTGTAAAAAATATTACATCGTATTTTTCATTTTCAATTTATTCGATTTTTAATATTGCGAAATGCTTGCAAAATTATTCTCAGGTAAAATGTTACGATAAATCAGCTGATGTTCAAAAATTTCGTAAACTATACTTGTCAATATAAAATCTAATCATTCCCGTTAAATTTTATTTATAATTTTGTAATAAAAATATATGTATATATATAACAAACATTAAGTATAATTTTTACGCATCGTCATATGAGATAAACGTTGATATATATGCCCTCGCAAATCACTCTAACATCGTACAAAAGATGCGTCACACATACACATTACGATTTTACTTTTATTTATTTGTATTTTTTTTTACTATTATTTTCTTCTCGTCTATTTTGCCTTTTAGAAGACATCATTAGTTTCAACGGTGTCAAGAAGAGTCGGCGACGTGTGAAAAACGAGAAGTGACGATCAAAATTCGGACAATTTGTTATAAGTCCGCCCACTATTCGCTCTCTAAGACTATATAAAATGATAAATGCTCTCTAAAAGAACGCTCTTGTAAAGCCATATATCGTACATTTATTTATTTTGTATTTTATTTTTTTTAACATCCGAATGCGGAAGAAAAAGTTTTGAAGGAAATCTCGGAACGGTTCCTCTTTTCAAAAAAAAAAAAAAAATATATGCTTAAATAATAAAAATTTGCAAAAAGAGACGTATTAAACAAATACATTTTTATTTGCGGATTAATGAAAAATATTATTATATTCAATTAGATGTTGCGAATTGTGAAATTATTCTACGCATTTTTTTATTGGCGATGGTCAAACTTCAAAATTAACAATATAATGTGACGTTTTTATACAACGTTTACGTGTACTAAAATTACATAGAATTTCTTTAAAAATTATCAAAAAAAAAATATCGATATAATAAATGACTTTTAATGTAAATAAAAAAAAAATCATATTTTGTATAAATTATTCGATCATCGTCACAAAATATACAATTTTAGTTAAATAAAATTTGACCGGTTCAAATATTTAAAATTTACAAAACCGGAGATATTTTCACTAACTAGAAAACTTTAGTTATCAATAATGATCTTATTAATGTATATCGAATTTTCATCTTAACAAAAATATTGATATTAAATATGTTTATTATTTTATTAAACGTCCAACGCGTGTTTTATTTATTAAAAATTATATAAAAATATATGATTTAGAATAAAAATTTTGATAGCGCGATATAAAATTGCCGCAAACATAAACGACACTAAATTTTTATAAAACAACTCATGGTTGCGATTTTTTTCAGATAATTTTTTATTATTATTATACTGCAATATTTAACGTCGATAATGTTTCCAATTAACGCGCGTCATTTTATTACCTTTTTTTTCACATTTTTTGATAGCAAACGATAATTTACGAAGATTAATAAAATTTATAGAAGACATGTGAATTTTTCGTGGAAATAAAATATTTACATATATATGTATACTAATAAATATAGATAATAATGTAGATAAATACCTTGGGCAATTCTGACCGCTGGCATTTTGATTCTCATCTTGAATCGGTTGATTTTGCGCGCACACACCGTCGAAAAAAATCAAAAAACAAACACAGCCCGCGATAAACAGCAGCGGATTATTTCAGTTTAATAAAAATCATACGAATAATCGAATAATAATAAAAAAAAAACACAAATCAAAATAAAAATAAACAGAACAAACAAAAAAAAATAGCGTTTCGTATACGCGTCCGATAGAATACAGTCTTTTTTTTCAGTTTTGACTCTTCATAATGATAAGTTTTGTCGTCGTCGTCGTCGTCGTCGCGACGGAACGTTGCAGTTTGTTTATTTCGATCACTTGGCGTCGATCATTTTTTATTGTTGTTGTGTCGTATATTTATTTATATAAGTAACTTTGTTTACGTGATGTATATATGTAATTATTTATTTGCAGTAATCGTTATAATAATAATAATAATAATAATACGATTGGCGAATTCGATTGTTTGGCGCGTGTCACGCGCGCGCTCGCGCCTCACATGTTGAGCACCTGTGTGCGCGCGCGCGTATGCGTGTCGTGTGCACGTAGTCGTCGGGCGCACCACGGTACTACGAATCGTTTTCGGGCGCAATGTGGTGTACGGCGAACGGTTGCGGTGGCGGAGACGTCCGCGCGCGTCCGCCGCCCCGGTCCGAGTGCGGCCGCTGGTCGAGCGGGGGGGGACGCTCGAGTCGGCGGGGCGGCGGGGGAGCGGCGGCGGCGGCGGAGGGCGGGGACGCGGGGGAGACGGCGAACGGGGGAGACGCGCGCCTCTAGAAACGGACAGAACAGAGACGCGAATAGGCGGCGCGCGCGGATACGAAAGAGACGGATCGAGAGTCCGGGGCGGACCGCAAACGCCCGCGCTCAACCGGCGATCCGCGGAAATTTACGGCCCCCGACTCGCTAGGGGTGCGAGTGACGTCATCGCGGTCAATTCCAAATATATATATATATATATATATATATATATATTTTTTTTTTTTTTAATAGATACAAAATATAAATCTTTCGAATGGCTGTATCGAAAGTTTCTTTAGCCGCGTGAATCGCCAACATTCTTGAGGAGACGGCGCGAAGAAGAAAACAAATATATATATATATATATATATATATATATATATATATATATATAATTCGTGAAAATTATATCGTAAAAAGCGACACAATTATTTTTCCACTATCGCTCGATTATTTTGTAAATCTGTTAATTGATCGGCGCACTGTCATCCAAAGTAAGCAAGTATGCATAGTTTCGGAAAAGTGGTCGAAAAATCGATTATGTACAAAATTCAGACATGTGAAAATTATATGAAAATGTATACAATACATGCGACTGTATTAGAAACAAATGTTCAAAATTACCATTGTTATAAGTAAAGCTGTAATAAGGATATGATAAAAAAAAGTCTTTTATTCTTCAGCTATCCAATGGTATAATTTAATTTCGGATATAGACGATCGATTCAAAACTACAATGCCACACTATATCCCCCGATTTTTTTTATCATCAGATTTTTTGGATTTGCCTTTGGATTGCCAATAATTTGACGTTTTACAAATATGAAATAATTTTAGTTATAATCGATGATATTTAAATAGATAGTAACGAGTGCTGTTAATCTTGTAAGATTGTAATGTACACATTTGCGTAACACGAGTGTTTCGCGTGTCAACGGTTCGCGATCGGCTAGTTTTGGCGGGAGATTCGCCACGTGCGTCCGTGTGTGTGTGTCACGTACGGGGGGTGTGTATTAGTTGTGTGCGTCACGCGTGTGTGTATCTCACGTATGACCGCACCCGTCCCTCTCTGTCGTTCGCGACCAACCCTCACTCGGAACATGTACGAAGAGCATCCCCCGACTTCAGACGGAATCCACCCCTTGCGTCCTCCCCGTACGTCGCACCGCTCGTCCCGTCTACTCCCGCAAGAGGGGCGGCGCGCGACGGGAGAGGACCCGTTTTCCGGCCTCACAATGAGGAAAAGCGTCGCGCGGTCGACACGCGCCGTCGTGAAAAACTCACAGAAAAAACTTTTTTCCGATCCCGCAAAATTTTCTATTTCTAACGTGTTTAATGTCTCACTAAACATTTTCTTTCTATATATATATATATATATATATATATATATATATATATATATATATATATGTATATATATATATATATATATATATATATATATACATATGTAAAAATACTTTATATTATGTACATGTATTTTAAAGTTTAATAAAATGCCAATGCAATATTTAAGTAAGTCGTAGCGTTTTGCACTCTTATCTATAAATTATTTCAAACAATCGATTGTTTAATATTACAATAAAACAAAGATTTTATTAAGTTATGAATATATAAATACGATAAGTAAATAAAGGACAATGAAATTTTACTAGAATTATTAATTGTCGACAAAAATTATCTTATTTGAAAACAAGTAAAAATGATTTTAAATTGATTATTACGAATTCAATAGTAATAGTAATAATTCGATAAACCATTTAATAATTATGCAATCCATTATTATTATGAATATAATAATATAACAATCCATTATTATAATGAACATAAAAAATTAGAACGTTATTAAATATTCAATATTTAGATAATGTATTTCCAATTTACATATTTAACAAATAAAAAAAAAAATAACGTAAAATTATTCGCGATATAACGTTTAATTTAAGTATTCTAGGGGTCATTCGGGGTTAATTGGTAGCCCAAAATTGTAATTGTTTATATATTTTTATTGGCTAATTAAGATAAATCTAAGCGGCTGGAATGTTAAAGAACAAGTGCAGGATAACAAGGATTACGTTCACGTACATTTATTATAGTTTAACCTTTACGCTATCAGTAACACAACATCGCTACTGTGCTCGACCTTTTCTCCCTTACCAATGGATATATATATATATATATATATATATATATATATATATATAATTTAAATTTTTTGAGTAAATAAATATACATTTTCAATGTCGCAAATTGTGGTGATTGTGTACAATATTGTAAAATATATGGGATGAATATAATAATGATTTTTTTTAATTATGTTAATATTTTTCCGATTGATAATACTAATAGTAATCGCTGAAATATAATTTTTTCGCAATAAAAATTAAAAGCTGAAATCTCATAAAAAATGCAAACGTGTCGACAGACGAAGCGAAAACATTAAAGAATAAAAATCTATTAAGTTCACCGCTCCAGTCTGGCGGCTAAGTGAGGTTAATTAAAAGCGAAAACACTTCTTCTTCCCGAGGCGTTCCGAGCAACGGGCACAAGTAACCGATTTTCACTGTGTGTGTGTGTGTGTTTGTGTATGAGAAATGAGAGGGGAGGGTTTTTCGCCGTGCGCGAAAATGGGAACGGAAAAAATCCGGCGGCCCGAGTTTTCCGACCGCCGAGACTTAAAACGCCGGGGCCAAATTTACTACGAACGTGAAAGCCTTATCAATGAACGGATTTTTCACTTGTTTTGACGGCAGCATCCCCATCCGGCGGGAGAATTTCCCGCTGCCCGACTTTTCCGACGGAAAATTCTCCTCGTTTCTTTCGCTCCGCCGGCAGGAGTTTTCTCATTTTCCACCGACCACCCTCGTCGTTGAATTGTTTGTTTTTGTAATGAGTCGCGACTTAAGATCCGGAAGTGGGGTGCAGGTGGGCGTCGATTTTTTTTCATCCCTTTCCGCTGTGTTTTTTTTTTATTGCGTCTCGAGGGCGGTTCGGTCGGCGATATTAAGTCGACGCTTTGTTTCGACTTAACGATCGCTTAATTACCGCGATTTGATTGTTGAACTTTGTAATTGACCGACATCGATTTTTTTTGTTATATATAATTTTTTCCATAAGCTTTTATAGAATTTACTCCAGTTTTAAACTTTGAAAAGTTTTATATAAGTTTTTCATTTTAATACAATAAATATAACTTTATATAAAAATTCTTTTTTACTAATAATAGCAATCGCACCATTGTATTATCATATAAATTTATCGATAAATGTACTATTATATTATTATTCGTCATATTGCTTTATCATAGTATCGAATTATTTAGTCATAATTATATCGTAAAAGCGATATAATTAATCAATTATTTTATAAATCTGTTAATTGATTCTTGCATTGTCATCGAGAATGAGCAAATATGCAAAGTTTCAATTCAATCGAACGTCGAAAAGTGCTCGAAAAATATATTAAAAATGCCACCCGGACAAACAGACAAGTAAAAATTAAATAAGCGTGTGTAAAAATACTATATATGAAATAAATATTCTGTCTAGAGATAACAATTTTCGCTATATCTATAATAATATTAAAAAAATGATATATATAAAAAATCAACAATCTCAAAATGATTTAAAAATAATATCAAATTATTCGAATTTAACTAATAATATAATTGACATTATATATTTAACAAATAACGGTGTTAAAGTGTAAAAGCGACTTAAAAGGTGGAAATGAAAAAAAAATTGTGCGAGAGACGAAGAGTTTTCATTATTACTCATTTTTCTTTGCGTCGTTCGCGGAAAACTTTTACCGCAATTCACTCGCACTTTTTTTTTAAACATTTTCCTCATTTTTCTCGCGACTATTTCCCACGAAAGGAGCGATCCGTTTACCGAAAAATCGCCTATCCTTATCAATAATAGTATATACAATCGAACCGTGTACGATATTACATTTGTTGTATAGTTTGCGCTATTGAACGCTAGAAAGCGCGTTTTCAATAGTGAAAATTGGGTTTTCCCTCGTAGCCGAGATACGAACCCCCACAAATATACATATGTTGTCTATTATGAAACCGGGTGCATTTTGGGATGTTTCCTAATAATTAGCGAACGGTGATAATTTGTCGTTTCGTCGACTAATTTTGTCGATTTCCTGTTTCAATATGTCAACTTCGTCGACTGTAAAATTTTTCATGTTGCGTGATTTTTATAGTGCAAAAAATCAAAATTAAAATCTAAAATTTTTAACTATCATAAAATTAATAATAGATTGAAATTATCGATTTTTTTACATTAATTTCGCTATATTGAAATTTAAAAATGATATCAATCAATATAAAGACATATAAATGAAAAATTATGCAGTTGATCTATTTATCAAGTAAATAAAGAGAAAATCACCTTTAAAAGTGAATGATAAATTATCATTTATTTATACAATAATTGTGCATCAATATTTTTTTTAAACGATTTCAGACAAAAATTGCCAGACAAATTGTACAGCTGCCATAATAGTCTATGAATGTTATGTTGGTTTAATATTACTATATCTATACACATTACGATTTAGAATATATTTTTATTTATAGTTTATCTATTCTAATAAAAAAATTGATCTATGTACTACTTACTACCTATCAAAATTCTAAATTTAATATTATATAAAACAATGAATTCTAACATATTACTTATGAGGCTTGAATGTTTTTAATTAAAATAAATCAACTTCTTCCCCTCGGATTTTTGTATTTAAAATTTTAACACGTACGAATACTCGCATTAATTCCGACATTTTTTTTGCCGTGTCACTTTAAAGGTTAGACCGACACATCCTGCCAAAAATTTTTAAGATGAGGGAGTTACAGTCAATGAACTGTTAATTTTCATCCCTTAACGGTTAAAATTCAAGGTCAATATTAGTCGATCAACAAGTAAATTTTTTACACGAGGTCTGTTAAACATTACACTATAATTAATCGAATTTTATATATATATATATTTAGAAAATTTATTGTATAATAAATTTAAGTATTTTGAGATATTTGTGTATCGTCATTGTGCATGGACATTTGAGAGGGGAAAGATATATTTTTAGATGGACCCAAAACAAAAACGACCTCCCTCCCGAGAAATAGGCACCGGTATTTGTTTACAACGCCGTCTCGGAATCGAGTCAACATCGTAAAATTTGAATCGCAGATGGTCAATCCAAGACACAAACTTTGGAAATTAGACTTACACATACATAGAAGAGAGTTTAACGAGTTCTAATTTTACTTTTTTAAATGACAATATTTACGTCAGCTTTACTGCATTCTTAACATTTTGAAAGTTATTTTGAATTTAAAACTATTTTTTGTATTTTGTTATCGAAATATCAAAATTATAGAAAAACTCGTCAAGATTGTAGAACCATAATTTTAGTGAAAAACAGTTGTAGAAACGGCGTATTTTCGAACAGGACGCCATTTTCAAGGTTAACTAATGGTTTACATGAAGAAGAAGAAGAAAAAAAAGATCACGAAATAAATAACCTAGGTCTACGAAGACCGAATTGGGGAAAAAGAAGGGCACTAGCGACCAAAAATAGAAGACATCCATCCCTTCAATCGAATGTATGGCAGCGTGTCTTTCACTTTATAACGGGAAATACAGTACCGTTATTTAAATTTTATGCTTAATTTAATTAATTAAAGCGAACGCAATTAAATAGATTTTATCGAACGTCCTCGCGTCGAACATTATATCTGCGCAAGTGTTCAAAACGTCAAATATTTATAATTCGCGATCGATGACAAAGCCGTTTTTGCGATTCTAACTGACCTACCTCAGAGTCTTGATATGCAACGTAGGAATTATTATTTGCACATTCATCGTTTTCACAATGCAGTCGTCGCCAACCTTGGGTATGCGGATTCGACGAATATCGATAGCCGTGATATGTGAAAATTCGTTCAACACATCGAAATCGATGATTTTTTAACATTTTGTTTCACAATATGTCACAACTTTTGAAAAGAATGCAAAACGCATATGTAACTTAAAAATAATTGTTACCTTGAAATAAAAAATCTAGTATGCCAATCAAATTAGGTTAATTAATATTAAATTTGCGCCCGAAAAAAATGTGAAAATATCCAAACTAATCATGTGTATATGGAGTTTTAATTAGAAAATTGCAAGAAACCAAGCTTTCTAGATAGTGAAAATTCATATAGAGACAATATTTTTTTATTTATTTATATTGGTAAAATCTCGATTTTAATAAAGCCAATATTAAAAAAAAAGTAATAAAATTATTCTAAAAATCATTTAAATTCTAGATTACATTGACATAACTATAATATATTGTGTTAGCGTTTAACGATCGGTCGTGGTTCGATTTATACAACGTGATACAACCATTAACAACAGTATGCATATGAAGCAACTATGCAAAATTTGATCTGAATTGATGAAAAACTTTATAAATTTATATAAAATATATAAATATGTTTTTGTTTTCACATATAGACATTCACTCGTATACCCGTGCGCCTTTGAGCGCCTCCACAACATAATAAGTGCACGTCGCACGTCAGAACAATCGAGATAACACAAAGGCAGTCAGTTTCTTGCGCTTCTCATTCTTCCCATCTCGGAATATAACGGATGATGATGGCTATAGTGCCGATTTCTGTGGTGAGTTGCATTATTCCTCACAAGTCGATTGGTCAAGGGTGCAAAGTTATGACACTTGCACTTGCTGGCAGACAACGCGGATGTACGTCGAACCTTTGTAATTCATGACCTTGTCTGAAAATATCGTTAACTCGTTATTTATTCATCTCGTTTCGGGTAAAAGCTGACTGTTGTCCGCGAAACGAGACTATAATATTCAATATGACAAAAAAAAATATTGTAAAATAATATTTTTAAATTGAAATAATTTATAATTTAATATAACTTAGAGTTTAATAAAAAAGGAAAGACGTCTGTAAGTATTCGATTTTATAATATAATTCAATTTGATTACATCATTTAATACAGAAATGCTATCGTAGCGGTAAAAAGACCGACTTTGCATTATTTGCAATTATCGTGGAGATAGATAAACTCGCGCGTGATTATTCACGCACATATTCACTGCGCTCGATTGCCTATTCTTATGCATATTCATACGAGATCGACGAAAGGTCAAAGGGGTGTAAACGGTCGTAATATATATATATATATATATATATATATATATATATATATATATATATATATATATATATATATATATATATATATATATATATATATATAAATCAATATATATATATAAATCAATATTTATAGTGTGTCACGATAAAATATTATTATTTTTTAAATGCTTCATTAAAATTATTTATTAACAAAGACTAAACGATACTTTTTTCTTTCTAAATTCAAGTATAGTTTACCGTTTTAGCATGATATATAATATATAAAAAATAAACAATCTATTCAATATCATCTTTGAATTTCGCTTCCTGTAAAATCTGAGCATTCAATAGAAAATCCTTTAATAGAAAAAAAGTACAATAAATTTGCATATATGATTTTAGATAATTTTTTGTCGACTTATACAAATTTGGATGGACGTAGTAGACAACGTTTACAGTGTAATCGAATCAAGATTTTAATGATAGATATATATTTTTTATGTATTTATTTATGACGCATACACAAGACAATGTACTATATATATATATATATATATATATATATATATATATATATATATATATATATATATATATATATATATATATATATATATATATGGTATATGATTTCTTACATCTAAATAGTAACCAGAAGTTTGTACAGTTTATTTACCAATATATAAGCATGGACTGTATACAAAATTTACTATTCAAATGTAGGTAAATGAACTTATCTACAAAACTATGTATATATACATATATATAGATAATTTATATCAATAATAACCAATTTGTTTGATAATCGTATGTCAATGCATCCAACAACCTAGTCGTCGAGGATCATCGCGGATGAATATTCTTTGACCTCAACGTGTGCAGCGAAAATCCTCGGTAGTTCCGCGAAAATACTCGAATAAGTACACAAAACCCCATAGTTCTGCCGTTGTTATTGTTGTTGTTGTTATTATAAAGGCTGACCTCGTCGCCATTTCTGCGATTAGACGAATGGATTTGAGTGTGTCTTCATCCATGTCCAACAATGAAATGTAGCGGTACTCGCTAGAAAGTCGACCCGATGTTTAATCTTCGAATGTTGGTTTTGTTTGTGATGTGTGTTTGTTTATTTTCGGCCAAAAGTGTCGAGAATATCTTGGATTTTGTATAATATTACCACTTTTTTTTTTGTAGAAGGTCAAGAGTTAACCTAACATGTTTAATAAATGAAATAATCGACGCATTTACTAAAATATGCCAATATTTTTAATGTAGCACAAAGAAATGCGCATGGTTATATTAAACTCGTAACGGCCTCTATATTATATATATGCGCATGGACTCCATATGATATCCATTCTTTCGCAAAAACCACAAATGCATCTCGAAGCATAGAGAATCGATATTACCCATTCATATGAAACTCTGCATTTATATATCGCGATGAAACGGTCATTTCGTAACATACACACAAACATGTTTACACACATTTTTTTCCGAATAAAATATACGTTGAGCGTGTTTCATGTGGGAAGACATGTGCTCATGACATACCATGTGCTATATTGAGTGATGGATTAATAGTTTATAATAGTCGTTCGACGCGTTAAAAAGGATATCGAATAGGATTTATATTTTGAAACAATATGCTCTTTCACTATACGAAAAAAAAATATATTTATTTATTACGACAGCCATTGTTTAATTCGTTTCTTTGTAATTATTATTATATGTATATGTGTGTGTGTTTGTTTGGTATAATTTTTCATAGTTGAAATTTGACATGATGTACTTTCTATTTCTATTCGTTTGAAATTGCGACATTGTGTCAAAAATATGAGACGATTGACTAATTATATAAATATAAATTAATAATTTATAACAGCGGTTTCAAATCTGTGATACACGAAACATTAAATGATATTAGAAAAGCTGATAAAACTCTTCTAAATTTAGGATGAAATTTTACAATTTGAAATCGCCTTGACATATTTAAGTATAACCTTAAAAATATTTAAATCCTATATTATACTTTAAGCGGCACAGATTTTTTTTATTGCTAGAGAATGAATATATTCGATATATTTTTCATGTGTAAAGGAGCACTCTGAAAGATTTAAAGATTAAGAATAAATCCTCAGAAGGGGACGAAATTGTGCTGTGACGAAGGTCAAGGGCCACGCATGGGGTGTTCTCATGACGAGAAGAGGGTCGTAAAATTTTTCAATTCTCAAAGGGTCTAAGAATTATCTTTCAACATTGCCGTTACACGTGTTTCTAATATCCAGAGTAGACGACATGTGGTCCATATGCGGTGGTCCATCTGTAAACACACATATACGCATATATCCATTGTGAATGTTCGAAAAATTGAAATAAAATATAATTTTCTTAAATATATTTTATCGTTATTTGAAAAGGTTTCTCGCTTATTATGTTGTAATACGCGACAAAAGGACACAATTTTGAAGATTTTCCTACGAGATAACACACGTGAACTAGATAACAAAGGTGCGACGCAAAAAAAGATTCGCCACTTGTGTCCTTTGTGCGAATGCATAGTATCGAATTTCGCAATTTGCGTTTATTATATTATTGTTGTACGTTTCCTAGTCGCTGCACAAGGCTATTTTGGACAATATCGATCTAGTTAGTGAAATATCAGACGATCCGTGAACTGATCGAATGTCAAGGATGTCCTGTCATTACTCTTGTATAAGTGGATCACGATTCAAAGAATATATTAGTGCTTCTAGTAAAGAATTTATATCATTTCAAGCGTTTGTAAGTTGATCGATCTAAGTGCAATGAGCTTTTTTTCATAACATATCAATAAATAAAAATATTCAACTTTATTCGCAATAATATCAATTTAAAACATATTTTTAATGAATTTTTCATTCACAATATGAACAATAAAAAAAATATTATATAAAAAAATAAAATATTTTAAAATTAATAAAATCGATTTAAATTGAAAATTTATAATATAAAAGAATTTATTAATATAATATAAATAATACTAACATTCATAAGCAGAATGAAATGTAATCGACTAGTATAATAAAAAAAAAAAAAACATTCACTTGTATTGTACGGCCTTTAAACGCCTCATATATTATCGTCGAAGGTATTCTTTTTGTGAATTTACGACGTGCTAAATTTCGACAGCCAATAGAGCCATTGTCGCAAAAGACAAATATTTTGACAACGACGTCACGAGGTCCTCCGCATGAAAAGGGTCCTATTTTTCCGGTATAACAAGAAAAAAAAGATATCGTGGACAAAAGACGACGTAAAACGAAGGCTAACGACGGCACGTTAGCGTCGCAAGAACGGCAAACTTCGGTGAACAAAAGTGAAAGTGATCGCATCGCGAAGGAATCATTCCGTCGCATTATATATATACCATATATATATATATATATATATATATATATATATATATATATATATATATATATATATATATATATATATATATATATATATATATATTAATTTTATTCACAAGACGGCGTCGTATCTCGAGTTCTATTGTTTGCCGCGATGTGTGTGCAATTACAAACTTGTAATTCGTTTCGATTATGTTTTACGGCGTCAAATTGCGCGTCGATATTTTTCGATTTCATCTCTGAACAAGGAAGAGAAGTTTGCAATTTTTTTTTTGTTTAAACGCTTTTGATTAATCTGCATATAAATATTATGAATTAATTGAATATGTGACTTTTAAATTAAACGATATATAATATATATTATAAATAATTCATAGGTTTTTTTAAATATTTCTTTTTAATTATTAAAATAGAATTCGATATAAATTATTTTAGATAATGGTATATATTATAACATTAAAAGGTAATTTGTAATGGCGTGCAAAAAAAAATGGGTCATTTTTTTATTTTTGACCGCTCTGTATCTGCAAGAAGAGCTTTTATCGTCTAATATTATTTATTATATTTATACATATAATATAATAAATTTTTCGATTATCGAACGAAGGTCTCGCCTAAGCGCCTTCACCTTTTTCCTCTTACCCGTCAATATCCGACAGGTCATCTCGGTTTTCGAACGAATTTACCAATTAAATTTTATTTGCCGCCATTCTTCAGTCATTATTATTTATTATTATCGCGGCAGCCTTCGACTAAAGAAAGAACAATGAGTGAATTTATTTCTTGACGATTTTCCGCAATTGCACTTGCATAAGTAACAAACAAAATGAACGCGCTATAACAGCAACATCCTTATCTAAGAAAAAATTGTAACACTGCGATCAAAAAGTAAGGTGAATTTGTTTATAAAACCAAGAGTTATAAAAACACGTACAATTCGGAGATAATTAAACCTTTTGACAAACAGACGCTTGGCAAATGTTATATATATATATAACATTTGTTATATATATCAACTTAATATCCGGGAGTTTTGAATGACAATTTCACCTTACTTTTTGATCACAGTATTACAATATTACAATACAGTATTCATATTACAATAATATTTAACGTCGATTTATTATTATTGATATTCAAATATCTTATCAATTCTTTCGATTCGAAGTATAAGAATGTTTTATTATACGTGTTTATATTTACAAAGACAAACAATATACGTTCTAAAATGCATTTCGCAGAATGTTTATTGAATGATCAATAATGCAAATGATTCCTTTGTGCCGATGACCGATACATCGGTGTCGGTATAAACATTCATATATATATATATATATATATATATATATATATATATATATATATATATATATATATATATATTACAATGTCAACATAAATATTATGTATTTGCATCCATTGTGCAATTGTGTCATACGGTATTGACGCCTGCTAATGACTCGGTTATTATTAGGAATCGACATAGTATATATATATATATATATATATATATATATATATATATATATATATATATATATATATATATATATATATATATATATATTGAAAATTTCCAATTTGCTAATTTTCATTGGAAATCATCAACCGGAACTATTTTGTATTTGACAATTTTATATTTTGGATTATTTTTTTAATGTAGAAAATAAAAACAGATTTTTATATCACTAAATATCTGAAACTACAAAAATTAATTAATAATGAATAAAGTCTATTAAAAATATAAATCTTGATTTAGATTTTTTTTTAATATTATAATAGTTCAAACTCATATAAAATTTTCTGTAATAATTACTATATTATACTTAGTTTTGTCGGAGTGCATCGAATATTTTTTTTTATTTTAAATTGTACAAAAAGTTTACGATTTTATCACCTTTTTAATTAGTATATAACACTATTATATAGTAATAATAATAACAATAGTATGAAAAATATATTAATTATGTGGATAAAATAGCGTGAAGCTAACGGTGTCGGTGACTTTAACGCACATTACAAACGCAGTCACTCCTACATCTTATATTATACATACAATATTGACAGTTTTTTTGATGTTGGACGAGGGGCACGGTCCAGTATTTGCATTCAATGGGACCCGGGTCTGCCCCACGGGAACCGCCTTCGGACCTCTAGTGATATTTTATTATATATTACACAATTTTTATGGTACGAAATGCCGGTTAATATCACACGAACGACCCACGCTTTGGACAATCGTGACCAATGTGATAGAAATTGAATTATGTTTTTTTTTTTGCATGTAAAAATTATTAATAATAACTAGTAATAGAAGTAGTATTTGTATAACAAAATCAGCTAATTTAGTGTCAAGAAAGCCAATAGCGAAACCGCAGTGTCGAGTAAGTTAAGAAAATTAGCTTTTTAAAGTGGTCACGAACTTCAACAGTCATGAACGCAAACGATTAGTGAGAAGAAAAAAATACTATCAAACGATAGTATAATTTAAGATTAAAAAAAAAGCAATAAACAGCGCAAAAGAGAAAATTTAGAGACCGCCTATAATGAGGAAAACGTAATGAAATAAATTAAGTGTCGCCGACTAAATATTTAGAGATGTAGATAAATTGGCTGGCCGAGAACAGTTGTAAATATTTACTGGTCCGCAGTGTGTATTCTTTGAGTTTTCTTGCAAATGTGTCGACACTTTAATAATAACAAATCTTTTGTCGCATCTATATTCATGAAGGGGGTTGCGCTGGTCTCCAGAGGCGTGCTTTTGTGACCAACGCCTTGGGGCGTGGGCGATCGCCTCACCTAAAGGGTCAAACAATGGGTCACGGCACCACACGTCGCTCTTCGAGAACACAGAAGACTAATGGTGCATAATTGCAGTACCAAACTGACATACGAACCATATAAATATGTCACCCATTTGACATTTTCGTTGTCTAAATATTCATAAAAAAATATATAATACAAATTAAATTCATAAAACACAATAATCTAATTTCGTTTAAACGATACATTTGACAAATTATTATGCTAACATTTACGAAACCACTTATACAACATTCGAATCCCAGCAGTGACCAGACTTGTGGCACTTGAGCGTATTATTTCAACATTTAACAACGTTCTCGTAAATATTGTCCCATGATCTATTCCCAGATATCAACGGTGACCTTTTTACGAATATGAAAAAAATGTGACATTATGACGTTTCCCCGGATATGGTATGGTCTGTGATCTATCTCGCATCACGCTGGTCCTCGTCTGTCCGAGCTCGATAAGACTGAGATCATTAGATAAAAAAAAAAAAAAAATAGGCACCCGGGATGAAGAGGAATTTATCTATTTCGGGAAGAACTATCATCGTTCGTTGTTATAAAAAAGTTTCCTGTTAGCCTTTAGGCTCTGGGACCACTCAGATGCTCCGGCGTTTTAATGTAACCATATGTTGCCAATGATTTTTAATTCACGCCTCATTATAACTGTACTGTAAACGAATTTTGACCAATCTTCCTATGGATGATTTCACACACTTTATGTAGAATTATTTATTCGTTTTTTTTTTCTTACTTGTTTAGACAGAATACAGTGTTGATTGCGTCCACTTAATACTGCTTTAATCCATATTTGCTTTATTTTATTTAATTTTTCGCTTTCCCACGAATATTGTGGAAGTGAACGCTCAAAATATATCATTATAATACGAAATTCGATCAAATATTTTCTGTCCATTTTATCCTGCAGGTACAATTCTCGTCCTTCGCTTATAAAACGATCACAATCTTTGACCATTGAAATGTCCAGATGAACGAGGGAAAAAAAGATCGAACAATCGTCCATTTTTTTCCGCTTTTATAAATTGTGTCCAATTTTTTTATGTTCCAACAACACATTACGTTCATCCCTTCGGGGTCTATCGTAAAATGTTTGTCATCTTTTTTGACAGGATAACATTGCCAAAATTAGAATTTAGTTTTAGTTCGAAATTTTGATAAAAATATGAAATTAACCACTTCAAATTTTTAAAAGGATCAACGCTTCATATATATTAAAACGTTCCCATATAAAATCTTTTATCACTACATTTATTTATATTTTACGGTAAATAAATAAACATGTTGACTTCTCGTAAACTAAGATAGAAATTTAAACCCAAAAAAATCTTTTTCCACATATGTTTATATAAATAAAATTTTCTGTACTATATATATATATATATATATATATATATATATATATATATATATATATTTGTATATATAATTAATATGTGGTCATTTTTAGGGCGGATTTTCGGTGAAAGTCACAACCGGTTGACCTCGGCGACATTAATTTATCTGTCATAGTTCACGTAGTAACTTTCTTAAATTCGTGTTAAACTCACCGTTAAATTTGACGATGGCAACGCAAATGTCAACGTCGGATTACTACAATAATGGAGCGAATTAACGCTCGTTAAAACGTCACATTAATTACCCGATTCGTATACAAATATATATACATATATTTATATAAATAAAAACACAAATAATGTGAAGCGGTAAACTTTCTATCGATTTTCTATACAATTTATAGAAAGCTAGATATTTTTACGATAGATTTTTGCCGGACCTGTCCACAACGGACAGGTATACAAGTCACCTGTCGACAAAACACACCAAGATCAATGCTGACCTTCGTCTTTTGTCCTCGTAGATTCGATTCAAGGATCTTTTGATGGAGAACATAATGTCCTGTCAGTCGACCTTGATATTCTAGACCTCCCCTTTGAATGTTTTTTATGTATGTATATATATATATATATATATATATATATATATATATATATATATATATATATATATATATAAAATCGCATGGGAATTTTAATTGAAAAGTGCGTGTATTATTATAGTCAAGATGTCTGTGTTAAATTCAATTTCAATTTATCGATTTAAAATATAATATATACATATCATATATCTTTAAGGGGATGTGTTTAGTGTTCATGCTAATTGAACGATAATTATTATTCATGTAATTCGTATAGAACTCGAATGACATCATTACCATGAAATCAAGAATGAAAACGATTAAGAAAATTATACACATCGCGTTCTATGCTAATTTCTCTATACTAGGAAACTTTGCTCTTGCGAACGTTTATCATTTCTGCTAATTGGTATTAGTATTTTTATAACTCTAAGTATAACATGATAGATAATAAGAGTATATAAATGTATATATATTATTTAGAGAACGTTTTTATCAAAAGCTTTTATCATTTAAAAATATTTTCCTTTTTAAAAAAAATAACTATTTCAATCCAATTTTATTTTTAACATTTTTTTAAATTAATTTTTGTCATAAAATTTTTACAACGCATTCTGTAATTCATTGGACATGTTTGAAAAACTGCTTCACCAGAAACATTTCAATAATCAAAAGATTGGAAAGCAATACAGATAAAGATGAAACTAGAGTATCGTTGCTCAAAAATTTAGCACATATATATATCGATTTGAAACGGTTATACAGTTGTGCTGTTGAAATATCTATTTTGTCCTTTCTATGTATATATATATATATATATATATATATATATATATATATATATATATATATATATATATATATATATAATAAAATAATCGATTTTAGAGTGACTTAGTAACTTTACAAGACAAATCCCACGCCGTTGTTTCATCGTGGTCTTTTGATCTGACCCACGTAGCTCGCTTATTGGATGGTCAAAATCACAAACAACCACTCGAATACAGGCACAAAAATATAACGGTAAACCCTCCCCGCAGACACTAATGGCACCGGGGTCAAATTACGGGACAGATCCGGGCAGATATAAAGGGGTCTTATTTATTTTGGGGGACACGTTCGCCCGGATTTCGGGTCACTTTTGGGTTTCGTGATGAGCAACCGAGATTACGCACTTTTCGAGAGTTGCGTAATAAACTGCTACGATGATACGTGATGTGACATACGCACGCACAAAAATTATACTATATATTTATATGATACGAATAAGGCCTTTGATGTCATCGCCGACCACCATCATCATAGTCGTGGCGGACCATGGCTTGAGATAGCCCAATTTTATTATATTTCAAGCATTCACGTATAGTCATTTTTCATTTATGACTTTTTTCTAATTTGATGCTATCGACCGAATACCAAGTTGGTTTTATGTACTTTGTTTTAAAAAATATATAAACGAAAAATTACATTAAAAATTAATTTGGAATTAAATTACTTATAATTTAATTTAATAATATATGATATTAAAAGAAATCCTTCGCATTTCGGAGTCCGAAATGTCATAAAGTGACAAACATCCGACGAAATAATCGCTTAAATCAACATTGGTCATGCATTACCAAGAATTGTACTCCAGAAAAATTTACGATCCTCATATCTGGAGACGTTCATTAGCGAGTTTATTTAATATTGCACTCTGAATAAAAGCCGAGACCTCTGGACTCGTTTCGATGACACGTGTTGACAAAAAAAATAAATAATAAAAAATATATTTATTCGGCGACAATCGACGTCGTTGTCCTGAAATTTTTCCTGAACTCTTCTTATTTTTGACGCATTTTTGTCTCATGAGCACTTTCAGCATTTCGAGCAAAAAAAAATTTTGTATGCGCCTTATTATTAATTCGTTTCGTTCAGAGCTTTTCAATTTTTTATCAAATATACTTTGATCTGTATATAATTGTATATAAATAGTATTTATATTAGAAAATTAATTAAAATAACAAATGAATGTGTACCTGTGATCAGAAATGTTTGATTAATTTTATTTATTTATTTAACAATTATTTTTTAAAATTTGTAATGAAAATAAATTTATGTTTTAATAATTTTTAATATCTTTTTATTATATATATATATATATATATATATATATATATATATATATATATATATATATATTGTTTAAAATATAAATGATATTAGAAATCATACCTTGATAATGAAAAGTCACTGGATTTCTCGACAAATCCTCTCCCACAGGAACGGTTCGTTTTCGGGCATTTGAGTCCTTCTGAGTCCTTTTTTGCTTTCGTCGTCCTGGTCGTTCATCCTGGATGCTATACCTCATATACAAAACGTGTGTGCAGCACATGTGTGTCCGGGATGCGTTTTTGTCTCGACGACTACCACTAATCATGCGACTGAAGAAGAAAAAAAAATTTTTTTTTTGGTCTTGCTGCCATAGCTGGGCTGTTGTTGTTTTGCATCATCTCTCCTTCGGGAGATGAACGCTGTTCCAGGACTACGACGGACATTCACGCATAAATAAAAATAAACATACCGTGGGTGCGTAGGGACCATCGGTCTTCTTTTTTCTGTTACATTTAGATTCACCATGATATCTCAAAGATAAAGTGGGACAAAAAAAATTTTTAGAATTTCGAGCGATTACTTTTAAAATATATAAATATTTTATACTTTTATATGTTATAATTTAATTTGTATAAAGAAATTTTATATGCTAAAAATATAGATATAAATTATAAAACAATTAACATTTTTAAAGAGTTATTTTCGATTAATATACATATTTTATTTATTCGCATTTTTTAAAATAAAATGTATATTCATCGTTTAAAATAAAAAAATATATTTAATTATATCAGTTACTGATTCATAATATATATTTATTTATATTAAATCGAAAACGTCCGACAAAACAACCCAAACGTAGGGTGAAACTACATAAACTTCTGGCATTTTTGTCGCGTTGTTGTTGTTGTTGTTGTCGTTGTCCCACAAAACTTGGGGCACCGCAAAGTTTCTAAAATATTCATGGCGTGCATTCGAACCGTGCCGGTCTCTGGAGGACGAATTTTCTCTCTTGACTTTTTCTTCTTTTCTTTTTATTCCGTTTCACTTTTCGAAGATTAATTTTCCGCGGCGAACGTTTGAGAACCGCTGGGCGGTTTAATTTATCGTCGGGATGCACTTCTGGTCACGGCCAAAGTCACTCGTCGCGAACATCACCCATCCAGGGGGACGAACCTGGTTTATATTTAGATTTTTTTCACGTGTACCCCCTTTTTGGGCTTTATTTTTTTTTGTGTTCATCGGTTATATTTTGTTTTAAAACAGTAATGCGAGTGAAAAATTTCGACTTCAATATTTAAGAAAAAAAAATGTTAACAATCTCTATATCCGTATATAGCAACAATTTTTCGAGTAATCCAATAAAATTTATTACCAAAATTAATTTTAATATTTTCATATAGTCGACAGGCCTCATTTTTACCATAACAAAACAACCATTTGAGAACACAAAGCGGGAGCGTGAGTTAAAAATAAAATTTTAATTTTAGAATACGCTGGGGTGAAAAGTGCCGTTCTTAACGCGACGACAGTTAATTTAGGGGTTGAAATAAACCGCGAAAAACGAAAAAAAAAAAAACACACATACACGCGTAAAAATTATTTAAAACATAATATAACATATATATATATATATATATATATATATATATGTGTGTGTGTGTGTGTGTGTGTGTGTGTGTGTGTATAATTTTTACGACTTTCATAATCGGTTTTATTAGGCAACGGTTGACTTTTGCGAACTTTTTTTTTTTTTACAAAAATCGCATAATAAATCATTTAAAAATCATTCGCGACAAAATATCGCATAATGCTCAAAATAAAGAACGTCATTCATATTAATCATTAATCTTTGTGGTTAATTTGACGTTTTGTAATGGTAAACGCCGACTAACTGTAAACGGAACGTTGGCATTTAAAAAATATTCTTCTATATCTATATATTTTTAAACTAACTATTATAAAAATTATTGAAAAATATTAAAATATTTTTTTGTATATGAATATTTTGAGTCTGTTATTGATTCTTGATAATAGATCTTGTTTTCATCAAAGTCTGTGAGTTTCATAAAAATCAATTTTCATATGAAAGTGATCGAATTTTATATAAAATACGGAAATAATCGATTGAACGAAAGTGTGACTTCGGCTTTACGATGGACGCATTTGAGTATCGCCTATTAGAAATCGTTCATTTGCAAAGAGAAAACTGATTATTATGTATCGCGGAGATATTTATAATAATAATTAATAGTTTTTCTTCGGATGCATTGTGTAGCTTTTTTCCACATTTTCACAGATTTTCATAATGGCGCAAAACTGTAATCGAGGAAATGATGTGCGTAATAATGAACGATTTACACTTTTTTTCCCTTCCGATTGTTTTATGCTTTATTATTATTATTGTTAAATTGGAAAAAATGTCAGAGGTTGTAATATAAATATATATATATATATATATATATATATATATATATTTATAAAAGTTATAGGAAGTTTGTGAATTCTGTTCGCTTTAAAGCATTGTTGGAAAATGACTATAATTCATTTCGAATACAATTATATTTTATATTATTTATAAAAATCTGATAATAAATATAATAAAATAATATTTATTATAGAAATTCACATATGAGAGAAAAAATAAAAGTGATAATATAAAATCTACCACATACAAATATATTGTATTACATGGAACTAAAATAATGGACTAAATTATTTTTAATAGACAAATTACATTAGATTTTTTATTTCATATTTCTATCAGACTATGATTACATAAGATTTTTTATTTCATATTTCAAATGTACATTTTATAAAAAAAAAAAACAATAAAAAATGATTTCTAGCGTCCGTCGAGTGTGGATCGTTCACATGTCATACCAAACTGCAAAACCTGCGAGCAGGGCTCGGGTTAGTGCAGTCGGGCACGCGTGGCGCGCGCGAGCAACGCTCGTCTAAAAGTATTATATTAAATGGTTAATCACAAAATTATTTAAAATCACTTGGAAGGGTTGTAAACTGTAATCTCTATTTTGTTAACGTATAATATTTATCAAAATGTATTCATAGTCTCTCGTGATCAAAAACTAGGCGACGTTAAACCGTGATCTCGATTTCTAGAGACTTATTGATAAAGTTCTATTGATTCGTGAGAATTGTATGAGATTTTAAATTGTTCAACACGTACTACATATATGATAAAAAAAATAAAACATGTCGAAACAGTAACGGTTCCATTGTGGCCAGTGACTCCTGTTTGTGTGTGATAATTTTATGGGGTTTTGCACGAGGTCCCCCTAGTGGAACCGAGTGGATCTGCGCCGGTGCCCGCTGATGCTGATGACTCTTGCGACAACGACAATCGTGATGATGATGATGATGATGGACGACATGACGAAGGTTGATGACTGCCGATTGAACCGCGAAATCGTTCATCGCATAACGGATAATAATAATTCGCCTATTGCCGTCGTCGATCCGTCGGAAAATTTTCACTTCCGCTCGTCGATTTTTCCTAATGAAAAAGTTTCATATATATATATATATTTTTTTTTTTTTTTGATATTCGACGTTTTCACGATGAAAAGTCGACGGTTATGTGGTAAATTTAATTTTGCAGGTCTGTTTAGTGATTGCAACATTGCTTCTCACGCGCGAAGTGAAGAAGCAGCGATTATCAACATGTATGATATAAGTAATTTAATTATGTTTAGAAAAATCTTGACATAATGAAATATAAATGAAAAATTATAAAAAAAATGTCTAAAATATCTATTTAATTATGAATCAATATTTTAATATTTATAATATATTAGGAAACTAAAAAATATTATTCTTAATAAAAATCAATCTGAAGATAAAAAAATAATTAAATATAAAAATATTTTTTTTATAAAAAAACACACTTTTATATCGTATTTACTAATAATAATAATATGTAAATAGTATAATATAAATTTATCGATAAATGTACCATTGTATTATTATTTGTATTGTAATACTATCGCATTATTGTAAAAGCGATATGATTAATTTCCACTAATTGGTCAATTATTTTATAAATCTGTCAATTGATTCTTGCATTTTCATGGATATTGAGCATATATACAAAATTTCAGCTCAATCGAACATCTGAAAGTATTCGAAAAGTCTATTACAAAATTCCACCCGGACAAACATACGAGTGAAACTCAATTTCAAACGAATTCACATCGATCGTCTATCGCGCGCCGCACTTTTAGAAACGCGGCGCGTTTTTTTTTTCACACTTTCACAGCGAAACGAGTCGCCGCCGCTCGTGAACGAGCTTTTCAAATGTGAATCCGAATGAATAATTGTGAGAATGTCAAAGGCTCGGCGCACGGAAAATTTTACAAATAATTGAAATATATATCAATGCCTAATTATTTGTAAAGGAAATCGGAGCGAGGTGACATCGTTTTTGTATATATATACATGTATACGTATATGTATATAAACTAAGAGCGGGCCCCATTGTGTAACCAGAAGAAGATCACGCCGACATAAGACCATATTTATGGGCGTCGTGACGGCGTGAGACCATCCGTGATGAGACACACTGTACAATGCATACGTACACTTTTAACTCATCATCGTGCATTTTCATGAATCGCCGGCGTTAAACGGGTTAAATGTGTCCGAGCCATTATTGTCTTTCGCATGCATAATACGAATATACCATACACTATGAGCCAGCGAAATATTGCATATATTTATGAAATATATATTGTTTTTTTTACACGAAGAAATATTCTAAAATATATTATTTCATTTATGAATATTAATATTTTTTTTTAATAAATAATATAACTATCTGTTTGTTAATTGAAATAATTTCGCAGGAGCTAGTGCGATCGGGCATGTGTGGCGCGCACGAGCAACACTCGTTTAAAAGCATTAAGTGGTTATAATATAAAAAAAAACATTAATCTATTTTTTTAATTTGATGTTATTATTGCATAATACTAAAATGAATCATGTACATCTATATTTATCTAGAAAACCAGAAGAAGGCAATAATAACGAATGTTGCCTAATTTTCTATATTATATAATAATTCATATTTACGATTGTATTTTCGCATTTTATATCACACTGTAGCAGTTATTATTATCATTATTACTATGCATTTTATTATAGGTGTGTCGTAATTCGAAGACGATTATATTATTATGAAGCAAGATCGTGAATGATCTGCTTGTGTGACGTTTTCACGAAGCGGAAGAATCGAAAGTTTTCGACGTTGCGGTTTTCTTTTTAAACTTTTCACGGATGTTCAATTCAAAAAATTGCTTCTAAAAATCTTAAAAAATATTAAGAAACATGTATGATAATATTAACGAGTGTTAATGTTATCAATTTTTAAGTTCAACTTATAAATTTATATTCGAAATTGTACACTATTTTCATGTTGAATTAATTTAGTCAAATTTTAACTGAAGTAAAAATAATAATGGTCATTATCTTGTTAGGCAACAAATCAATTTTCGAATCGATAAAGGTTCAAATTTCGAATCGATTTATAAATTCGGAAAAATGTACGAAATACGATACGAAAATGACACTTTACAAATATAATATTAAATTTGAAACCGCATTTTCAATTCATGTTACAACGAATATATATGATTGTTCAATAAGAAAAGGAAACCAAACGGAGTTTTAGTGGGTCATATTTATGATTATTTTTATAGTAGCTATTCGATTTTTATAAAGATTCAAAAGTTGCTAATTCGTAATAAATGTTCGTTTACGATGTAAAAAATAAGCTTTTACTATGGTTATAGAAAAATTCTGGCACAAAATGTGGTGACCACGTTTCATCGTGAGGGTACATTTTTTTCATAATGAACCAGCAGTTTTTTAACCGTCATCTTACAGTTAACCCCTCGTTTACGGTTTAAAATTATTTGAATACAGCGTGTGTATAAAAATTATTGAACGTCGATTTTTATACATACACAATTTTTAACTTTGCTATATAAATTACAAAGAAAAAAAATATAATTTTGGATTTCAGATATATAATCTTAATTTGAAATATTATAATAAGAGAATGTGAAATAAAACTAAATATTCTAATGAAATAAATTATTGTGCAAAAATTACTTAACAAGGGAAAATGTTGTCACTGATTTTTATTTAATTAAATCAGAACTAATCTTTTAGAATTGAGAAAAAAAAGCAGAAAATTAACTGACATTTTTGTGAATTTTAGATTTATTACCGGATCTGAAGATTCACGTTTCTTCGCTTAGAATGCATCAACCCCACGTTTGCGGGTTTTATATGGAAAGCAAAAAAAAAAAAAAAATACTCGCAAGTTTTTTTTTTCAGTCATAGATTTAATACGAACATAAAAATACATAGAACCATCATCGCAGAGAAAAGTGAAGATAAAAAAGGGTGCCCAGGGTAAAAAAAAGCCTATGGGTCAGAGGGAGGGCACGGTGTCTTGCCGAAAACGTATACTGCCACGTAAAAATGCCAGATGGCACATTTTTGAACGCATCTCCATATTAAAAAAAAAATATTTTTTATACGTACGTATGTGTGTGTGTGTAATAGGGACAATTCAGAGATGGTAGATTGCGTTTTGGAAATTCAAAATGAGAAAAAACCCTTGGAGAAGTAGCAAAGGGAGCGTGGGTAACAGGGTGACACTTGACCAAATCTTTTTTCCCTTGTGCTCACGTACATTTTTTTTCAGTAAATTCTTTTATATTATTTAAAAACAACTATTATAAAATCTAATAAACTAATTAATATCATATTTTTATTTTGAACAATATCGCAAACGACGGTAATTTCAATTAAATATATGTTTTTCAATCCATATTTAAAATTATTTTTGTATATAGTATATGATAATATATTACATTTTTTTTTAGGTATTAAACATTGTTCAGGATTAAATAATAACAGCAATAAAATCTATTTTTCAACGTGTTCAGTCCGATGTTTAGATGTTGAATTGTATAAAAAAAAATTGTTTTCGTAAATCACGTACAAGTTCAAAAGTATATAATAAAGCACGATGGCTCTTCGATTGACGCTCAAAAATAACCGGTGGGGGGATGAAAAAAGAAGAGGAAAAAAATAGAAATCACATGAAAGGGTAGTCCTGAAATCGATTCAACAAAGGGTATCCTTTTTTTGAGAAAAACGCACGCTATGACACAATGGCAACAAGGAGAGGATGTGAAAGGAGAGATTATGGTCATAATCATGATGTCCGTTATCGATAAAAAAATCTAGAGAATATCGCACAGAAAGGGATAAACTCGAAATTGAATATAAACCAGGTGATGGATGCGATCCAGGTCCATTTTTATGTGCGCCTTCGAGACCTTATGCGATATGAAGAATGCTTTAAAAATCTTATTTTTGTTGTGCGTTTTTTGGAGCATTTTTTTTCTCTCTCTCTCTCTCTTTGTATTTCGTACAATATGGTTCTTTGATGATGTTTAAATAGTATATATCTGCAATATCGATAGAAATCAAATTACATTTCTCACACGATTTTCGATTTTTGAACGTAAGAAGAAAAACGGATTGAATTGCATTCGTCGGACATCGGACCTCATTCGTTTTTATTAAAAAAAAAATAATTTGAAAGATTGCCGTATTCAATGTACACATGATCTAAAAATAAGCGACGATTGTTTTCACAGTATAATTTAAAAAAATCAATACACTTTTTAATTGTAAAATGAAGTTAAAATAATATAAAAAATTATTACTAGAATGTTCGGCGAATATAGTTCATTTTTTATTGTTTTTAAAAAGCAATTATTCAGTTGTGCTAAATTCATACTTCGTGGTCCGCATTCACACTGTTAACTTTTGGAAATAATTTTATTAACAAAATAAAAATACTATAAAACCAATTTTTATTGAATAAATTATATTTTATATTATTATTAATATTTATTTATGATATTTAAAAAAAATATTTTTTTTTTTAAAACAAAAATTTATAAATAAACACAACATATAAACGAAACTACGTGATATAAATTACCTCGCGATAAGTCGATAGACAAAACTAATATTCGGCGGGTGTTTCGTACCTCAAACCCCACAAAATCGGAGCTAAACAGGACATCGGCCATAAACCTAGCATCCATTTATCAAAGTTCAGCAGGGCGAGACCCCCGTGTAAACGTTTACGTGTTTTATGCCTCCGAAACCATACCTATTTTTCCGCCTCCTCGTATTAACCCTAAAATGGCCTCATAGAAATTAATCACCACTACGCATACCCAATGACAGTTACGGTCAATTAGAAAATTGATTTGTTAATTAATGCTAGCATGCTTTAATATGAAGTTCAAACGTTATAAATTAGTATAGAATATATTGATTCAACAATTATTTTATCAAAACTCTATTATTCGTACTATTAAATAGTAAGTAATGTATTATTGTGATTAAAAAATATGTGAAATTGTCATTTAAAACTCCCGTGCATTGGGAAGGCAGGTAAATTGCTTTTTTTTTCTTTTGTTTGTTTGTTAAAAGTTTTAATTATCTTCGAGTTACACGTGTTTTTACAATTCTCCGATTTGGCTCCGCAACCACCGTATTCGCCGTATTTTCGATTATACCGGAAAAAGACTATTTCGACTGTTTCGAGGACTAGAACAAGCGTTGACAAAAGTGCGTCTTATCGGACGAGGATTACTTTGAAGAGGATGAAATTGATTCGGAAGAATAAATGAAGAATTCACATTTTATAAACAAATTCACCTTACTTTTTGATCACAGTATAAAAAGAAATGACCAATTTCAAAAGATATCAAAATGTCTGGAATATACCATATATATATATATATATATATATATATATATATATATATATATATATATATATATATACCTTTTCATTTTATATATCGTGGACGATGGAAATATTCTCTATTTCATTGCAGAGGGGTTATTTAGGGGGTGGTGGTGATGATATCGGGTCACCCATCCGGTGAGTGGTCTGAGCTGGAGTCCGCACGCGAATGGCCATGGGTCATGGGCGGCCGTACCAGGCACCGCCCCGACATGTACCACGACGGTCACACGGTCACCTTCACACCACCCCCATCTACCGGCTAAACTTTTCTACCACCCCAAAAAACCCACCGTATAACCATTCCACAACACCGTACACAACCAATACGAATAAAGCCTTTGTTGGCCAGTCCGAAGAGGGTAAAATAGGTTTATACATGAAAAAATATATTTCTAAATCAATATATATATATATATATATATATATATATATATATATATAACGGTGAATTTTTAAATTTAAGCTATTCTATGTAATTGGAGGGTTATAAAAGTTTAAATATATATATATATATATAAATATATATATATATATATATATATATATATATATATATATATATATATATATATAGGTGTGTGTGTGTCTGTAAATAAAACGTTCGATTAATTGAGTGACGTTTCTCGGTAATGGTTTTAACGATTAAAAATAACATAAACGGCGCCGGCGCTAGCGAGTGACCGGCAGTGTATGGTACCGCCGGACTCCGAGCGGGCAAGGGGTTAAAAAACCCTGGGACGAATTCAGGCCACTAAACATCCCCCCCGTGTGTAGCCCGAATAAATTTTTATTCGTGACGCGTATTTTGGTCCGTTCGTTGGAATAAATGGATATGACGAGTTATTTCGTCGTGTCGCATTAATTTTAAATTGTTAAACATGTGCGATTAATATGCTCGATATTGAAAATAAATTATTTCTAATATAAATAAATAAAATATTTCAGTTTTGAATCTTATAATACACTTTATGAATAAATTATTGCAATAAAATGAAACTAAATTTTACGTTTCATATCTGAAATCAATATTTTTAAACATTATACGATTATAAAAATCTATAATTGAACTAGTATAAATTTGTAACTAAAAATAATATTTTTTTTATTTTGATATTATACCTATTCATCATTCTATTTACACGATATCAATTTTACACGGTTTATAAAATATCGAATTTTAAAAAACTTGTAAAAATGTATATATATATTCGCATATATATATATATATATATATATATATATATATATATATATATATATATATATATATATATATTGTTAAAAAAATTTGGATTTCATTTATTTGGTAACACTTTTGGAAAAAAAGGTTGATAGTTCTTGAAAGTGATGACAGTGAATAAACTTATTAAATATTTCTTTATTTTATTATTGTTCCTAATCTACAATTAATTCAATAGATATGATTTTTTAAATGTTTTATTTAAATAAGAAAATAAATGCAGTATATGTTGGGATTCTGTTTCGTTTTAACACGGTTTTACATAGCAAAATCGCTGATTTCATTTTACACGGTTTTGTCGTAAATCTACATATCTTCAGTGTACCATAAATCGAGGGATAGGTGTATTAGAAAACTATATTTAAAATTTATACGAAATAAAATCTGCACATTTAAGACTATTAAGATTTGTGAATTTTATACATATGACTCGACATGTCATGATTTTTGCTCACTATCAAATGGTACTAATGAAACAAAAAAAAAATACCAATTTTATTAAAAATATTTTTATATTTTTTAAAGTATTATCCGTCACTGTTTCGTGTGAGTTAAGAACAACCTCCACCCACCCTCCCCCCCAAAAGGAATGGGTCGTTTTTCACCCATTTTCCCAGTTGCCGGACGATTTGCATTATGGCCCACGTATATTACCTTGGTAAATACTAAACTTTGACATAAAACTATCTAGATTCGGAGTCACGCTAACCAACCACCCATTCGATATAAACCCCAATAACCCTCCCAACCCGTGAACCTAAATCGCAACCGTTTTTATTTTTTTATACATATATAAATATATATACAGGGGGGTCGCGCTATCTTTTTTTTTGACATCCCATTATTTTTCGAATGACGCGCACGGACTTAAAGCATTAACGCTGTTTTCTTACAATATTTCCATACGGAAAATTTCAACATTCATAAAAAAAACATACACACACAAATATAATAATATACACAAAAGACAAGCAAAAAATAGCAATTTAAATTTTCACTAAAAAAAAGCGACCCGAATAATACAGCTACGATAATTAAGAGTGAAATTATATAACCCTTCACTTACCGGTCGGGTATTTTTTTTTATAACCGAAACCTCTTTTTTTATCATGTTTTTTTCGGAACATCGCGAATAAAAGATATATATTTATGATAATTGCGTCAGATTTACAGTCTAATTATCATTCATGCATTCCGAGAGTGTATTATCTAGGTATCTCGGTGAACCCAAGAGTATTGTTGATTTTATATATTTTTTTTTATTTGTATACAGTTGAAAAAAAACGAGACCGTTTCACATTTGTTCTCTAGTATAATATGTATTTTTTATAATATTTTTGCAATGAATCCTTCATGAAATTAATTAGTTTCTTTCGTTTCCAGACGGGTTATATTACATGGAAATTACGATGCCGTTGATATTATTGTTGAAGAGAAAACGAAACTCGTTTGAAATATCATAAAAAAAAATTATACATCCATTCATATTTATTATGCATGTATAATATAACAAAATTAAATTCAATATAATATTTTCATAACAAATAAGAACAATATTCGATATGTATATTTTTTAAAATATGTTTTTTTTTCTTGAAGTCGAGTCGTCAGCTCTATGACTAATATTTAAATGATATTTTTAAACTGATAAAATAGTATCATCTTGAGATGCTAAAAGTATATGTGTTAAAGTCGAAAATGTGTTTCATATTTAATGTGTGAACAAAAAACTTTAATCATTTATGTAAAATAAATAGAGAAATTATTTAAAATGTTTATAGAAATCATTTATTAAATGTTCAATAATGGCATAGATCAGAGGTTTTTAATATTTTTTTAGTGTTAATAATTTAAATTGTTAATGGATTGAATTTTCTTACATTGTCCTTATTATCAACTTTAATTTTAAAATTCACAAATTTATTTAGAAGCAAAATTTTCTATTAGATGATTTTGCACAATACTGGCTTCTACATTTTAACGGTAACATAAATTAAGATAAATTTTCATTATAATCTACATCTAAAAAAGTACTATATATAAGAAATCGTCCTTTACAACTTGATAAAAATACGGCGACAAAAAATAAATATAAATAATAAATAAATAAAAAAAACTCGTTTGACAAAGGATCGTGTATGAATTTAATATCGGCATCGGATATATAAAAAGATGCAAATAAGTGCAACGTATCATGTAAATCGTGATCGATTCAAAATGCGAAGCAATGTGGCACAAAATAACGAACTTTTTGTTCAACAATGGCGACGAAGCTTTATAGCTATTGTTATATTCTAATTTAAAGAAATATCCTAGAACCTCGGCCGTTACACTCTCAAATATTGAATGAACAAGTTTGATCTTCATTGAAATGATTCGGAAAAATTTGATCATATTTTAAAGAAAATTTAAAGGGAAGGTTTATATATATATATATTGATTTAACTTTATGATTATTTTTTTTCCATAATTTTAAACAATTCTCTCCTAAATATTTCTTAAACACTAAACCGCAATTTTATTTAAGCGATGCATTGACCAGTTTATTTTTAGTCTTATTCATAAATAAACAATCGTGGTGGTAAACTTTTTAAGGTTTATTTGATCATACTGCGGTCCAGTAAATTATTTTCGTTATGCGTCGTAAAAGAAGGATGTCGTAAAACACGACCGAAACAAACAGGACCTTATCAAACGTTGTCCAAATAACCGAATTTCCTTCGCAAACAAAACGACGAAGGAAGGCTTTTTTTTCTTCTCACTGTAGAAGAAAAAAACCGGTTTCTTTTTTCAAAATAGTTTTAAAAAACGTCATGTGTTTATCGAAAAAATTTAAGGGTCGTTTCGCATTTGTTTTATAATATAATACGATTTTTTTCTATACCGTGTCGTTCGTTGTTTAGTCTACGAAATCGTGATAATTTTTCTAGAAATATAATATGCAACCATGGAACTGCGACAGGTGCAATACACAATATTTCTCATAATAAAAAATAATATTTTTTAATTCAAAAACATTCTTTAACTAGATTAATACTTTATTAATATAAAAAAAATCTTAATAATTATTATATTATAAACGATCACTTGAGCATATGTCGTTTAGTTAAAACAAACAAGAGAAATTTTCATAGAAAAAAAATACAATCATAAAATATAAATAATACGTTATGATATAATAAATTTATAAACGTGATAAAAAGGCCAATCGAGATGAATTAACCCTGCGCATAATGCATACAAAAAATATATGTTAATCGAATCGTGGGGTCATTTTTTACGGTCGTGGGTGAAGAGCACGTGCTGGAGACTTTTTTTATAATATACAAATATTCTCAAATGTCTATTTGTATTGAATTTTTATATTATAATATATAGTTGATAATTAATTAGTTTTATCGTGTCTATCTATCGCTATATCAAAATCCATTATCATATATAAATATTAGAAATTTCGTTAATAAAAATAAAAATAAAAGATTGAGAAACTGTGCTCTGACAGGTTACTTTCGGAAGTAATAATAGCCCGTGATGGTTAAACATTTGTCCGGTGAGCGCGCGTGCCAGGCGGTGGTTATTTTTTATTTTTTTTACCCTTCACCACATAATCGCAGAAAAACCACCCCCTCGTGTTCTGTGCCACATAAAAAATCACCCCCATAAGACGAAAATAATAATAATAAAAAAACACACACATCAAATGACCGTAAAGGGTTGTTAACAAACGCCCTAAAACACTGAACGATCAATTACTATGACTTCGATAGGTTTTTCGGATAAACGTCGACATATTGCCAATAGGAAAACTTTCTACGACGTATCATATTTTTATTCACTATAAAAAAAATGTAAATATATACATTTTTTTAATATTTTATTTATAAGAAAAAAAATCAATTAAAAACACAAATCGTTACCGTTGTCAAATTAATTGGCATCAAACGATGTAAAGCGTCACGGATCACGAATTTTTGATTTATAAACACGGATCGATGATTGATAACATTATGTTAATGTTGGCAAACGTTCATGACGATTATAATGAAATAGAAAAAAAAATAGACACAAGTACAAGACGAGTGAACAAAAAAAAAAATATATATAAATATAAAAATGCTGAGGTCACCGAGTAATCCGTGTAGGTGTTATTGTTTGACGAATTGTGTCTAATTTCGAAACGGAAAGGATGCACAAAACAATGCTTGACAAGTATTATAGATTGCTAGTTGAAATTTTGTTTTTTTTTTAGATAATCATTGCGTTTGGATACATAGTTGGATAAATATGCGATGTTTGGTTCAGAGTGTGTGATTTTATGGGTCGCGAATTATAAAATAATATTGATTTTTGATTTCTTTATTGTGATTAATGCAATAGTATCGTAACTCTGTGATCAAAAAGTAAGGTGAATTTGTTTATAAAATGTAATTTCTTTATTTATTCTTCCAAATCAATTTCATCCCCTTTAAAGTAATCCATGTTCGATAAAATGTACTTTTAACAACGCTTTTTCCAGTCTTCGAAACAGTCGGAATAGTCTTTTTCCGGAATAGCGTTTAAGACCATTTTCGATTCAGTTTTTATCTACTGAATCGTGTCAAAACGGCATCCCCGCATTGGTCTTTTGAGTTTGCTGAATAGCCAGAAGTCGCACGGAGCCAAATCAGGCGAATACGGTGGTTGCGAATATGAGTCGAGTTTTTGGCAAGAAAGTCGCGAAGAATCAATGCAATATAACACGGTGCATTATCGTGATGAAGGTGCCAAGAGTTGTAAAAACACGTGTAACTTAGAGATAATTAAACCTTTTGACAAACAGATGTATGGCAAATGTTATAGAACTGTCTATAATAATACCAATCTTAGTTTTAAATGAAAATTTCATCTTATTTTTTGATCACAGTAGTATAATATAATAATTATAAAATATATCATATAATTCACACCGTGCAATATTTGACAAGCACTGATTTAACGCGTTATACAATATATATAGTATAATCGACTATTGCGATATTTAACAGCAAGAATTTAGCCTTCGGAGATACTTTTGCGATTGCCATCATAAAAAAAATATTTTCGATGTTTGAATCGCAACATTGACCGATTTTCTAGTAATTTTATATTCGATTTTTCCTATTGATTAACTAAGACTTCTGTATCGAATTTTTGCAAATATTAAATATGCTTTCTATTATGCAAAAAAAAATTAGGCGTGTGTTATTTATTTTTGCAATGCATCCAAAAATCAAGCTAACAAAGCTTTCCATTATTATAAAAATATGACACGGGACATTTTTGTCTAGATTTTTCGCTGACCATTATTATTATGTACGTTTCGGGGGTTGCCGCGACACAATGCGCAATGATTATCATTGTTATTATTTCGATACGATTATTGATTTTTAGGGGAGACTGGGCACGCTTCGTCGCCTGCACTTTTTGACGTTAAAAATCAACCCCCGGCGATTTTCGGACGCAATTTCGCTTGGTACGGTCATTTTGGACCCCCCCCCCCCCAAAAAAAAAATAAATAAATAAAAACGTATCTTTTGTGAATGCAAAATGAATGCACTTTGGTTCGATCCCCGGTATATTTTATTTATTTTTTTTGTGCAATATACAAAGCACTCGTTTATATGCGGAATGTTTCCAAAAATCGATCAATTACAATCGTTTACTGGATTTAGATGCATTCATCTAGTATCACATGAATAAATTATTCATAATTCAATTCTATATTCATATATATATATATGGTATATATATATATATATATATATATATATATATATATATATGGTATATATATATATATATATATATATATATATATGGTATATATATATATATATATATATATATATATATATATATATATAATTTAGAAATAAATATTAGAATTAAATTCGTTATTTTTATATAAATATAAATCGCATAAATCATGCCTCATATATTCATTCATTAATATTGTCGTGTCCGAGATAAAGCGCAACAAAAGTATCTAATCATTAATTATCGATGTTTTCACGTGCCAACGGTCACATTGAATGCGAATTTTTCGGACATCGAAAACTGCTAACGATACAATATGCGCACATGATAAATATAAAACTTATATATTTACGCAATATATTCTGTGAATGATCAAAAAAGATCAATCAAAATATTTTTTGGAATACTATATATATTTTAATATTATATATTTGTAATACAAATTTTATAATATTATCATCATCATTTTTATGTCATATATTAATTCGAAATCTCTTTAGTCTATTCAAATCGAGGAAATCGATTGAAAAATGAATTGGCACATAAAAAAAATGTTCTTTCGAGTGCTTCGAATGCAATCATTTTAGCGCGACTTACCAAATTCCCCTATTCACCATGAAAAATTCTTTTTTTTAAGCGAAATTGCTCGAGATTACGTATTTCAAACACACCTTTTTTGAATTCGGAAAGACTCATATTAAACACCTTAATCCCGATGAGGCAAAAACCACAAATTGCCATACGGTCTAATATGCCTATTCAAAACGGGATTATGGTCCAAAAAAAAAAAAAAAAAAAATAGGGACTTCGTTGGTGGGCCTGGACTTTGAAACGTTTGACTCGAATAATGCGAATCGAATTTAGCATTTTAGATTTTTACAAATTTAGATGCGAATATTAGGAATAATTCGTTCATTATATTAAATACAGTTTTTAATAGGAATCGTGTGGACGCGCCTTTTCAACGGAACCAACAGTATTTTACGTCCGTTTTTGATAAGATACTATATTTAGTTTTCTCACCTTTTAATAAATTCAGTTCACTATACTTCACTTTATCGTTTATTTAAATACAAGTTAATCTAATTTTATTGTATATAAAATTAATTTAGAATTATAAATATTATTCTATAATGATTTTAATTTAAATTTTTCAATAAGCGGCAAAATAAAAATACATATAATTATTATTTTTTCAATATGAATATTAGTTTTTAAATATCACAATTGAAATTTCATATATTGAGAGATTTAATTCAAAATTTTATTACACTTTTTAGGATTTAAAATTTAAAGATAATAAATAAATTATTATCTATTAAATTTTAATATATATATATATATATACAACTCGCATTGATTTTATTGAAAAAAATTGTACGAAATTGACGCTTCATTTTTTTAACATTTTTTTTTGAACACCCTGTATATGAAATCACATGTCAAAAGAAATTTGCTATATATTTCATGCTTGGTCAGTTTACCGAATTTTGCGTGTAGTTTTTCGACCGTTTAAACGCGAAAACCAAACATTTTCTTGTATATAAATAAAATGGACGCCATTGTGCTATGCACCTGAGTATACATTTTTTTCGTTTTATTATTCGACTTTTCAATGCATTTTTTTTCTTGCCTCGATTCTATGAATTCGTGGTGTACAGAGAATTAAGTCTGAATCGTTCTATAAATTTTTTAGATACTATTATATTATTGGTATCTAAATATAAAGTTCTTGTTGTGCATAAAAAACTTTCATATTAAAGTATAAGTAATGCTATATTTTTTCTAGTAAAATATTTAAAATATTTTCATTAAAAATATATTATATATGACTGTCAACGCTATTAAAAAAGTTCGAGGTTTTCAAAAATCACCGATGAAACATCTAGTATTTGCTTTTAGAAATGCTAGAAATGCTTTTTTAAAATTCTCACCCCTCGTTCTGATCAAATGTGTATATTAAAAAAAAATACACCACTACCGGTAATGATACAGTTATGCTAATAGAAATGTTTTTTTTTATTTTCATCCCCTGACACACTAGAGAATATTACCCTTAAAAAACGTATGTGAATAGAAATCTTCGTGAGAATTCCTATGCGGATATAAATATATATTTATATCGATAATTTTACTATCATAAAAATATTTATGATAGTAAATTCGGTTTATTTACTTATAATAAAAATATTTAAATTATTTATTTTATTTTTAGAATATTAAAAAAAAATTCATTGTATAATATGATTATTTTTTTTATCAATATTACGGAAGTAAAATATTCTATTATAGCATTCATACGGAAAAATGGTGTAAAATTACATTTACAAAATCTAAATTATTCTAATGCGTCGATTTATTTCGAACATCCGCACTTTGTATAAAAAATGATTCTATAAAAAAAATGCACTTCAGGGGAGTGATCATCCCTAGAAGACAGGGCGGGGTAAAAAATGCATATCATACAAGAGACACAATAAAATTGAATTAAAAAAAAATATATATACAAAATCCTAGATAATGCGTATGATTTACTTCCTGCATCTAAACTATAGTTCAGGTATAGAATAATAATTGCAAAAGGCAATTGTGCATCTTTTCCGTTGAGAGAGAGGGATGCGTTTTTTAAAAAAGCCACCCCGTGAGAGAAGATCGCGATTTTTTTTCTTTCATCTCGCATTATCATTACAAAGGTGAATTCGGTTTTTTACCCTCGACGTCTAGTTTTTTTCTATTTAGATATTTTTTCTCACGCAAATATGACGCGTTTGTTTGTTTGTCTGTCTGTCTCCAAAGTTGATAAAAAAGCGCGTGAAATCTTCGCTGTCCGGTCGATGATCGAACGAAACCAGGTGTTATAATTATTATTTAGTGTATAAAAATTATTCATTGTTATTGTGGGAAATTTTTCTATACGACTATTTTATTCTATGTCACATAAAAATAACTATTTGTATAATATAATATATTTAATAGAAAATATTTTCTTTAGTGAACTATATATTACTGGGTTGATCAAGCTTCTTAATAGTTCGAATTTAAATATTAAAAATTAAACACATTTTTTGATAATTTTTTAAAATTAAAAATAAAAAGGGAACTCAGGTACATTAATCTAGAGCTATAAATAATTCTTCAATTGTGGTTCACAAGCCACAGTTTAGCCAACCCTGAAATGTGTATTATTTTAATAAAAAAAAATCATTTTTATTTGCATTTTTTAAGAAGTATATATTTTAAGACTAGAAATTGATTTATTTTATATATAGAAATTTAAAAGTTAATCGTTAATCAAAGTTAAACTATATGAAAGCAGTATTGATGTAAATTCGTCACTTATTACTATAATATTTTAGAATGTATTTCTAATACTTTCAATGTTTTTTAGATCAAGATTCGTATTTTTTAATTAATTTATATATATGCAAAATTAATTTTGTAAAAATATATTAAAATCGCAATGATTGATTGTTATGTAAAAAAAAAACATCGTTATAAATAACAATACGAGTTAAATATATGTATATATATATATATATATATATATATATATATATATATATATATATATATATATATAATTACCGTTAAATATGCGTACACATGACGAATATAATTTGCGATTATTACGTCAAAAATAATAATAAATTTATCCATTATAAATCATGCAAACGTACAAAATGAAACATTTCTTTTGCATGTGAAAAATATAAATAATGAACAAACGAGCTAACTGACACGCCGTATTATTGTTTAAATTTAACCCTTAAATAACCAGAAAAACCGTACAAAAAAAAATAAAAATAAACACACACACATACATACACAAAAAATATATTTATTTTTTATTCTATACAATGAGAATATACAAAAAAAACAATGGTTATTGTAATTTAATCTGCATAAGGGCACTATAGTTTACCGCATGCTCGGGGGAGGTTTTCGGTCAAAAATTAACCCCATTAAATATATAACCCACATCGGGGTCAGTTTTTTTCAACGCGCCGTACCCTTGACGTTTTTTTTGTTTTTGTTTTTTATTCATGTGTATTTGTTTTTTTTCTATTTTTTTTTTAATTTCAGAAACGAGTCTTTCAGTACAAATCAAATTCAGACAAAGGGGGTTGAAAAAAAAACAACCATCTCTTTGTCGACGATTCGATTCGTATCATAAAGCAATTATATTCACATGTCGACCGTCATATATATTTATCCTTTATATGTGCGTAAATTAAATAATTATTTTCGTTACGATAAATCATTGAATATTGTAGTCATACTTAAAATTGATTGATTTTTTTTATAAAAAAAATAATTATGAATAAATATTGTATTTTGTACTATTATCAGATTAACTAGATTATATATGAAAACTGACATAGATCGTTCGAAAAATAGCTCAAGATCTATAGCGAAATGAATTTAAATTTATATAAATAGTAAAAGACAAATAAGCAAAATTTGAAAATAGTTAAATAATTTGGTACAATATCTGGTTGAGTTTACCATTTTAACGTATGCATAACATAATATTATATATGTTATAGCAGAGTAAAGTAGATAAATTCATATAATTATTATTTTTTTTTTTTTAATAAAGTAATGATTAAATAATATATATTATTAGAATTCTGTTATATAATACGATGTATCGAAAACATTTGTATGAATATAGCATTTTATCAAATATGGCGTCGAATATACAAAGGAAATTTTGATAGTATGTTATGAATAATATAGATTTCTTATAGAACTAACTCATAATAAAGACTGAACAATACTCTTAATTTAATAATTTATTATTATGAAAAGAAAATTATTACGTGAAATGCAGATGTCACCGTTAGCGGACTTGTACACATATTATTTATACGAACAAACAAAGGGTTGCTGCTTTTTTGAATATGACATAAAAAAATAATACAACAAAAAAATCCGGTATTGCATTCACAAATGTCCTGCGGGTTAAAAAGTTACAATGGGGTCGTCTCTTTTTTTCTCTTTACGATCGCACCTCAAAGGGTTAACAGAAAAAAAACCCGTTAGGGGTAACAGGAAGTGAAAAAAATCGCTCAGCTTCCGCGCATCGGACATTTGACCTTTTATTTGTCACACGGGGATGCATTATAAATATTATATAAAAAGGCATAATAAATTATCCCCAACGACTCGGGCAAAGACAATGAGGGTCGGGTTGAAAAAAAAACCTCAGTTGACAGACTGGAGGGACAATTTTCGTTCTATGAAAAAAAATGTATTCGTTTCTATTTATTTGAAGTCAATTTTAAATGTATAGCGGTCCAGGTGTGTTTGATAATATATCTAATATATAAATTTCATAACATTACACATTCAGATTAGAAGAATTTAAAAATATCAAATATTGGTCTAGACGAGAAAAATCGTATATGTTCTAAAAGCTGTTTTGAAATCGCATTTTCTTCAGCAAAATTCCAAGTAATTCTAAAATAAATCCATCTATTTGAAAGAAATACGACATATTTTAAATTGATTCATAGAATTTATTGTGTATCCAATTTTTATATTTCATTGTTACTGAAATATTTTAAATATTTCAGTATAGTATTTAAATAATGAATTATTTCACTATACGAGAAATTCGCGAAATATATATTATTGCATTACTTATATTATATAGTATAAACGAATAAGTGGACCATATATAATATTTCTATTAAAACTATGGTTAAAATTTTTTATATTGCAGTATAACATATGAAATCGTAATTAAAGCGAAATTTAATTATTATTACGCTGTATATTTTCATGTTATTAAAAATCAGTTTTTTCTCACATCCCGGGGGTAAGATTAAAAAAAAATCAATTAAAACACAGTTATGCGAATTTTTTACGCCTCATCCGAATCCCGAACTATCCCATGACCCTTGCGAGCACTAAAAAAGCATATGCAACATACGACAGTGAGTTGAAAAGGACACCTGAGGGTACTTTTTTATCCGAATTCTCAGGCCAGCCCCTGCAGCGGTGGACCATTCAAGACACGAATCCATAAAAAAAAGAATGGACCTTCGGAGCTTTTTTTTTATACAAACTGGCTCTACTTCCAACGAGGGTATGAAACACTACCCCTTGGGATCGCACAATGACTGAAGGAGAAGAAAAAAAAATTGTAAAAAATCGTTTGCTTGGCTACCGCTATGTCGGGGACACGCCGGCCCTTGTGAGTGCATCTGCACAATTTTGAATCTTGGGGTCTAAAAAAATACCCCGTGTACCTCAAGCTAGACAAAGGGGACACAAAAAGATTTGAGTGGGCCTTGCGTGTAATATGCTCCGTATTTATTATATTATATTATGTTGCTGGGATACTTTATTTTTTATTCTTAGCGTGTGTTTGTTCGTTGTGCGGATGTAACGGCATATTTTTTCGTGTTGAACAAATACTTTGTGTTGATAATTTTTCATGTATGTGGGAATGAAAAATAGATATGGGATATTGATTTTAGATATTATTATACATATTATATATATATATATATATATATATATATATATATATATATATATATATATATATATATTAGGAAATATCTGAAAATTAAAAAAAATCGCACTTCTAACTAATTTATACAATACATTAATGAATTAATAATATCTGTAATAATATGAAAATTTCCAATTTGACAATATAATGTTGGTAAATTATATATGAAATTTGGACTGAATAATACTATTAGAATCTTATTAAACGAGAAAACCGATTTCCAATGAGACTAAATAGAAAATTATTATACACACACACACATACACACACACACACACACACACATATATATATATATATATATATATATATATCATAAATTTAACAGTCAAATCTGCCAATTTGCCACAAGATGATTCGAGACGAAACATTTGGATGTCAAATACATAATGAAAAAACGCAGCTTTTAAAAGCCTCAAATATACGAAAACAACCGTCTGTGTGTACATATTTTTTTCTCGCTAACCCTCAAAATGGTTTCTGGTCGTTTTTCTGGGGGTTGAATCTAGATTTTTTTCATAGACCACATGTGCCACTAAATATGGACCTGCACTGACCTAACTGTAAAATGCCAACAGGTTGTGAAATCGAATCTCTTCATCTGATATACGCGGACGACATGTGGTCCTCTTTCCTAAATCTTTCGTTTCGATATTTGTCCCGAATTTTTGGAAGGATATGTTGCGTGTCCTTCGAGCAGAAAACGGGACTTATTTTGGCAGAGATCGAAAACTGTGTTTTTCAGATACAACATGACTTGTGTAATTAAATTATAATTTTAAATTGTTGCCAAAACGTCTGAAAGATTAAAGGTTAAATTATATAAAATTTTGTGTAATAGAAAGTAATTCATACCTACATATAAAGGTATAGTTGTTTTTATATTTTCTAATTAAATTTATTAATTTTATTTAGATGTAGACTTGTCGAATTTATACGTGTTTCATTGTATAATTTTTATTGACGTTACGAGAAATCTGATAATTTCAATTTAACAACTCTGTAATTGAAATGTAATTCCATACACGATTCAGTAATTCACATATACGAGACTTCCTATATGAAACATGATGGATTTTATAAGAGAGAATTTTCTTTAACACTATCAATTTCATCTCAATAAAACGTATATATTTTTTAAATAAATTATAAATTTATTTTAATTATACATTATTAAATTTAAAATTTTAATAAATTCACCACACACACACACATACACTACATAACATTTTATCATTTTTTTAATTTCTTTCCCCATACTTCTCCATTTGGTACATACATGTACTAAAAATGTTTTAAATTCTTAAATCTGGATATGTAAATTTATAAATTCGGTATGAGAGCTCATCAAAAACTTGCTAAATAATAACAATTTCGCAATAAACGAAGTAGTAGAATTTACCGTATTCAATATTTTATCATGGTTTACGATATATGAAATTAACATTTGTATGCAATGTAAGTCGTCGCACAATCTGAAAGAAAACATATGGGGGATAAAATATTGACATTCTAAAAATATTTAACGAATCCTTTTAATTTAGATTAATTTAATTAATAATATTTTCGATTTATTTTTTCAATTCGACGTCACCGTTCATCCGTAATATTAATTTTATTTCGCACGATGGAACACATGTTTGGGGGGCATTCGTAAAATATATATATATATATATATATAAATATAAATAAAAAATAGACGGAGCCATTGTCGCCCGCATGTCCTCAGCTGAAGCGTGACAATCGCCCACTTTGTGCAATGGCCGCGTTATCTTATCAGCGGTTAAAATGGGCGAACGACACTTGGACAAGAGTTCGCCTTGTGAACGTTACAAAATATTAAACGGGCCGTCGTCATCATAAAAATATCGGAAAAAAAAACAAATAAATGTGCACAGAAGAACAAAACAGATAAAAAACGGACCCCATACGGAAAAATCCGGATATTTGTCCGGATGAAATTTTGTAATCGATTTTTCGAACACTTTCTAATATCTGATTCAGCTGAAATTTTTCATACTTGTTCACTGTCGATGACAATGTATGAATCAATTAATAGATTTAAAAAATAAATAACCAATTAGTGGTACTTAATTTATATAGTTTTTACGATATAATTTTCACTTATAATGCATGAAAAAAAAAATTTTTATGAAAAAAAAAATTTTTAATAGAGTTATTACTAATCGATTATCGTTATTTCTAATCGACAATAAAACGACATTGTTGGTCAAAAGTGTGAATATTCGTAATAAAAAAATTCAACACTTATTCTAAGTATTTTAAATCGTATATATTCTATAATATTCGTGTAAATAACATCGTTTAGATGCAAAAAAAAACAAGAAACGGCGATCTAAAAGTGTCGACCTAAAAGTTAACGGATCAATTAAAAATAATTTTCAACGCGTTTAAAAAAATATATATACAAGTCGAAAACAATAGGCAGTTAAAAATTCAGATGTAGGTGTTTTTGAAAACAAAATGGCGAAAAAAAATATATAAAATAATACAAAAAAAAGAAGAAAGAACGCAATAAAAATTTAGGTATAACTCTAAACGAACGGCATTACGTTATATTTTTATTGCGTCAATTATAATTTATAATGAATTATTAATATATATATATTTTTTTTCTGATATCAATTGAAAAACTATTTTGTAAATTTCCGTTTCTGAAAAACAGTTTTATGATCATGACGCGTCTTTCATAGTAGAAAATTGTTTTTCTTTTAGATAACGAATTTGAATGAAATATTTAACAGTATATAATTTATATTAACACTTGAGGAATCGCGTTTCATATGATAATGTAGATCTTGATTTACATAAAATATACATATTTTATATTCATTGATATAAACTAAAATTATATATTGAATTTTCAAATGAAGAAAATACACACACACACACACACACACACACACACACACACACACACACACATACACATACACACACACACACACATATAAATATATGCAATATAATCGATTGTGTTTTTCGATTATATTTGATTTTATTAGTTCTTCTAATATGTATTTTTTTTTGTTTAACACGTTCACGTCTGGGCCGATTTTTATATTTGATTTCTAACATAATTTTAAATATAATCTAATAATTGATTTTTCACCGCCCAATGATACAATCTACCGTGGACCACTGATGGTACACGCCGCCCGTTGAAAGTCTAGCGTGAGCCACCGGTGGTACACGCCGTTTTTATAATAAAATTTTAAATTTTATTATAAATATGAACATTAAATTTATCAATATTATATATTTAAGGTATTTGATTATAATTTTTTAAATGAAATATCCGTTTTTTATATATTATAAAAATACGTTTAATAAGTCATGAATATATTATATTGAAATTGACCAAGCATCGAAGTCGATACGTAGGTTGAAACAGTCATAAATTTTAATGTTTCAAAGGCAACCTTCGAACTCTCATCACAATAAAACAACAATGAAAGAACGACCCAGTATGGCAAAACCGAAAAACAGATTTATAATTCTGTAACATTTTGACAGCGAACTTGTGCAATGGGAGTGCGCCTTAAGAAATTCGCATCTATGAAAATAATATATAAGAAAAAATATATAAATATGAATATATATAAAGTGTATATCCGAAAAACCCACGTTCAATTCGTGGGCTTTCACTGTTTTGCTCAAGAGAGTACACGAGTATGAAATAATAATAATAATAAAAATATATAAGACGTTTGAGAATCATAAATCAACTAGTTTCAGCTCTCGGTATTATCTATTTTTTTTCTATTACACCGTAACCGAGTGAGATATTAATGAACACTTAATTAAACGTTGTCAATACAATATATATATATATATACGAATTTCGTGATTTAAAGATGACATCTATATATCGAAAATAACCTCGAGCTGTGTGTAAAAAAAAATAGATAAATAAATAGAAGTATGCTTAAATAAAAACATTAAAATGCTAATTCGGCGACGCCTAGATGATTGATGAAATAGAAAAGTTCAATATTTCTATTTTCAACCATAAATATCAGGTGTTTTTTTTAATATTTTTAATAGCATAATTTTTCCACGTATTGTTTTTTTTATCTTATCTAACAGGTATTTTTTTATGTGATAAAATATAATGCGTTTCTTATTAAACTGAAAGATAATGACCGGATATGATATATTTACTGATTAAAATAAATTGAAAATCTTCGTTGTTATATATATATATATATATATATATATATATATATATATATATATATATATATATATATATATATATATATATATATATAAATTTTAACTATGAAAACGATTCTAAATAAAATAAATAAAAGATTAAGAGTTAAGTATAATTGTTAGTCATTAAAAATATTAAATATATATTGAGAATTTTTTTTCTAAATATGACTTAACTTAATCGAATGAATTCATAGCAATTTTATTTATAAATTTAGGTGGCATATTATAATATGATTCATAAATTGACTCTCGTGCATTTTATTAATATTTATAATCTCTATAATAAAGATAAAAATATTCCAATAATTATCATTCGTCGGTTTTATTTACGTAAAGCAAAATTATTTATATGTGATTATACAATTTAAAATTAATTTGAAATAGTTTTTTTTTCAGTCAAGGTAATGTTATGAAAAATATTATCAGAAATTATGATCTAAATGGTTCAAAAAAATTGTTTTTCCGATATATTGTATATTTAAAAATGCATTATTGGGAATAAAAAAATATTTTTTTTTCTAAAAATTTCCATTAATTGGTAAATTATTTTATAAATCTATTAATTGATTTTTGTATTGTCATAGATAATGAGTAAATATGCAAAATTTCAGCTGAATCGCACATCGGAAAGTGTTCGAAAAATCGATTACAAAACTCCACCCGGATAAACGTACACGCGAAACTCGTATTATTCCGTGTAGAAACGATCCGAGCAAATCGGACATTTTGATAATTGATATATGTATTTCGTTTTTGGGATGATCCTTGGCACGTCCGTCCGTCGCCGTCGTGAGTCACCTAGCGAGTTGAGGTGTCGAAATAGCTGTCGCTTTGTGCAAAGTCAGTCATATAGTTTTAGTTATTGCTGTCATTTTTGCCGTCGTGGGCAGCGGGACTTTTTTACATACTTTGGCAATAGACAGCTATTGCCACGGTGACCCTTTTATGGACATATACACGCCTAACGCCCTAACAGACCCATACACTATACAAAACAATTAGCCGTCGAGACGTGCATGAACAATCGGTACGCGAACATCGTTATCGCACTTGGTTCCTTTGTTCATTTACACAATATACCTAATATACTACATACAGTAGGTTTACACATTTGAAAAATTTCATTTATATTTCGTTGTATCAAAATATTACTAATTACTGATACATTTCTCTTTCTTTTATTACTTACGTAAATTATATACCAGAAATAGTCAAACTGCGGATCGCGATTATTTGTGACAATTTAGAAATTCATATAAAAAATATTAAAAATCTACGATTTACATCAGGCGTGTCAAACTCATAGCATATTGCAGGCCACGTGAGTTTTGTGTACGAAGTCGAGGGCCGCAAATTTCAACCAAAGGCAAGTTACAAGTTTTATAATAAAAAATAGCGCATCCTGTAGCCCGCGGGCCTCGTATTTGACATGCCTGATTTACAAAATTGTTGATCATTTCAATTTGTGTGTATTTTTCTAAATTTTATATAAATATTCTACATAGTATTTTTACTATTTGAATATTTTTTTATTAAAGTTTAAATTGAAGTATAAATCCAAACAAACAGTTATTACGCTAAAAACAATCAATGATTAAATATCGTCTATGATCATTTATCTTCGCAGTTTCGCAGAAGTTATGTATAAAACAAAGTAATAACTTATCGATTTATTAGTTGTGTACGCGAGCGTTGACCCACTGTTCTAAACATTCCCACATGTGCATATAAATTGACTTAATACGTTGTGAACTTTGTATCGGTCATGAAATAGTCGGACACGTTTTCCAAGATACAATTTTTATCGCTTTCGTTTTCCGTTTAAAAGTGAAAACGACTTATATTTTACAATTATTTTATATTTTACGTTAAATAATATATATGTATATATATATATATATAATTATTAATTAAATACATTATTAATTTGAACGATCCATTATAAACTTCTTCATATAGAATATAAACATTCTGTTTTTACAACAGAAATCGAATGTAACACTGTGATCAAAAAGTAAGGTGGACTTTTTTATAAAATGTTAATTCTTTATTTCATCCTCTTCAAAGTAATCCTCGTCCGATAAAATGCACCTTTGCCAACATTTTTTCCAGTCCTCGAAACAGTCGTAGTAGTCTTTTTCCGGAATAGCCTTTAAGACCATTTTTGATTCAGTTTTTATCTACTGAATCGTGTCAAAACGGCATCCCCGCATTGGTCTTTTGAGTTTGCTGAATAGCCAGAAGTCGCACGGAGCCAAATCAGGTGAATATGGTGTTTGTGGAACAATATGAATCGAGTTTTTGAATCAATTATCATTATCGTGATGAAGAAACCAAGAGTTGTAAAAACACGTGTAACTCGGAAATAATTAAACCTTTTGACAAACAGATACTTGGCAAATGTATTAGACAGTCCTATCAACCTAGGAAAAAAATACCATTTACCAGCCTTCTTAATGCCCGGGTGTTTTACAATTTCACTTTACTTTTTTATCACAGTAGTATAAACCCATTGTGAGTATTTGAATAGTGATTATAAGATGTTTTCTCATTATTTTACACGATTTTAAGGAAATAATTCACAACGCAAAACTGTTAACTAAACCTGGTTTACCTTCGAGGATGCCGACAATGGAAACTGTTACCCAATACAATTCGAAATGCAGTTTCCTTACATTATGCACATATTAAGCTACAATGTGATGTAATTACATATATAATAAAATACAATTTATATATATTTACATTGTACATAAGCGTATAAATTTGCCGTGCACAGGTTGTCTCAATAATAACGTACACACACACGTATATATATATATATATATATATATATATATATATATATATATATAATAAAATCCTTGACTCATTATTGGTATTTCGTAGTGCAATAATTCTTATGCATTTACGAGTGTAATATATATTTTTTATTATATATTATTTATGTTTTAGCGTCAAAAATGAAATTATATATATATTATATTTTTATTGATATTTTCTGCCCACAATATAGAGAATAGCGCAACTTTTAATTTATTATAAAAATAATATTTATATAAAGATTTTAAAATTATTTTTCAAATAAGAATTAAATTCATTCTTATAAAATTGGAGAATTTTTATATGAAATATTATAGATAATTCTTAGAATTATTGAAAAATTAATACATCTATTGCTTGATTTACACTGAAAATAGTTTCATGAAAAAGCCGCGTAAAATGAAATCTCAGATTTTGCTATGTAAAATTGTGTAAAACGAAATAAATTAATAATTTCTTGTTCTTCTTTAACTTTTGAATCTTCCACGGACCCCCTGAATAATACTAGGGACCCGTGGGGTCCACGTGGACCACTGGTGTAAATAGAGGTATTTCATTGTCTTAAATAAAAAAGTAAGAGATTTGAAAGATTTTTTTATTGATAAATGAAAATTTCATCATAGTGCAAGTTCAAATACTTAATTTTTCTATATGTTAATCACTTTGAAATTGTGTTTTAACAACTTAGGGTCATTTTGGACATCGCCGATGAGTCACTAGTATGAATGCTATCATAGAGCGCATGCTCAACTATAAACATGTGGGTTATAGTTTATTACACATTGATGTGGGCACGCATCGTCGTTATTGATAAAACACCGGACCGGATAACAACCGGTAAAAATACAGAGAGTGTCAAAAGATAAAAGTGAAAATACGTTAGAGCGTATCGTTTTCGGAACGTCCGATGCATATTTGTATTCGAATTCGTATGTTAATAAAAAAATATCCAATAACGATTTTGGAAGATGCATTTTTTGGATTTGTATGCAAATAGTGTGTATTTTTTTTTTTTTTTGGGTCGCACTGTTGCGTTATCTGCGTCAAAGTCGCTATCAGCGGTGTGAAACAAATATGAGGGACAGTAGAGGACAACCGGAACAGACGATCGCATGGGTGTAGTCTTTTATTAATTATATATTTTATTTCTTAATTTATTATTAATATATATATATATATATATATATATATATATATATATATATATGTATTATATAAATTCGTTGTATTATTATTATTGACATGTAGTTATAATTTACAGTTAAGAGATTTATTTTCATATGAGTTTTTATAACAAAATCGAACATAGTATAATTAGTTGTAAAATATTGATCAAATTATCGATTCAAAATTTAAAATTTATTTTGTATAAAATTTGCAAAAAAATAAAAATGATTTTTTAAATAAGAGAAAATATTTATTTTAATTTTCAATAACAAAGAACGAGATTCCAAAGTTTAATTTTAATAATTAGAAGTATATACTTTTAATTATATGCATATATTCAATTTATTAAAATTAAATTGCAAATATTATATAAGAGTAACATAATAATGATCAAAAGTAACATAAATTAATAATTCATCTAACTAAGATATATTAACGTGATATTTTATATACTATATACGAGAGCTCGAGTCGTTCGGCGTGTGACGTCGTTGACGCGCGGCGGCGCTGGCATTTTATATATATATAATCATTGTTTCGCATCGTAAATAAAAGACGGAATATATTGTTATTAGATTGCAGAATTGTATAATTATTACTAATTATATTTCAAGTGAATTAGTTTAAATTGAAATGTTACCGATGAAATCCACCCCTGGTAATCGGTCATACACGGGCCCGGTATTGAACAAACAACGAACCCTAATAAGGCCACCTCACCTTATCACAATTTTTCCACGAACGTACGTATGAAACACGAAACTTCCATAGAAATTACTTCACATAATATTTTAACCTAAAATATACGGATTTGATTTTATATATATATATATATATAAATATAAAGCATAAAAAAATGCGTGATCTACATTTCGCATTTGTATACACGTTTGTCCGGTGGCACAGTGGGTGGCCTAGACGGCTTAACACCCATATAATAAATAAAGACAGTAACAAATAAAGGCCATTCGGACTTGTCGGATCAAATCCCATTCATATATCACGGACCCAGTGGCATTTTAGCAGTTTTCGGTGGCTTAAAGCCAAAAATCGCAAGTAAACAACCCCGTTTTGTATGCGCCACGCCTGAGAGGGTAAAAATCAAGAGAGAAATTAAAATATATATATATATATATACATAAACGTCACTCTATATTAATATAAAAATCTGAAAATATTCCAAATGAAGCAATAGTAGATCTATTTCAAAATTATCATACGGGAGGTCTAAATTAAGGAGGTAGCTCTATTTTGATGAGTGTAATCAAATTTTTACAATCGAAAAAATAAGTTAAATGTTCTGTAATAGTATTAAATTTAAAAAATGTTTTATTGCAGAAAAAGTTATAGATTCCGTTGTTATTAGATAGATTGAGACGTTTATTTATACGAAAAAAAATCGTAATTATTCAGAAAAAAAATAAGAGTTAACACGTTGACCGCCACGACAATTTTCAGAAATCTTGCCAAAAATAATCATTTTGATTTAATCACATATTAAAAACTCTAATTCTAGTGCATAGTAATCAACATAAAGTATAAAAAAATGCGTTTTTTTTTAAAGTTATTACGAATTATTATCTCGTAGTTGGTTAATTATATTTTCGTTCAGAAAATATTTATCGATTTTAGAATTGATTAATCGAGATTACTCGTATTTGGCGTCTTGTAAAAGAACGTACGAGTTATCTCGCAATTAGCAGTCAACGTGTTAAATACTTCCATATTCTGCTATGTGATATCGGACACTAACAAAGTTTTGAGTTTAATTTTAGCTTTCAACGTCTAAATATGCTAATTCGACTTACACAACAACAATTGCTTCATACGTCTAATATAATCGAATAAATTCTAACGCTATGCGATTATAAAATAAACAATTACGTCGATATATCATATTTTTACAATAGATACGTTACACTGTCAGATTTCGGGATGGGCATTTCATATATTTAGCGGGCATTTTATAAATTCCCGACGATGACATTTGGTACATCGTGGCCATTATGATCTCATCCGTTTCTTCTCCCTCGTGAATGGGTGCAGCAAGTATTGCCAAAACATAGTCTCGTTTCGCAATATTCGATAAAATGTTATACGCTTTAAATATCAATTTGTATTTTTTTTTACAAACCGAAAAATTGTACGATATATAAACGGCATCGTACAACGTGTGTTATAGGCAATATTTTAATTTAAAAATAACGATTGTCGCGGAACAAAATTGAAATTATCTCGTATACAAACAATAATCATAGTGAACTGTCAATTCTGAATATAATTGAATATATTTCTATTGCAAAATCGACACAATGATCGTTTTTATATAATGATTGAATTATGTAAATTACCTTTAACACGTAGATAAATAGATACGAAATTCTATCGATGACAGATTGTATATTTATAATGCGTGTTTCATTTTTTTTATTCTAAATATCACATTCTTGAGTATTGTGCGTTGATTTATGAAAACTTCGTGCTTTTTTTGTATTAATTTCTAAGACAATTTGTTTCACGTCATGTTGCATAAATATTATGCATTTTTATCGACGATTTATCGCGCGATATAATATTCATAGATCAAAATCCAAAGAAAAATATTAATATATAATAATAGTAAAAATAAAAACAAAAAAAAACACATTATTGCAAAATAATGAATGCCGTTCTAGACCTTCACATGTCTAAACCATTTTTTTTATATATATAAAAAGCGTGAGATATTTATTCGATTTATTTTATTATAAGTGTATATATTGCGATTTTTGGCTGCAGTATTCGAAAATGCGGAAAATCACATCGTATGGGGGGTTGATAATCTTGTTAGGGGTTGTGGCGTCACGATTTTGCCACGTAAAAAAGGAGAATAGTTACTCGCCAAACTATACTAATTGAACAAATGGACGATTCGTCAAATAAAATAGCCGGATATACTCGTAAAGGTACATCGAATAAAGGATACTTATATATACAATAAAATTGATTCTGTCCAATGTATTCCTGCAGGATGCACATTTAAAAACGAGTTCATATTATAACAGGCATGTGGAACAAAAAGATCGTGAGCCATGTGCGGCCCGTTACATATATAAAATTAATATTTAAAAGTAAATTTTGTAGTGAACAGTTTAAATAAATTAAAAATGATATTTGCTTATCTTGTTAGTATTTTTTTTTTCAATAAAGCGACCCACGACTGAGTATAAAAGAGCTCATGTGGCACACAATATGCAAAGAGTTTAACACACCTGCCGTAAAGAATTTATGGGAAATCATATATCATGGAATGCGAATCGACGAGAAGAATCGAAATTTTCAGCAAAATTATGAGGATTTTTCGCATCAAAAATCGCGATTTGCAAACGGAAACGGGAATTTTCAACGCTAAATTGCAAAATATTTGATATTATAAATATTTTTTTCTTTTTTATTATTAAAATATTTTTATAAATATTTTTTTGAAAAAAATTAGGAATTAATATAATAGATTATCCTAATTCTGTTGTACCTAATAATATTTACGAAAATTAAAATTTAAATTTTTATATCAATTTTATTAAAATAGCATAGGTTACTATTGCATATATTATTCAATTCCTTGAATTCTATTTTAAAAGTTGGATACATAGTATTTTTACTAAATATTTTTTTTTATTTTTAACTTGATTTTGCAACTGACATTTTATTATTAATATAGGTATATTATATACAAAATATTTTTTTTTATAGATAATAGAAATTGAACGTGCAGTTGAAATCTTAATCTCCAATGAAAATATGTATATTGAAACAACACGATTTATTAATTAATTCATTGCTCCATAAATCTATCACGAAATGAATTCCTATATAGAACTAGTCATAAATTGCAAAAGACTTAAATATATTTATTACTACAATAAACTATTAATTAGTGAAATTGTTTACTGATTGCCGCTAAAAACTCGCCTTGATAATTTATTATAATATATTAATTAGCCTCGATATTTATTTATTTTTTCGATTCAATAATTATTCATCGTATAATTAAAAAATGTTCCACTTTCATTGTCGATTATTTTTCTTATATAAAATTTATAATTTATTTATACTATTAAAATTTATATTTGTCGAAGTGTTGTAATAAATTATTTTAACACTTTTTTTTCAATAATTATTATTAGTAAACTTCGAAAAAGGCTTACGAAACTTTTTTTTGTATTACATAACAGTCTTTATTAAATCGTAGCTAATAGTTTAAAATTAGACGTTCTCAAGGAAATGTTTATAACTAAATTAAAAGCTGATTTCTGTCGAAACGTGAATGTGAATTATAAATAATTTTCTCAATTTATTTGTACTCATCTTTCACTTATTTTATAACTAAAACGTAATTATGTATTTGCATATATAATAAAGAAATTGACGTAAATTCTCTGTAAAAAAGTTATACATTATTATTGATTTTACTGTAAATTAATTTATTATATTTTTTTTATCATTAATACAAATAAATGTTACTAATTATATTTTTTTTTAGAATTTTTATAAAATCCAATATGCGATCAAAATTTATTACTTCGACAAGGACGATGGGAGTAAATCATAATATCATAGTTCAAGTATACAAATAATTCATACTATGCTAAAATAATAAATAAATCAGAACATCGCACGTTGAAATTTATTATTGTACTATATATATATATATTTTTTTTTTAACTCTTACATTCGATATTTAAATTCGAGATAAAAAATTGAAAAAAAATATTTGTAAAAGTATGTCAGAAAAATTTGTATTATATATATATATATATATATATATATATATATATACACCTTAAAATGTTAAAATGAAATAATTGGCGATTTTTTTGTTAACAATTTATACGTTTAATATTAATTTTGATATAATAAATATAATATTTAGAGAATAATCGACGACGTTTCCTTTGGAATATTTCACGTTTTTTTATTTTTGCAATAATTGTAAAAAATAATAATATAACGATAATTTACGGCGTCGTAAATTGAACAAAATGCGAATGTTTTATTGTATTACATTTATAACTTTTAGTTTTAAATGTGAATTTTATATTGAAAAAATATATTTTTGAGAATATGTATGTGTTTAGAATAATATTATCGTTGTAAAATGGAGAGGGGGGCAAATTAGATAAATGAAATATTTTTAAAATAATAATATAATAAATAAATAAATAAATAAATATATATATATATATACATATATATATATATATATATATATATATATATATATATATATATATATATATATATATATATAGTTTTTTTATGAAATATTATGTATTTTTTTAAATTTTAATAATTCATTAGAATAATATTTTTATTAAATAAACACGTTGACTGCCAATACGAGTTATTTTGTAATCTCTTCCGTGTCGAGATTTTTGTTATAAAAGTCTTCTTTTGTTATAAAAGATTCGTAAGACCTTTTTAATAAGATACATTTTTCATTATTATTATTTTTTTGATTATAATTATGCACTAGAATTATAATTTTTAATAATATAATGTGATTAAATCAAATTATTATTTTAGGTTAGATTTCTGAAAATTGACATTGCAGTCAAAGTGTTAAGTCTCACATTTTAATATTTTAAACGTAGAAAAAATCTCGTACTATTAAGATAAAAATTGAAATATTACTTATTTTTTTAAAGAAGGAAATGAAAATAAATATACACTTTTTCAAGTTCGATCTTGTCATATATGAAATATATATCTCGTGGATTTTTCTATATATATATATATATATATATATTTAAATAAATATAATTTATAAATTTCCTCCATGATGATATTGAAAGTCGAAAATCAATATTCAAATATTCACCTGAGAAATATTCTCGTACATCCAAAAGTCGGAACAAATCTCTAAAGTTCATCATTCACAAAGCACGATGCGAAAAATTCAACATTTAACCGTTGAACGGACGACAACGTGACTCATTTGCGCTCGATTACCAACAGTTTTCCATCGCTGAATTTTTTTTAATAAAACGCACATTATAATATTATTTATATTTTATAGGTATATATATATATATATATATATATATATATATATATATATATATATATATTTATATATGTGTTGGCGTTTATCTGAAAATTACGATCGGTTCGGCAGTTTAGCACGTCTGACATGGGACCGTTTTGTGGAAGAAGCCGGTGTATTATATGGCGAAGATGTTCACGTGTCGGCCACATCGTGACCGGTCCTCAAACGCGACTTATTGCCTAACCGTTTTTGCTATTTTGCTATTTCCAGCTATAAGAGAATATTGGGGTCCGACGGACTCGCTTGTCCTAAACGTGCAATCGTGTACGATATAACAAATGTAAAAGACAATATCGAAACAATAATAATGACCGCGACTTCGCTTTCGGAAGTCTTCCGATGCGATTCATTCATAAAAAAAATATTTATGGCTATAAATATAAAAAGATGATTAATAATTCGAGATATATTATGCAGTCGAATCTTTTTTTGTGCGGTCTTTTTGTATGCGATTTTTTTTGTGCGTAATACGAATCACATGTGTGTGTATGTACATATTACATCAGTCAATTAATGCGGCATCTAATAACTGAACTTTTTTATAAGTTCGATTTTTTTCTGCTGTCACACAAAAAAAAGGTTTGACTGTATACTCCGGTAAAATTAGACGTTTTTGATGATTTTTTTTATATCGTGAAATTTCTTTCTGGAAATATATTCTACATAACGAGTTGAACGAGGATCAGAAGAGTTCCCACCTCCAAAGAGGGAGCTTCCCTCCGAAAATCACGAAAAACCTCCAAAAATTCGACCGTTTTTGAGTTTTCCGGATTTATCTCAAAAACCATAATTCGGATTGAAAAAGTGTCAATGAATAAAATATTGCTCATAAAATTCTACATTTAAAATGTTATATTAATAATTTGCGTAATTGTTACTGATTTCCCGTAAAAAGTGCTCGAAAATAGGCCTAAAATGGACCTCTCGGCCAAAAATTTTCGTTGCGCGGTTTTGGTAACGATTATTTCAAAACAGGTTGATTTTACGGGGGTATCGAAGAGAAAAAAAGATGTAGAGCAAATCCTGCTCTATAATAATCACTTATTATATTTTAAGTTAATTGTTTGAGTTTTTTCAAAATTTGAGTTTTCCCGATTTTGATCCGACGTTTTTGCACGGTAGTCTGGCAGTTAAATGGATTTTTTAATGATAAAAATATCGATATCCTGAAATTTCTTTCTGAAAACGCATTTAAAATAATAAGCTGTAATTGAATACGAAAAGTTACATCCTCCAAAGAGGGAGCTTTCTCTTATATTTACCGAAAACCACCCAAAATTTGACTTTTTTCAGTTTTTCGCTTACAACTTAGAAACTATTACTCAAATTGAAAAGATGTTCAAAAACAAAATATTCCTTATAAAATTCTTCATTAAAAATGATATATTCATAATTTGCGTAATTGCGTTAATTTTCTCTAGAAAAGCCCTCAAAGTAGAGGATGCCGCGTTGACAACAGGGGTGTTTTTAGAGGTTTCGACAAATATCTCAAAACCTATCAACTAGCGCCCAATATTTCTTCATATATCGTAAAGAACAGGATTTTTTCTATTGGCTAATTATAATTTACTTTATTTGAACTTAGGATATTACATTTTTTTTGGCGCTTAAAGTTGAGCATTTTTTTTTAACTTATTTTCTTATATTTATATCAATATGTATATTGCATCTTGATTTACTTTTTAAATTTATGTAAAAATCTAATATCATGATTATTTGATGAAAAATAAGCCTGATCCTTTTTTCTTTGACAACCATATGTATTATATTTTAGTAATAGAAACTTTTTATTAAAAACTATACTATATTTTTATTTATTTTTTGAAATTCATATAAAAATGAAATACAACGTTTATTCGAGAAGAAATACGTCTGATTCATTTTTCTTTAATAAAACCTGCACTATATTATATTTTAGTAATATTATAGTTATATGTATATTGTAACAAGATTTAAATTAAATTATCAAATTTTTCTGTTTAGTATTATTTCCAGCGTATTATGTTTTTTCAGCAATTAATTTAAAATTTCGTTAATAACAATATAATTTTTATATTAAATTTGAACTTCAGTTTTGTAACATGTATTATATGGTATTTTTTTACATGTAATTTATTTTCATATCATTGTATTGAATTTTCTTGAAATAATAATATTGTTATAAAATAAGTTGAAATATTTTAGTTTTATTTTTTTTTAATTCACGATTTTATAATCTTTTAAAGGTTAAAATTATTATATTTTATTAAAATATATTTAAACTTCACAAGACTTCATGGAGAGATGAAAAATAATTGACCTGATAAATATTTTTTTTCGTTATATAAAAAATATATTCTTATATTTATCAATAGAGAGAATATATAAAGAATCAAAATTAATTTCCGTTTAAATAAAATTAATGAGAAATTTAAATAATAAAATAATTTTTTAAACTATATTTTGTTTAACGATTTTATCACTCTAGTTATTAATTTCGAGCTGTGCGGTTTGCTAATTTTTACTTTGTAACTTTAAATAATAACAAAAAATTAGAATGGAGCCTATTTTACCTTCTACATCGAACGTTGAGGATTATGCCAAAGGAATGAAAGCGAGACGTGGCTCTGGAAAATCATCAGCAAAGTCTTTTCCCAGACGTCGAAACAGAAGACGATCGGGCGGCAGGAGGCCTACTTCATCACGGAGTAAAAGCCGGTCATCCAGAGGAATGTCCAGAAAACGCAGAAGGGGAAGACGTTCTAGATCAAGAAAATCTCTTCGGCGTCGTTGAATTGACTGATTATTTCTAAAATAAAATTATTGAACTAATACAACATTTTTTTTTGTATTATAATAAAATTATAATTTAAATAAAATATTAAAAAAAATATTGTTACTTTTGTCAAAGTGTAAAAATTTTCTTAATAAATATTGTATATATATATATATATATATATATTTGGTATGAAAAATTATAATGATTTTTTATTAACGATTTTTTTTTATTTTAACCCTTTTCATCTTAAATTATGAAAGAAAAAATATTGTGTTTTAGTTTATTTATAAGTCGCCTAATAAAGTAATAAAATAATAAAATAAATAAAGTAATAAAATATGAAATATTATTGTTGACATTAGAAAGGAAATTTTTCGTTCTCAAAATATTTGCATTTTCCTATAATTATATATAAAATTGAAATTATACCGTAATTATGTATGTAGCGTACATGATCATGTGCTGTTACAAATACGAGTCGACGACGTATAGAGCAACTTAAGCGTTTAGCAATTATTTAACACGTTTTTGAATCGAAATTTAGATCGCGACAATTTATCGTGTTTTCATTGATCATTTCAGATCTTATCAGTTTAACATCTATTAATCGAATACGGCCTTCTTTAAAATCCAGCGCTTTTCAATTTTATTATTATTATTATTTCTATATTAAAAATAAATATTATGAATTAAATATAAAATTAAAAATTTGTATGCGATTAATAATATTAAACAATTTTTTTTTTCAATTTTAATCCCGGCACATCGTTATTATATTTTCTAAATGCGCAGCGAACACGGATTGACAACGACTGGTGTTTACGAATATTTGTATGCACGTACACGTGTTTTCTCGATTGCACTTTTACTGAACAGATAATATCGGACATATTTTGTTAAAGTTCACATAATTTCAAACAAATTTTTTAACGATTTTGCGTAACATCGACGCAAAACTACGTACGTCCTGTAAAATTATAGATAACTTTAAAAATTTTGCAACATATTGCAGCTTTAATGCGTTCGTTCGCATACTTTCTAATGATTTATGAATTATTATATATATATATATATATATATATATATATATATATATATATATATATATATATATATATATAGAAATATGTGTGTGTATGTGCGCTCGTTTAAAACGAATGATTATTGAAGTTTTATTGATCCATTAATAATATCTGATAAGGCAAAAAAAATCGAGAAAATTATTGAATCCGAATGATGGCTATTTAATTTTATTAATATTCGTTTTATGATTCTGTTTTCGTAATTTATTTATTTTTTTCATTAACTTTTCATATCTCAATATGATTTTATTGAATTTTATTAGATGATAAATTGATAACAATTCAAGGAAAACGTTATAATATTAATTTATCAACCGATGCGATTTTACTCTTTAATTTTCTTGTATGAAATATGTACGTTTTAGCATTTTATTATAATTTTTAAGAATGAAAGAGGATGTATATATATATATATATATATATATATATATATATATATATATATGCATAAATTATAGTAAACCAAAACTAATTATTCTTGTTCCTTGGAATTTTTTTTCATCAAAGATTATTTAAAATTGTAAACATTTCATTACATATTTTACAATAAAATATGATAGATATGTATTTATTACGTTATCTATTAGATTTTTTGATGTTAAAAAAAACTAATATCATCTTATAAATTCACTTGTCTTAAACTACTACTGGATCACGACTTTTCTTCAACAAATATATTATTACAAGAAGATCATATTTAGAAATCAAACTGAATTTTAATCTTATATATTTCTATATAAGATATCATCTTACACCTGCGTTGTTAGACTATCCGAATCACGACGTCTCATAGACAAATATGAACCACAAAGAGAAAAAAAAATAGTTAAAATCGTCGTCTTTTCACCGCGCTGACCGTCTTTATGCACTTTGCACCGGTGAAAGTGCATCATGATCGTGTATTTAAAAGTGTGACTGGATGCAAAACTTGACTATGGTCTATTATCTAGCCGCAGATCCCATACAAATCGTGTCCACATAATAATAGACGATGAGGTGTTTCGTCACCGTATTTCGCTTGTGGCGCAACCGCAATAGACTATAGTGGAAAACAGACCCGTCCTTTATTATACGAATATATATTTATAAAAGTCTATAAAACATTAAAACTCCTACACATTTTACAAAAAAAAAACACACACATATCTATAAGTAATAGAGTCTTCAATATGAAGTACGTCATAATTCATTTTTTTCCAATGATGCAGTTGTGAAATTGAATTTTTAATAAACGTATATACAATATATTGTCGAAATTCTCATGGTTTTTACTGTTGCAATTTTATGCGGCTATCTCATATTTAATATTCTGAACGTTTCAATTCAATTAACTGAGTACCATTTATAAAACACAAGTGTTGTTTCGTCGTTAAACATTTCGATTTGCGTTGCTAATTTTTATTAAATTTCATGTAAAAATGAAATATATCGATTTGTATTTGTAATAGTGAACGAGCTTGTTTCGATTTGCGTCGTCTTTTTTCGGTCCCAATTAACAATGCAAATCGAGGTTTTAGTGTATATTATATATATATATATATATATATATATATATATATATATATATATATATATATATATATATATATATATATTATATAGAAATACAAATATTATTTAATCCACGATAGTAATATGCTTTCGTTCGATGTTACATATTGATCCTTTTGATATATAAATCTATGATAATAAATTATATAATACAAAACACATACTGAATTAGTTAGAATGTTATCAATATAGATTTAACTGTCAGTTTTACTCGATAATCTCATTAGTGTAACCGTTTATTGTCGATTCGCTAAATAAAAGTTTCTATTTATATTTTTAGAAATTTGCGATTCCATTTTCAGAATCGAATTGTCTCGGATTTATATGCATTTAAAATAAATAGGGTTAAATTTATAATATAAAAAAAATATTATAAATTTATTGCGAATGATTTACGGCTTCATCGCAGCATTGTGATTTACGATTTCTGACATATATACGTACCCCGAAGGCTCTATGACGCATGCGGTACGAAATCAATTGCTCAATCGTAATTTATGTTGTGATTTTGAACCGACGCGATAAAACCGTTAAAGTTAACTGCGCCGCCGAACGCGTTTAAACGCTTATCGTTTGAACGTCACATATCATCGATCGATTCAATTTTTACAATTTTATCAATTAATTTTATCTATGATGAAAATTCTAGTGTCAAAAGGATACATGTACTGAATTTTTACAAATAAAATTTTATGCTATAAATGTGAGAATTTGTTTTAGGAATGGAATCATTTTATGTAAGTCAATCTATTATCTAACATTTGTGCATTGTATAAAAATAAATAAAATTTATAATATATTAAAATTATATATATATATATATATATATATATATATATATCCTATTTATATGCAACATAGATTATAAAAACAGGTACGTATATTAAAACAAAATATTAATCAAAGTCACTATATTTTCATTCAATATTATCAAATTTCAATATAAATATATATATTTTATATTCCGAAAAAAATCACTTTTCTTATTTTTTTAGCACTGCCTGATTCTGTATTATGTAAATAGACATTCGCTCAATTATTTATCGTTCGCAATAAATCTTCTCATTCTCATAAACTCATAATGACATCAACATATTTAGATATACACACAAAATAAACGTATTATAATTTATTTAAATCAAAAATTGTATACATCGATTAAACAAATTCCATATAACACTTTGATCAAAAAGTAAGGTGAATTTGTTTATAAAATGTAAATTCTATATTTATTCTTCCAAATCAATTTCATTCCCTTCAAAGTAATCCCCATCCGATTAAAAGCACATTTGACAACGTTTCTTTCAGTCCTTGAAACAGTCGGAATAGTGTTTTTCGATTCGGTTTTTATCTACTGAATCGTGTCAAAACGGCGTCTCCGCATTGGTCTTTTGAGTTTGCTGAATAGCCAGAAGTCGCACGGAGCCAAATCAGGTGAATATGGTGTTTGTGGAACAATATGAATCGAGTTTTTGAATCAATTATCATTATCGTGATGAAGAAACCAAGAGTTGTAAAAACACGCGTAACTCGGAGATAATTAAACCTTTTGATAAACAGACACTTGGCAAATGTTTTAGACAGTCCTATCAACATAGGAAAAAAAATACAATTTACCTGCCTTCCTAATGCCCAGGTGTTTTAATAAACAATTTTATCACAGTAATATTATCAATAATCAGCATATCTCAAATAATCATCAGATTACGATTAAGTTAAGAAAATTTTAATATTCGAATTAATATATTAATGGAGTACGTTGATTTTGAATTACTTAATAAACGTATAATTTTCTCACGTTGCATACGTGCCAATTGAAAGTGTACATATTTATAATACGAATACGTACAGAGTGTTGTATTTTAAAGAATTATTTTTATTTTTATTAAAAAAAAATAATTTTCACATATTGATAATATGTGATTAATTACGAATTAAATATATATACATCGAGTTAGTGTAAAAAAATATCGGTCATAAATCGACGTGATTGGTACGGATTTTAATATTGGATCACACTGTATATGCAATTGCACATCGACAACGTTTTCTTATATAGAGGAAGAGTCGTGTCCGTGTGGTCAAGTGAATACATTCACTATGAGATAGTTCAACATGTTCACGAGTTGGTGAATGTTAGACTAAGACTAATGACCGGGACGATATCGGGACTAAGACCGTGGAAATCGCACTTTAACCATTATTATTATACGGTTTTCAGAAACGGTCATTAATTCAAAAAACACTTCGGATTTTATACAATTATTATTATACGGATATAAATGCATGCGATTTATTGCTTACGAATAATGTCCGATTTGAAATTTTTCAGACACAATTAAATCGACGAGCATATAGGTATTATATATTATAATTACTTGCCGTTAATCGGTCAATTATTATGTGAATATATTAATTGATTATTGTATTGTCATCGAAAGTGAATCATTATACAAAATTTTAATTCAATCAAACAACGGAAAGTGCTCGAAAAATCGATTACAAAAATCCATCCAGACAAACAGACAAGTGAAAGTTTAAAATTATAATATATAAAGTTGAAAAAAATGATTAAATAACTAAGAAAAATGTAGACACTTGACTAGGCATGTCAAAACTGGCAAGTTAAGGGTAAAAAAACAGTTAAATTATACATAATTAAAACATATAAATATATGACAGGGGAGATGAAACTACGGATCGCGAGCCACATGCGTTTCTTTGAAGAATTATTTGTGGCTCTCGATAAATGTACCACAGTTCCCTTTTCATTTTTAATTATAAAAAAATATTAAAAGAAGTAAATTAAAAGTGTGTAAATAAATAAAATTCTATAAAAAAATAATATCTTTTTTGCATACCTTTTTAATACGTATTTAATGGCGGCTATCAAGAAGCTTGGCTACCCCTGATATATAATATATTAATTCTATAATTTGTGTAAAAAATTATAAATATTTTATACTTCAATTTGTGTACGAAATTCGAAACGTTGCAAAAAAAAAATAAGAAACAGTTAAAAATTTTAAAGTAATACAACAATTCAATTAATTAATTACAATGGTTTAAACATAAATATTATATAAAAATGGCATCGTAATTACTATCGTTGAAATTTATTACGATATATATAAACTGTGTGAATTTTTAAATTGAATTATTTACAATTTATATGTTACTTTAATAACATTGTGTTTAATTTAATCGAAACGTATAAAATAACAGTTAATTTCGATTTACAATATTACATTGTAATAATTTCTATATATATATATATATATATATATATATATATATATATATATATATATATATATATATATATATATATATATATATATATATATATATATATATATATATATATATATATGGTAACATGTATGAGAAAACTATTGTTTTATAATGTTTATATTCTTTTCTATTTTCCGGTTTTGAGTGTATGTTTATTATGTATCATTAATTCGTGATAATTAATGAATTTTTTTTGAAATATTAATTTAGTTTAATTTTTTTTTTTTTTTTTTTTTGAGAAAAAAAAATCAATCAATTTGAAAGATTTAACGGAATCAATGTTGAAACGTTGTTTGAAAAATTTAATTTTCCGCAAAATTATCTGAAATTTTCCCCCTCGATTTTCCTATATATATACCATATTCGATGCACAACTAATTTTATGTCTCAATTAGGCTCGACACTATTCGATTCGGCTGAAAGTTAGCGATTCGTTCGCGCAATTTGCTTCCACTAACTGTAAATTTTGCCGAGCGAAACCTACGCGCGTTCGACTATCGGACGAGCGAGCCTCGTGCCCATTTTTTATCGTAGCGCAGCATCCTTGCGCGGTTAAAATCGTGTAGAATACGCTGTATGTGTTTTATTATTATTATTATTATTATTATTATTCTAAATCCTTCTCTGTTCGCCGATCGACCTTCGGACATGTAGTGCGTGCTCACGCGCGAGTTCGCATACAAGACACGATCGAATATTTTTAAAGAGTACCGTTTTATGCCGTTTGTTTTCTTAAATGAAACCTAAACGTGCGAGTTTACCTAGATTACTGTAATTTATTAGGATCTATATAATTTTCCAACATCATTTACAGTTTATATATGAATATGCATACAATTTGTTATTAATTAATTGGGTACCATTTTTTTCAAATTGTCTTAAAAATTTAAGCGAACATTTCGAACGCTTCTATTTATCGCTCATCACCAATCATAATAAATTCATCCTTTATTTTATTTACTTTTTTTTAGAAATATTAAAAAAAAATACACGATAATTAAAGATTATTTAAGCCCACCTATGAATAGTTTTCAATTCATTACAATTCGTAAACAAAGTTTACGGTTTCGACACAGATAAATTTTAATTTATCCATAATTCTGACATATGGTCAGCAATAAATCATACGCGTATGATGGTATAGAAAATATACGTAGGGAAAACGTTACACGTTCGTAATAACAAAGCGACGGTGGGTGTATTTTCATTGTATATACGAAAACGTTTACGGGAAGATATCCATAATTAGCTAACGAGAAGTACTCACCGATATATTAGCAAATACCAACACTATATGTATATAAAATAAAATGTTTTTCATTTTATTATTTTATTATTATTGACGTTATTATAAGCGAAATCGAAAAATGAGAAAAAAATTATATTATATTATATTATATTATTATCTGTGTTTTTCTAGAATGTATCCTAAAGCGTCGAATGTACTTTTTAGTATGGCGCAACGGTTATTAATCTTCTACTGGGGGGTGGGGTGGGGTGGGGGAATTGAGCCGTGTTTCTCAATCGGTGGTGCGCGATTATTATAATGCTATGTTATTATGGTCTATCACGCTTTTAACAATACGTATTTTCGACTTAACTCGGTATAAAATGTTTGATTTATAATATATACGGAATTTATTCGCGATCATCGATGATGTTTTCATTGATATTATTGCGATGATTATAATTTCATCAAATTATATATATAGACATATTTTTTTTTTAATATAGTAGTCATTTCTATTTCATTTTGTGATTTTATATTGTGATTTTTAAATTATAATAAAAAAATAATATAAATTTAAACTCCCGGTGAAATTGAATTATCTTCGAGTTATACGTATTTTTACAACTCTCGGTTTCTTCATCACGATAATGTACCATGTCATACTGCATTGATTCAAAAACTCGACTTATATCGTTCCACAACCACCGTATTCGCCTGATTTGGTTCCGTGCGATTTCTGGCTATTCTGCAAACTCAAAAGACCAATGCGGGGACGCCGTTTTGACATAATTAAGGAGATAAAAACGGAATCGAAGGTCTCGAAGGCTATACCAGAGAAAGACTATTCCGACTGTTTCGAATGCTGAAAAAAGCGTTGCAAAAGTGGATTACTTTGAAGGGGATGAAACTGATTTGGAAGAACAAATAAAGAATTTACATTTTATAAACAAATTCACCTTACTTTTTGATCACAGTGTTATATTTTAGGTTGAAATTTTTAATAATTCTTGAACCATTATAAATTTATAATAAAATTTGTTTAGTATTTTAAAAAAAACGATCATTTTTCAATATTATAAGACAGTATTTTAAATATAAAACTGTCTTTTCAAACACGTTCTTTTCCTTTTATTCGCTGAACCGATTCGAATATGTAAATTCGAATGTGTGCATCGATACATCATACGTCCTCGTGCCTTCCAGGTATCTATATTCACCACGAAGACTGAAACTAAAAAAAACAGAATAAGATATATATATATATATATATATATATATATATATATATATATAATATAATATAAACAAATAACAGAACGCGTGCATCGTATCAGAACTTTCATGAAAATCTTCGAGTCTTGATTTTCTTCGCTTCTGCGACAGAAACTGAGGGTCTAGTCTCCGCTTCTGGTCTCCTCTTATGATACTGATATAGAGGAAAATGTATACGGTGGGTCCTCAAGAGAGATGTATCTTTGTGCCGGTTCGTTTGACAGATCACGAAAATGTTCCGTTCTTCGCTATTTGTATGCGGTGGTATCTTGTTCACGTGTGATTGGTGCCGCAGAGAACGTGTAATCGTGCATTATTTACCCCCCTTCCCCCTCAACCCCGGGTGAATAAAAAATAGAAAAAAATATTTAATATATATATATATATATATATATATATATATACATATATATGTGTGTGTTCAAATAGACAAACTTAGACGAGTGTCTAAATATTTTAAAAGAGTGCGTTTTCATTTTTTAGGCGGTTCGGAAAAAATGCGCGACTTGTGGTAACTTTGTAAATTTTGCATAAGGTCCTATAACAAAAAAAAAAAATAATAATCTTTGATAAATTGTTTATATATTTTTTTTTATAAGTTTCACTCGTCTGTTTGTCTGGATGGAATTTTGTAATCGATTTTTTGAGCACTTTCCAATGTTTGATTGAGCTGAAATTTTGTATACTTGTTCACTTTTGATTACAATTTAATAATCAATTATTAGATTTACAAAATAATTGACCAATTAGTGCCAATTAATTATATTGTATTTACGATATAATTGCCACTAATAATGTGTGTTATGACGATAATACAATAATATTATTAATACAGTGGTGCAATTGTTATTATTGGCAATAAAATAATACAATATAAAAGTGTGTTTTTTTTTAGAAAAAAAAAATATTTTTATACAGTTATTAAATATATCAAGACTTAATTTTTATAAATACCATATAATCACAGATAAATAAAAGTATTTTTCATACATTTATTTCAGATTAATTCCAAAAAATGTAATATATAATATTAAAATAATTTTGCAGTTCAATGACTGGAAATTAATCCATTAAATATAACAGTATTTTGATAAAATTAAATTTTACATATTTATAATGCTTTCGAAGTCAATTTTATACACTATTTATTGTGTTAAATACGTGTGTATATATTATATATGAACACTCAATATAATAACAGTTTTATAATTTCGCGTAAAATTCAAATAGAATTTTATTAATATATTATATATTGAAAACATAGAAATCACGATGTGATTCAAACTGCGAATTTCACTTTTATAACCGCGAACGTTGAAATTTATTAACTTATACAAATTGTGTATCGATTTAATTTCTGTCCCTCGTTTTTCGTCGTTTTACGATAATAAGATTATTACTTAATATTAATGGCATAATAATAATAATAACAACAACAACAACGATGACGATGGTCGACGTGGACGAAGACGTCTACGAGTCGGGCAAAAAAAAAAAACTATGGACAATTTTGACACTAATAATGGTAAATAAGCTCGGCTTTCTGATCACGAGTCCATTTTAGCAACTTAATAAGATCTGACCGCAAGAATTCCGGTGGAATCGCGTAAACCGATTGCATAAACGCAACACGATAAAAGGAGGTTGTGGTTAATGTGGAAAAATTAGAAATTATGTCCCCCAAACAGAAGGCTAAAAAGCTGTTATGCAAAACGATAAATATATATATAAACGTAATGCGTATATATAATAAAAATAATAAAATATTTTATTCATTTATAGTGAAAGCTTATTTCAATGTATGTTTTCTAAATGTCCTGTTTTTTTTTAGAACTAGGATTAAGTAGAAGCATATATTGATAATTATGTAGTAAAAAAAATAATGTTAACCCCGCATCTTGTTAAAAAAGAGGCTTTAACTAGTTCTAAAAAGATGGTCTTTAATGCGAAACAATTGAGTAAAGGCCTACGAATGTCAAATAAACTGTATGATTTTTTTTTTAATGAAATTTTATCAGTTTATGGAAAGAAATCTCATTTTTAAAAAAGTAAATTATGAATGCCACAGTTGAATGTTAATCTAAATCAGCGGTTTTTAACCTGTGATACGCAAAAGATTATTTAGGGATACGCAAAAAAAATATTATGGCGGAAGATATAAAAATTACACACACGCATATATATATATATATATATATATATATATATATATATATATATATATATATATATATATATATATATATACTAAGGAGACAATCAGGTAAATTAATGAAAAAAAATTGGGAAATGCTGATCTAAAGTGAAAAACATTTTAAAAGTGGCAAAACTAAAAAAAAATTCTAAAATATACTGTTAAAAATAATAAATAAATTTTATTTAATATGTGTTTATTCCCTGTGAATAAAGAAACTTTTACTATATATTGAATACTGATATACTATTCCTTTATGTCATTTGAAAATTATATTAAAATATATTGTAGTAATATCGTTTTATTTTAACGATTTTACGATTGATGAGAAAATTCACACCATCTTATTTTAATACTGAGAGAATTTTTAAAAATAAAAAAAAATATACTATAAAAATAATATGAATTATTTAAAGCTTTAAAGAATAAAAACAATACGAATTATTGAGTAATTGATTATATAATATTTATGTCAAAATTATGTCATGTATTATAATAATCAAGATTTATTAATAATTTTTCATTTTATATTTTAATAAAATACTTTTAAGGTTAAGTCTCGATTCATTACGGCGAATATCGTAAACTTTTAACACGCTTAGCGCGGACTCGATAAGAATTAATTTTACGACGGCACCATTGCATTTTCTTAAACGATCGTTTAACGTTCACGTAGCGTTTTTTTATTTTTTTTATTTTTTGTATTTTGTTACCTTCGCTGCAATTGTACAGTATTTTTAATATGTGCTTACAAATCGTAGAACGGACCTTACCGTTTTTTTTCAAAGATATTCAAAGACATTCAAAGATACACAATAAACGCCGCATTTCATATCTTTTCAGCAAAAAGTCTTTGTTTTTCTATTATTTTATTTACTATTTTGTAGTTGTATAACTTCGTATTTGTTTGCGCAACATCCTAATAAATGAATGATCTTCTTAAACTTTTAATATCAGAGGTTATCAAATTTTATAATAAAATATGTAATTAACATGACTTTGGTTAACTTTACTAATATTGCTATTTTTGGAATACAAATAAGCTTCCATCTTGACAATTTTTTTTTTTTTGAAAAATTGAAAAACCTCTGCCTGGTCAAATCGATACCCGTAAATAAATTGCACATAGCATTTTATGAGTCAGCTCATTTCTATGTCTATTCTTCTGCCGGTCGATAATATTTTCTCTTACGTATAAAATTAATTTGTGTGGGTCTCTTCATGGTTTCCTCTCGAAGACCATACGTTTATGATTCATGCGCGTTATTATTTAACAATTCCCCATTTCTGCATCATTGCCATCTTTACGATTTAACGGCACGCGAAAAACGATCAGCATTTCTTTTTCTTTTCGCTCAAGAAGGCATAAATCATGAATTGATGGTTCAAACTATCTATATTGATTATTGTTTAAGATGTATAGATATTTTGTATTAAAATTGATTACTTCTATTTTACTAGAATGTCTGCTATATAACACGGTTCATTATATTCAACTGGTGGATCCAATGTGTGTGTGTGTGTGTGTGTGTTAGATTATTATGAGAAAAATATTGTTTATGGTATTTTTGTATAAAAACTGTATCGTCGAAAACTATATAGTCCATCTATCAAAATCGAATTAATTTTGGATTTCAATTTTGTTAAAAATCATATAATTTTTTCAGTGACTGAAGTTAAACTAAATTATTTTCACTCTAGATGTCAGTTTATTGTAAACGATTAATATAATTCCATTAGGCGACCATCGTCGATTAAACTTAGCGCTGTTTGTTTTTTTTTTATTTGAACCATTAAATAGATTTATAAGTTTATTTGTTGCACCGAATGCGTTAAATTCTAGAAAAGAGCATAGCACAGGTCAGGCGTATTAAACCGGTCCACCCCCGTGGTGATATTAGTGGCTAATGGTCCAGATCGCAGATAGTAGTCGGTTGAGAGGACCTGCCTTGTACGGACCGGGTCGTGATCGTACTTCCTCAAGTTGGACTTCATCTCCATCTTATTCTTCCTCATCGTCTTCGTCTTCTTCTTCTTCTTCTTCTTGGCGTTTTATCTATCGCCATTCGTTCGGCCACAATAACCGTGAGGAACGTGTGAACCGACCTGTGGTTACTTGCCATCATCACGCCTTCGACTCTTATTGTTTCTGTTGTTGTTCTTGTTGTTACACACCTGACCCACCCAAAGTTCACCCTTGAACTATAGTCGTCTTATGAAAGTCGGTTTCCGTGTCGTTTTAGCAAAAATTCACATTAATTGATATTTTGCGTGACACTTTCATTAGCTCAATACTCTTTTCCTATCTAGATAATCATCAATTTCTTTGTGGCTCTTCGACAATTATATCAGGTGCGCAACTAAGTTTCCGCTGTTTGTTAATAGATGACTCCAGTAATAAGTGCTGATCGATTTTGACATATCTAAAATGTCACGAGCCAAGCTTAGATTTTAGTGAAAATGTGTGATTTTGTACCAAATAATTGTCATTTGCGGGAAGTGTTGATTTTTTTATTTTATTCGATGAAAACAGTGAGAACTTAGTTACTCACCAAATATATATATATATATATATATATATATATATATATTTTTTTTTTTTGAAATTCTGTACCAAAAATAAATTTATGTTCAATATTACACAAATAACAACTATTGATATATTTCTGCTAATAATTTCTCAAGTCTTTATAAATTTTTAACCTAACACAATGGATTGGCAGTTGAAAATATTCAGAATCAATGTAGATATATGTTCTTTCTCTTTCCACAAAATGACTACAGGTTTTGGAGACTCAACAGACGCTTTTATATACGTGTACAATAAATAAAAATAAACGTATAAATTCCATTAAATAATCGTTGTCAATTATAAAAAACGAAAACAGCACCGCGGGAATGTCTATATTGCGTTGTCTTTAATAGACCATCGACCTATCGAAATACTGTCCATTTTATTGGAATATCTCGGCTTTTTGTTACTTTTACCGCCTTAACACAGATAGAAGCTAGGAGATTGCATTTTAGAAAATGTACATCCGATGTTGTAGATATTTTTTTTTTTTTGTTAAAGGTCATTCAGACACCGATAAAACATCAAAGATGCGATCGTCGAATGTCCGACGGATTAGATTTTCATTAATTCGTACGCATATTTAAGTAAAAATAGAAGATTCTTTCATTAATCGACGTTAGAAAGTTTCTCTACGCCAAAAATTACGATCGCAATAAAAAGTGTCAAATTATTTCGTCAACATATAAATATATGTATATAATATATTATATAAATATTCGACGCGTATAAAATAAACATTATAAATTAATTATTATATATTTTTAAAATTCGATGGCAAAATGATAAATTTTTAATTAAATATACGATGATGGTTATTCAGAAATATTTCAATAATATAAAAAAAATACTCATGATGATTTTAGGTGATATCAAAAGGTAAACGTATGATATTTGTCATCTAGATTAATAAAATATTAAGCACATTTCTGTTTGAAAAAAAAAATAATATAAAGACTTCCAATTTTTAAAATTTAATAATATATTTAAAATAAAGGTTATATATGTATATATAGAAAATGATGATTCGATTTTATATCTTTAAATACAGAATAGAAAGTAGGCTAATGAGCAGTACTACAGTAGATTGAAAATAATCGATATAAATTCAGAATCTGCCGAACTTTTGATATTTAGAATCGTCAAATCTTACGAAATGCAATAACATTTCCACACAAAATATATAATATATAATGCGATAATTAATTTATAGCGCATTTTGTATATAGCTTATGGCCATTTTCGACGATTGCTCAATTCTGAGCGTGTTTAAACTTAATAAACGTAATTTTGTTTTATGACACAATTATAATCGGTCATATCTCGAGGTGGTTGGACTATTTCGAAGGGATCGTTTTGGCAAATTGCGAAGGGTCTTCGCATCTTCGATCGTAAAACGTTTCGTGCCATATATGGAAAGTCGGGTTGGCTTTTTCTTCTCGACGATCTAGAATTATAGAGCCATCATCATCATCATCATCATCATGTCTTGGCTCTCATTGAATTTCACACTTTATTGGCCGCTGAGCTGGCCAAGTCGTGAGACCATATGTGAAATTCTATAGAACCATCAATTATTCATCAGACCGCCAACACACCGCTATATATATTATATTATATATATATATATATATATATATATATATATATATATATATATATATATATATATAATAAATACAAGTATCGGGATTCGAGTTTATGAACGATACTAATAAGTCACATTTAATTTATCTGCCATTGCATGTTTTAATGCTACGTGTAAAATGATTAAAATGCATTTGAACTGTTTTAAAGTAACGCGGTCGAAAGGCGAACTGTATAATAAATCGGCTGTGGTGCAGTTTTTCCGGTTTTGAGTTTGTCTATAAAATTTAACTATGGACTTTAATTATTTTTTTTTTTGCAAGGTTAAAACTATTCTTTTTCCTTTTTTCACAAATTTTCTATTAAAATAAAAAAAATATTAATCCGTTATATTGTAGATCTTCATTTCATATGATAATTTTCTAAAGTTAACTATTAAATTATCAATTAAAAAAAATATATACAGATCTATAATTGTGATTTAATAATTTTTCATTAATAAAAAAAACACAAATTTACTTTCAATATAATATTTCATTTATGTTACCTTTGAAAATATAGTAAAATTATTACAGCACGAAAATATTATAGAATATAATTTTTAAAATAGAAATAGATTCGTGACTTGGAACTTCAACATATTTACACCATTATCAATTATACCAGCAACGATTTAATCGGATCAACATGGTGCTACAATTTTACACTGGAATTACATCGAAACATCTTACTTAGGAAAAGCTATATATTATATAATTGGATTAATATTAAATCAATAAAATTAAAGTCTTTTTTTTCTTTAGAACAAACTCTGATTATCGATCGTACACAATATTATCAATAAATCTGAATACGGCTAATAGTTTCGTGCAAAGTCTTCGATAATAAACAGTGCATTATTCGTTCGATATTCTTCCGGCGATATAAGTGCACATTACGCAAATTGACTAAACTGCACTAGTTATAAATTCAGCTATAAGAACGTTTACCGTGAATTCGCTTTGGCGAAAATGCCCTTCCTCGAACCTGTGTACATCGTATGACCCTTTTTGTACAAAATGCAAAAGCTTCGTGGGCGAGAATCGGACGAACGTGCAATATTACCTTTTCGATCCGCGAAAACCGACCATCTTTTCATCTTTCGACTCAGACGACGCAAAAAGCTGCAACTTTGTATAATGGCAATATTGGAAATAAGTCGAATCGTGATTTTCTCCATTTAGCCATATTATGAATATAGGTGTTGACAATAATATCGCTGCATTATATCCGCTTATGACAGTTATACTAAACCATTTTTGTTGCATTGTTTACATAAAAGTTCTGCGAGAATCATGTGATAAAAATCCTCCGGGATAGAACGTTAGTAAAACAACGTTAAATTATACACCTGTCGACGTTTTAGTGGCCAGTTTTTGATCTCGGCTCTAGAGAATGTGGGCCGAATGACATTTTACGCTGTCGAAAACAAGAAAAAAAAGTTTATACTGTGGCGGATTTATGTTTCATCTCGTAAACTCGTCCTACATAAACTTGAAATATAGTTTATGTCTAGAAATGTGCGCAAACAAGTGTATAATAGGACACGAAGGAGTACACATGGACGTTCAGGCATGCGGATGCGAGGATATACGCAATAAGATTTCTATCATTATACGAATATGCCTTTATAAATTGTGAAGCCACTTTCGAAGTATATTGTGAAATATTTTTAATATGTGGCATTCATTTGTGTGGATTTTTTTTTTAACTGAAAATTCATTAACTCTTCATTATTAAAAAAAGTAATGAATATCATATATAATATTAGTATGTTAAAAAATGATAAATTGTATAAATCGGCAAACTTGTTTACACACAGAGTAATTAAACATAGCTTAAATTTGCATACAAAAATAGCGACGAGATCGGCAAAGGTCCATCGCAAAGACGGTCGACTCATTTCATTCGTCTTTTCTCAATACGCACGCTATTATTTTGTACGGTGAGAATCCGAGATAAGGCCAAACAATGCGAAATTAAAAGAGCAAAGTAGCAGAGAGCGGAGAAAGAGAGAAAGAGATTCGTCCGTGTAAAAAAAAAAAAAAAAATAACACGCAACAAACTTTTGCGCCAGTTGTAAATGTCGGCGTAGCGGAGTAGTCATGCATTCGATGCAAAGGTCTCGACCAGTAAACCAGTAACCGGCAACCGGGGCTAAAGGGTTAGGAAGTATCGTCGGCTACGGCACGTACAACGGCAACGGAATATAAGACGATATTGGATTCTTTCATTCGCTTCGTGGTCGAAAGACGAATAGAGAAGCTGAGGTTTCTTCCCATGGCGCCGGCAGATGACCATCTCGTGGCCGCGTGGTCACGAGCTGAAGCCCGTGGGAGGCGACACAGCCACCGGGACACGTGTGCATGTCTACGTGCCCTTATGCTAACACATGTATATATATATATATATATATATATATATATGTTCAATTGTACCAATGCGAGCTCATCACGAACGGTCCTCGACTTTCGACACTTTAATATTTACTTGTGGTACAAACTTTTTTTGCTACTCTGACCATTCCATACTACTAGTGTAGAATTCACGGAACCATTTTTTAACCCGGTGGACCCGCTAAAACCTCCTTTCTTTCTCGTTCTATCCAGAAACACTGACAGGTAATAGCTTTGATCTAAAACGGTGTAATCTAGGCGTATTTTTCAGTCTTTCGCGAGCTCAGTCATCTACTTAAAATTAATCATTATATATGTATAATTGAAATAATTTGTTATATTATCAAAACTCTAATATTTTATCAGGACAGAAAGAGCAAGATATAGTTACTGATTTATAACACTTTTATAAAAAACAATATTTCAAAATTTCTTATAAAATACAAATTATAAAAAAAAACAACATCAATAGGATGCAAAAGGAAATTATATGGAATTAAAATACGAAATAAAATTAGTCAGTATTATTTTTATACGTAACGAATATCGAGGACTACCTTTGTATTTGATATACGAATGATGTGTATATTAAAAGGAAATTGAGTCGCCAATCGTCCACAAGGTCCACTAATGTCCCTTGGTTGAACGTGGCCGGTGGCCGCATACCCAGAAGCGAACAGCTTTATTGCTGTAACGTGAAATTTATCACTGGTTACCATCTGAAATATGGCCGTTACATAAAATGCTGTTCGTTCGTGTCGCATATCAAAAATATTTGAAATCGTGAACCGTTGCAAAAATGGCGCATTCGTTCGATTCCGCCTGAATCATGGTGTCGCGCGGATTCGAGTTTGTATTTATAGCGATTTTCGATTTAGATCGACCAGTATAATAAACAAACAGGAAACGTACGAACGATTATATAGTATATTAATAATAACGCCCGAGTCGTTGGTAACAATTAACATGATTGCACGAGACGTTTCAGCACAGAGGTGAAACAAGAACGGTGAACCGGTCATCATCATCGTCGTCGTCATTATCGTTTCGAGGTCACCTTTTCCCACGCAAATCAGTTTGCACCCGACTCTATCCTGAACCGTCATCGCCGACAATGTACGTGACCACTCTAATTGGGCGAACCTTGTTCCGCTTCTTCTTCATCGTCTTGTCGTATGTTTGTTACAAGACATTCAAATTGTCTATCGCTTTTACGACCAAATGAGAACTAGGATTCTTGTCTTCTGCTAACGATCTGCATTTATAATATATATATATATATACATACTCATAAATATTCTTGAAAATTAATTTGGATACATTTCAAAGTTGATTCGTATATCAAAAAAGTATAATATTCAAGGTTTGAAAAAAGCTAGCGATTTTATATCAATTTTAATACTACAAATCTGTACACCAAAATAATGGATTGACAGATATTATGAAAGTATTGAAATTATCCAAAATTCATAGATTTCGTTTTTTTTACCCCTAATGATACTAAATGTTTTGAAGACTAGTTAGTATCCATTTATCTCCATCTATAATAGTTCATATTGTTCGAATTTCACAATCTATAGTCTATTACCGTGTTATTTAAATTTGATAAGTAGTAAAATATAAAATAGCTAACTTCCTAATAGATTTACGAACAATAAATTGTAGGACAATATTATGAGCCAATTATCATATTTATTTGTAGGCAAGACACGAGCCAACATAACATAAGAAAAAAAAGACATAAACACATTACAATCATAATAAACATCATTTACCCCTAACGATGTGAATTTAAAACGACTATAAATTCAATCGGACAACGTTCAAGATTGAATTGAAATTCAACATCAACAACAAAGTAGCATTATTATTAATATAATAGTATAGATAAAATCTGATAAATACATCAATTGAACTGGGCGCCATCGTTCAACCCCGTAGACACGATTTTCTAGCTGCCGTCGCTTTTGTTATTATTGCTGTCGTAGTGGAACATTTTTTTAATATTACTATTATGAATGAATGAAAAAAAACCGGTGCAGGTGTATAATATATAAATATATATATATATATATATATATATTTATATATATGAGCGGTAAATGTACGTTCTGGCAATTACGCTCGCAACAGGTAGGTAACGTAACTCCTACCGGTTTATTAGCTTTCGAGATGAATCATCTGAAAATAACAGGCGTTGAAAACGAGCGATAATACTCGTTTGTTAGGCGGCTCGTTTCATTCATTCGATATATCGTAGCTAATAAATTATTTTATGTTCATATATATGTGTGTGTGTGTGTGTGTACAAAAAAAAAATTGACGATTGCGATGTAAAATTGACGTTTTATGAATGCGTTTTTTTTTTTGCTACCCGATCGACGAGATGAAAGTGTTTATGAATGAGAATAAATTATATGATAAAAGATTTGTTTCATAGTAATTTTTTTTTAATTCAATTTGGACGGAAATTTAGCAGTTGAGTTTTACAAAATATATTGTGAGATATTATATTGATCCAAGGATCTTTAAAAAAAATGGAATAAAAATTAATGCACAAACGTCTTAATAATGTTTTAATAAATTAAAAGTAAAATTCAAGAATAAAAATGAATGGCATATTAAGATAGATTTAAAATTTATTAAATTTGCATCATTGGAAGAGAGAGAAAATATTTTTTTTCTTTTCTTCTGCTTTTACGATTGTCAGTAAATTAAGTTAAATATTATATCAGAATGAATTTTCGTTTAATGAATTGAGACGTAAGCTATCTTTAAAAACAAACAGTAAAAATGATAGCAAAAACACTAAAAAGGAAAATGATTTCAGATAACAAAGTCATTGTTAATATATATAGCGATTAAAAGATTTTCGAAATCATCAAGTACAAGAAAATTAATATGTATATTTTAATTCTATAGTAGTATTTGAACGTTCATAGTAGTAATGGTTTTATTGAATTTATTGTATTTGAAATAATTTAGTTAAAAAAATTTTTTTTTCAATTTGTTCTGATTAGACAATAATATAAAAAAATATTGTTATATTAAGGATTAATGTAACAAAAAAATTGAATATTAGCTATTTACAACTTGTATGCCCACCCATTATAGATATATAATACATGATTGTATATTGCCGAAATCTCGCAACGTAAAGACGACACATCGACTATACCATATCGATGAAACGAGATCGCACAGTATGAAGATATGGATGTTGGATGTTGGGTGCTTGGTGTTTGAACTTAATGAGTGTTGGCATTGCAGGGGGGGCCATTGTGGACTCCGTGGGACCGGTCTCACGGCCTGCTTCCGGCGACCGCGTAGCTGACCGCCGCTTCTCATCCTCATCATATATACATATATACATATATATATATATATATATATATGTATATCACCCATACGAAAAAAAAAGAAACCAGCGGTTAATTGTTAACTAGGATGGACTAGATGAATGTTATAGTTAACCGCGAGAACGATGACCGACGCGTCGATTATTCAAATTTCGCGCCACATTCGCACGACACGGCATCCGATCTTCGTCGACCCCCCTACCCCACTGAATCTTTAATAATTGTTATCTGTATTCGAAAATCTTTTATTTTTTTTTTACTTTGATAATTTGTCAATTACAAGATAACTCGTAGTTTGCGTTCTTTTCAAGGACGCCAACTGCGAGTTATCTCGTATTGTGTTTATTTCATAATGGCACGATGCACTAAATGTCAATAACTTTATAAAATGTCTTTTGCGAAATATGACAAAATAACGACATAATTGTTTAATACATAATCATATGGTTATAGAATTTACTCGAATAAATAAATTAAATGCATAATTCAAATTTGTTGTGTAAGTAGGATTAGCATATTTAGACATTTGAAGCGAAAATTACACTTGAAACTTTGTTAGTATCGGATATTATATAGCAGAATAAGTATGTATTTAACACGTTGACTGCCAACTATGATATAACTCGTACATTCTTTTCCAGGACGCCAAAAACGAGTTATCTCGCACTCTATTTACTTGCAATTTTTGTGCAACTACGATTGAACTCGGAATATATCAGTGCTAAAATCGATAGATGACTTCTGGGAAAAGAATAAAAAATCAATGCTGGCTTTCATGAACAGAAAATTTATTGAAGAACGAACAAAAAATATAATTAGTTATATTTTTTTTACTTTACTGGAATTACAGTTTTTAATATGTGATTAAATCAAAATTGTCATTTTTGATCAGATTTGTGAAAATTACCGCGACAGTCAACGTGTTAATTAGCCTCGATCACATCTTATATACACGTTTAATTAAAACCGACATTAATAGATATGTATCATATAAAATAAATTATGCACGATTTAATGCATTGATGCTTTTTTTTTTCAATTTTGTACGTTTTCAAAAATACACACATATAAAATATCTGTATTCTTATATATTTTTTTTCTAACAATAATCGATCAATTTCTGAAAACAGTCGAAATTCGATAAATTATTATAATTTCATTATTGAAGACGAATCTTTTTCTCTCCCCCCCCCCCGCCTCACATACTAGCCGTCTTTATTTTGCATAATTAAATAAATTTTGTCACGAATATTTTTGTTTACGTTTTACGTCGGAGAAAGTTTCGTCGTATATATATATATATATCGAAAGTGCGGTCATTTTACGACGATAATAATTCGCCTACGGCATACATTTACGTCTATCGGCGTATTTACGAAATGCGCAATTACGTCGAATTATATTTATTTCGAATTACCGACGCATATATATATATATATATATATATATATATATATATATTCAATTATAAATGCGGCGTTTATTTATCATGCGTTTTCGCAAATATAAATAATCCTCGAGCGTTTTTACTATTAAAAACTATTGCGACACGTGTGAAACAGTTTAAATCTATATTACGTCTTTAATTATTTAATATGAATCCGATATTAATATAATTTTAATATTCTTCAATAATTATACTCGGAATTAAATTAAATACATCGTTTAAAAATTGTAAAAAATTATATACGATAATTACTAATTATATAAAATTTTAATTTTTAATTTTGAATATGAAATATTACAAAACCGTCGGTTTAAATAATTAAAAATCAATAAAAAAAAATACTTTGCGAGTTTCAGTTTGAGAGTTATTATAGCAATTTACGATAATTACTCGGTCAGTTGTTGATATTTTCTATTTAGCTGAAAGTATTTATTAATGTGGGTCAATATTAGATATGATTTTAGATATATGCGAAAATGTTAAAATCGAAATTAAATCAGCTGCATGGCGTTAATTGTTAATAGTTAAATACAACACAGATTAGAACTCGCGTATTCTAATTATCTCAATGTAGGTAGATGAATTTTATCAACTCAAACTTTACATTTGTCATTTATAAATATTATTATTAATACTATTTGTTTGTGTTTTTATAATTAAATTCTATACTATTTTTTTTTTGTATTTCTATAGTGTTTTTTAACATCCTTTAATATTTAGTATCGCAATCGTGAATTCGAACATTCGACGAGCGGCATATGAATGCGATTTATTAGCATTAAATCAATTGCGGTTTTTGTGCGTTACCAACTGGACAATGGGTTCCCGATGAGTTTCTCAAATGGTCAACAATTCGCACCGTCTTCACTGAAACAATGGCCGAGGTGGCTGACCTTAGAGTCCGTATTATATTATTCTTCAACGGTCATCATTATTATTATATACACAAACTCGAACATGTTGTAGCCGAGTCAATTAACTCGATCAAATCTCATTTGATGTATCGCGGCGTTACACATAGAAATTCTGATAATACGATTCGAGCTGAAAACGTCACTTTTTTAATAATATTATGTATTTTTATTGTACAACAATATAAAGTTTTTAATTCTTTAAATTTAAAAAACTTTAAATTGTCACAAAATATTTATTCAGATTCAGTTTCAAATCTCCTATATCGAACATATTATCAACACGATATATTTATTATATTTAATTAAACATGAAATCTGAAAAAAAGTTTATATATGCAAAAAAGTTCAGTGAGATTTTGAGTTTCTCTTTATGGTCACAGCAACAATGTTAAAAATTAAGATTATGATTTATCATGTACACGAATAAGATATATTTTTATAATACAAAATATAAATAATATACAAGTAAATGATGATTAATAAATGTGAATTACTGAATTATATCAAATGATAATTGATAATTTTTTTAGCAAAATTTATATAATTTTAAATATGAGAAATATAATTTTAATTACATAGACGATAAAAGTTTTGGTTCGAAAATGCACTGTTATTGCCGTATTTCGGTCCGTTTCTGCGGTCGTCCGAATTAATTTCACATTAATTAACCGAGGATGAAAAAAGCGGACAACGAAAACAAAAACAAAAAATAAATAAACAAACAATAAAATGGCGATGTTTATATTTTCATTTAGAACGAACCGACCGTATAACGGCCGAGTTATAATAATTTACGATTCTGTTATAAAAAATCTAGTAGCCGAAGTGCGTAAGAAATCGCCTTTTGAAATCTTACAATGGCCGACAAATTAATGATTGAGTAATTTTATTTTATAGTGAGTAAAATTCATGTATATGATGTATTATATCTGTATATATATATATATATATTATATAAAGGGGTCTAGGAAACTTCATATCTTTCTGACAGTTGAATGTTTTAATTAATTCAATGTTAAACCGCTTCAATGATCACGGCAAAATTAGATTTTAACTGTATGTTTTTTTTTTAAATTATTATTATGTTGAAAAATAAATCAAATTTTCTATTTTACAATCTGTTATATTTCATAATATAAAAAAAATATTTAATTTGAAAATAAAATTAATTTTTATTTGGAAAAAATCTGATAATTTTTTTTAATATAATAAAAATGTTCTAAAAATTGTAGATTTTAATTGTAAATAATCAAATTTCTGAAACGTTAAAGAAACATGACCTAAAATCTAGTTGGTGAAATACCTCGATTTTTCGATTTTCTTATATGTATCTTGAAGATGTTGAAGAATTGAACTGAAAGCTTCGTGGACAGCAATTTTAATAATCTACAAATATAACTAAATAGAGATATAATATTATAAACCATAAGATTGAAAAATAGAAGAAGTTGTTAAATTTGAAAAAAAATATCAAACTATAAATCTGATCAAATTGGCGCTTATATAATTTATTCACAAATATCCAAGTCAACTTTTACATTAGACAGCATTATTTTTACCCACCTGTATATCAAAAGTCGTGAGATGCTCTCTCGGCCTAATGTATTGTTGCTTGCTATATATATATATTTTTTTTTTCATTCGTGGACTTTTCCCATGCGTTTGTTGTTTTCCATATTAAAAGATCTTGTCCGAGAGAATATGTGAATTTTTCTTTTTTTTTATATATATATAAATATATTTTTATTTAACGGTTTTTATGTCGAAATTAAAGCGTTGATAAGCCATATGAAACAATGCTAGATTCCATTTACGAATTAGTCACGATTAAATTTCGTCTTAAAAGCGAAATATACAATATTTACGCGACAATGAGCAAATCGTACGTCGAAAAAAGAAAAAAAAAATAACGCGATTGTTTGCGACGAATTTCGGCATATTTGACTCGAATTCGTCGCACGCCATCATCCAATTATTATATTATATACGAAAATCGCGGTCAATATATATTTTTTTTTTTTGCTTAATTACGAATGTAAAGTTAACCGTTCGATATGGGAAAATAAGTTTTAATAAAATCACATTTGTCACGGTTCAAAATACTAAGGATGGATAAATTGTGATCATAAATAAAGCTGCATGAGGCTTTTTGATGGAAAAAGTGCGACTTATGGACGGCGAAGTTAATATTTTAACGGTCAACTTATCTAATATAAATGTCTAAATTTTTTTTTTTACGATTTTATTATAGGTCTAATTATTTTTTAAATTTCATTTCATGTAGATATTGCCGAAAAGTTTTCCCATCTCTGAACTATTCTGATCTAAAAAATTCTTCATTAAAATAAACAGAAATAATATCGATATACAAAATATAAATTTTGATACAAAAAATTCAAAATTGATTCTGTAAATAATATTTTATAATTAATATTTTTCAACAAATACAAACTCATGTCACATTCTAAAATAATATATGAAAAAAAACATTCTAATGCTTAATGCAGATTATTATATATTATCTAAATTAATTAATATACACTTATTTAAATTTTATTATAATATATATATATATATATATATATATATATATATATATATATATATATATAACTAAGCAAACATCAACATTCTTATGACTTATATTTTGATAATGGTTTTTCTTTTTTAAATCCAAGGCTATATTAATTTATATTCATATATATATAATATATATATATATATATAACAATAGAAATTTTGCACGTAAGGTGCAATTAGTAATAATAATATTGACGTTATTTAAATGTCCACATACCAAATAAGTGGTCTAACATTATACATATATATTGTACTACGTTACACATTGACACCATTATTATGAATTTATCAACACTAAAAACAAAACAAAAAACACTAAACTAGCATTATGACAAACTCGAGCACTAAGATTACGATGAAACAATGGCGAACATCCAAAATGGCCACCTTTCTAGACATAGTTATGGTCGCGAATTGTGAGCGAAAGACGTATTACATTATATATATATATATATATATATATATATATATATATATATATATATATATATATATTATATGTTAATTCGTGCGATTTAAATTAAGCATGGAGCGATTCCTGAATGAGAGGAATCAATAATGACCGCCATAAAATGTGACAATGCACCACGTCGAACGGTACAACACGTCGAATGGGTTAGGAAAGTCGTCAGGTTAGGTTAGGTCATGCCATATAAGAGGTGTGATCAAAAAACAACCGGAATTATTTTTACAATATATATATATATATATATATATATATATATATATATATATATATATATATATATATATATATATATATACAATATTTAAAATCAGGCTCGTCAAATACGAGGCTGCATTCGGTCTGCCTTTTTGTGATGTTTTTGATATATATAAAATTAATATTTTAAAATAAATCATTTTTTTATTTGTTCTATTTAATAAAGTTGTAGTGTGCAGTTTAAATTAATTATATGCGAACCACAAAACTTAGTACACAAAAGCTCATGTGACCCGCAATATGATATAAGATTTACCAGCCTGCTTTAAATGATAAAACATTTTTTATAGAGAATAAATTTTATCAATATTCAATATATCTTGAAATCACCATATTCGACACTAATCGATAATAAGTGTGATTCAATATTTACACATTACAGTGTCGTCACTTTTTAATCACACCTTGCGCATGCATGCACGGCCAAACGTCCGTCTCGGACATTTGGCCGTGTCCAAAAATCCAAATAAAGAGACGAAACGAAATGAAAGAGTCATCTCGGTCATTGTTTAGTTTTGAATTTATGGTTTGTCACAGTCAAAAGTGGCACGCGAACGCTTAACATGGCCATCTTCCGCTTGACCATATAGAACTTTCTCCATAGCGAACTGATCGCTTTTTTCTTCTTCTGCGACTCTTCGACCTTTTGACTATTCGAAATAGACGAATTTGACTATTTCGACTTCGAACAGGTGTTTTCTAAATACTTTTCCATAATGAATTTCTTTCGTCTTCAATAAATGTAGACCAATTTAAATCATTTATTTATCATAATAACATTTACGATTTTTTTCTATCGAATTAAATTTCCATATTATATAAATAATAAGGACAAATCTATTTATCTAATATCCATTTTTAATCTTGCTCATAGTTTAAGAATCACTGTATTCAAAAGATCGTGCATGTCAATGAAATATTATATATTTATAAATTTTAATATTCATGTACATATCAGATGTGATCGTCTATAATTAAATCAATCTTCTCGTTTTTCCGTTATTCGACATAATTAATAATAAATAATACACATTTTATTCAATGTATTATTATTATTATTATAAATATAAAATTATTTAAAATTTTATCTATGTATACTCATAACGTATAAAATACAAGAACGAGATTCAGCAATGAAAAGGCAATAAAATGCAAAACTTTAATACCGGTATAATTTAAGAAATTATTTTAATTTTCATTATATCTGTTCAATTATCGAATTTAAATTATAAAATTTAATTCATTATTTAATTATCTATTATGATTAAATTTATCTATTTTTTCCTCTCTTATTATCTACGTAGTAAATAATAGATTTGGACACGAATAACACAAAATTATTAATAATTGATAACTAAAAAAATAGATTTTTATATTAAAAATATATATTTTCTATATATTTTTTTCAATTTAGAAATTTATGTTTTTTTTCTACAGTAATATATAAAACAGATTTAAATTTTAACAGTAATATATAATCAGATGAAATATAAATATTAAAATATGTATTAATATAAATAATACAAATATTTATTCTTTACTATTTTTAATATATAGTTTATTAATTATGTAATGAGAATTAAATTTGAAATTCAACACAAACTTCCGCATTCATATAAATTACTTCTCCGCCATTTCGACAATTTAATGTAGGAATAAATATTTGATTTTATCGTTTTAAATGCAATAAAAGACGCATTGATAAGCTAAACTTTTCAATATAATTTATAATATAAAAATCTTACATGCACAATATATCGGTCTTATTTCAGGGGTGAATAAACTTTTTTTTCTATATAGTCAACTAATTATATTATTTTTTTATTTATTGAAAATTAATATTTAATTATCAAAATATAAATGTTCGTTTTTTATTTTACAAAAATCATACCTGACACAGGATTTGGTCGTAAATTAGACCGTTTCTGGTTCCACTTTTTAACCAAATACGAAATATTATCTAGCGGTGAAATTTTCACCGGTAATATATAAAGATGACCTCCGATGACCAAATGGTTTAGATCATAAAATATTTATGAAAACCAAATAAATAAATATATTAAAATTATACATAATATGAAATTTTATATTATTTATATTTAAAATTTAAATATGTAAAACAGTATAACAGTAAAAGTGTCTTTTTCAGAATTTGACACTTTTAATATTGACGTACCTATTATCGAATCGTTGGTTTGAATTTATTTCTTTTTTACAGAATCACAAGTGAATATATCGTGAAATTGAACCCGCGACCTGTTTGTCGTTTATTATCATCGAATTGTCAGAGCAATGTGAAAATAATATTTAAAAAAATTCTTATCGATCCATTAAAAATACTTTAAAATGTGAATTAAATTCGGTGAAAAGTCACGGTATTTATTTACGACTATTTAGTACTGAATAAATTATGCGATTTTATACTTTCGCTGCGCTTCTCAAACGTATGAATCAAAATCTATCACGTTAGACAGGTGAATAGATTATAATAGATTTAACGGGCCGCATGTGCAAACGATCGATTTTGAATGAAAACAGAATAAATTTGCATAAATATTTCGAGATCGCTTTTTTTTATTATTTTTATTTCGAAAGGTCGCCGTTTATATTACGATTATATTGCGTCAATAAAAAAAAATAAATATATTTTATAGTAAATATATCATGGTCACTGCACTAACGAACAATGTACGAACGGAACAATCCGTTTGATTAATGAGATTTAAAATTATTCGATTATCTAAGACGGCCATTAGTTTTGCCGTCGAACAATGAATCTCTGATCCTTAACCCTGAGGTGACCTGCAAAAAAAAAAAAAAATACGCATCGGGCAGCGGGGTACGTTTTGATGAATGCGCATCCCCCATCGTTTGTGCTTTGTTTATAATTGAGCCATACACTCTTACGGTTAATGCAATTAAATATTGAACATTTATCATGCGGCCCTTGATTGTTGGACCTCGGGAGGGCCGCAGAGCGAAAGGTTGACTCTCACGAGCCGCTCGCACGAATAATTCGCAACAACTTGCAACTCGAAATGTCATAGTGCAAACCGCGACTTATCTCTAAATTGCGACCGTTCCTCCTTTTGTATTCAGCGATTTTGAACAATTTCATCATTTAATTAATTATATCATTATCGATATTGTATAATATGATAATATTTGATGTCAGAATTTTTAAATTATTAATCACTATTAATAATTTATTAAAAAGAAAATCATTTAATCATCATCGTCATATCACATTTTATAATCCACTTATATTTCAATCAAATAACGTTTTAAATTATATAGTAATTATGTGATAAATTAAATTATAATCGACACCGTCACCTTTCCTAGGTCTAATAAAGCGATAAACACAAACCGCAAAAGCATCCAAACACCGTAATTATGCCATCTAAAAATTTCTAAAGATATTAACATTGAAACGCTGCCATATTTAACACGGTCGTATATAGAGAATCTTCGTAGTCTTTCGTTTTTAAAGTCCAACGAGGCGCACCGCATTCCTATCGCATGCCATTAAAATGGCATTATCATGCTCGATTCACTGACGACCATAACTTTCCACTTGAGGATATCTCCTTCGGCTTCCTGATGCCAATTAATAAATTCGAACGATTGGCAAACAATGAAAACGACTTCACGTTTTAACACCTACGACATTTTTTTCCACGAAGCATGAAAAATTTATTCGAATGCTGTGCAGTAGCAGATGGGGTATAAATAAGACGAGTCTCATAAATGCATGCTGCCGACATTGCCTCTTATTTTTCCCATGTCACAATATTCACAATAGTCTTATGGAATTATTGGACGATGGCTGTTAACGTGTTTGATGTTGTTACTGCATTGATTTATATATATGGTATATATGAAAATGTTAATTTAATTATGTGAAAAAAAAATATAGATTATCGTTGACCAAAATTCAGATCTTTCCATCGCTATTAATATATGTGAATCCTCTTATGTACGATGATGTAGCTGTGTTAAAAAGCTGGATAACCTGTTGACCTCCTAGTTCGAGGGATGCGGAGGCATTCATATAGTCGTGAACGTCGTCCGTGTCCGGGTCGAACTTTCCGGATTCGAACCGTAGACCGTGAGGATGCATCTCTTCACATGAGCCGACAGATCACGACCCAACTGGGCTAAGTGGGCGCGAACGGGTTAAGTGGTCGCCACGATCGAGCCTTTCCGTACCCTACACTTCCACAGTTACTAACAGTTACCGTAACTATTATAATGTTACCACCCCGTCGATAATGGGCTCCAATTAACGACGACACGGGACACCGTCCGATAAACTGGAAGGTGGCAAAAGAAAGTCCCCGGGAATAAACGGGAGCTCATTTGTACGACGTGTACTATGAATGTACTATGAAACGTCATGTTGCATGGTTTTGTTTTTTTTTTTCGATATCTTAATTATAATAAATAATCGATTTTATTGGCATTTTGATCATTCATATAGATATCCACTTGATAATATATTTAATATATTGTGCAATATGTTAAATCTCGGATTCCAGTCTCAGGATGTTCAATTGGCATTTGAGACATTTTCTACTTAAAATTATTTATGTTGCTATATAGTATATATAGTCAAATGTCTACCATACTATACAATATCTACTTATTCAAACGCATTTTATATGATAATTTTAATCACTTTTATATAAGTTTCGTTTGTCTGTTTGTCTGGATAGAATTTTGTAATCAATATTTTGAACACTTTCTGATATCCGATTGAGCTGAAATTTTGCATACTTGTACACTCTCAATGTCAATGCAAAATATCAATTAACAGATTTACAAAATAATTAACTCAATTAGTGGAAATTAATTATATCGCTTTTACGATATAATTATGTTTCTTAGGCATACTAAAATAAATTTATTTCACATTAAATACGTAAATCGATCCTTGAATACAACCTTTGAACACGATTTTGCGGCATTGAAAATCGTGTCAAATATCCTGCAGAATTAAAAGGTAGTTAAAAAAATCGATATCCAAGTCATTGTTCCGACGAACAATAATATCGATGTCAAAGAAAATTAAAACAATACAAACGGTGGCGTCATTGTTTTCCATTGTCGCCGAAACGCACAAAAGTCATAGGGGTTTCGAACACGGGGGGGTGTTGTGTGTGTGTGTGTGTGTGTGTGTGTGTGTGTGTGTACTCAATCGCCATCATGACAAGATGACACGTGTGTTTTTGTATTATCTCTGCTGTAATGACACAACAACAACAACAAACAACAACAAAGCAAAAACCGGAGCCGCCATAAACCCGATGCAATTATCGCGGAAAGTTTCGCGATAACAACCGTTGGTCAAAACGGTTTCGGTGCAATTTTCGTGTCTGCGCCGATGATGTATGGACCAGCGCTTCTCAAACTATCCCACGACATTTTAGTCTCGTTGAAATGCATGTATAATGTATATAGGATGTCCGTAATGATGTTATTATTAATATATTGACGTAGACGAACTCTCGGTTTTAAATCACTCTGACAAATGTTCGATATGATTCAAGGAGAAAAAAAAAATTATATCAATGATCGTTAATTTGTATATTTTATAATGAAAATTATTGAGAATCGTCGAATTTATATTATTAATAAATAAATATATTAAATAGATAAATGGATATTTCGATCCGCTCGACGCATCGGATTCCATTTTCAATTAACCCTTTCACCGCCTGGAGCGAATTACGGATTACTATCCGAGTCGTTAAATAGACAAAACTGCATCGCACCGATTACATTTTAATATGCGTCCATTTTGTGTGTGTGTGTGTGTGTGTATGACGATTTTAAACGCCGTTTTAAAAGCGATTTATCAGACGTAATGCACGTAATTTCGATTTATTTAATTATAAAACCACTTTCATACCGTGAAATGAAAGATTTATCTTTGATTAATAATCGCCTTGATAATTGTATAAAATTATTAGTGACGAATAAATTGCGATATATCGCATAATTTAAAACAATATCGTTGATATTTTCAATTATATATCCTGATCAAACAAAACCTTTATTAGTCGAACGCTCATACATTTAAACCACTTTTCCATATCATTCATCAAACATTTTGAATCAGATAACTCGTTACATACCTTTATTTTTATATATTTATTTTTTCAATATCATAATTTTTATTATTTTTCACGCATTTTGACCGATAACGTCCTTTTTTCTAGTGTAAACAACAGCCGTAGTCGGATTGAACAATCGACGCCTTTGACACACCTTTAGATAAAAGCGACGAACAAAACTAAAAAAAAAAATTAAACTAATATACACATAATATATTTTTTTAATATATTGCCTAGACGCACGACGTATGCAATGTATGCTTTTGTATATAGATTAGATTAATGAAAAATGAGTGTACCGTCCGACAAATCGCGGTAATCCGACGACTATTTACACATAACGCGGTCACCTTGATATTATTTTATCATTTTTCTATTTAAACGATCAAAAATCTAAGTATAAATTTATATAAAAAAATAATAATTTTAAATGTACTCATTTGATTATGAAAAAAAATTTTAGTCCTATACATAAATTTATATACTTTTTTTTATAAATTTTGGACACATTTGAAAATAATAATTTGTAATTTCATATTAATTTTTATGATTATTTTAGACGTAAAGGCCGCATATCGAGAACTGCTTATCAGTATATTTTATATATAATTTCAATAAAAAGCCGTCGATGCCTCACATAATTAACCTTGTAATCCTTCTGGAATCGAGTTTCGTAATACAAATACGGACATTATTGCCGTATATACTAACAATAAGACGTTACCGCACGAGCCGTATAAATTAACATGTTTTAAATTTATATTGAGACGACAAAGACTTTCCCTTTGGACTCTGCTTCGTCCCGTCATCATCAAAAAACAATTTGTATTGTTTCGCGCGCGCATAATTATACCGCGATGTCGCATACGACTTTTGTCCGCCGACGACAAAATCATTGCACCGCAAGACTCGAAAGAATTCGTCGCGCGTGCTTATTTATAAAACGTCACAAGCGCCCCGGGTCATCCTTATAAGGGCTGGGCGTTTTGACCTCATCGCGGCCGTCCACACCTTTAATTTTATTCTTGACATTATCATTGTTTGCTCGCATGACCAGTCGTTTAATATATTGTACTTTTGGCCGTAGAACAAACGATCCGTAACTATATATATATATATATATATATATATATATATATGTGTGTGTGTGTGTGTGCGCGTTTTTTCAGTGCACGTCTTCTATGCCCGAGCGTGTCTCGCGAGGGCGTTTTTGATAAACATCAAACGTGTGCCGTACGTATGACGAAGGTGTAATCGAATCAATTTATACACTTAGTCGATCGTGATCAAATTATCTTTGATTATTTGTTGTGATTCATCTTCATTATATCGCTTCGGAGGCGAAAAAGTATTAATTACATCGATATATAGTGTTAGATGTAAAGGGAAATTCTGTTAAATTTTCTAAAGAAAACAATCCTTTTTTTTCATAATTTTATTAGATGTTTTCAATCCATTGAAATAAAAGTCCTCATTTTTTTTCATTTAGATACCATATTAATATACGTACATAAATGTATTAAGAAAATCTTTTAACAATCTGAAAAGGTGTTAATCCGGTGGTGTAGTATGAAGAGAATATGGAGGTTGGGGTGAAATTTTTTGATCTAATTCAAAAATTTCTTTTTTAGACAATTTTGATGTAAAGTTCAAAAAACATAAAATTTTCTCTTAGACTAACATATATTTGAAATTAAAATTTTGATACTCATCTTGTGATTCATTTAAAGTTTCATATTCAATATAGATTGAGTGAATTCGGGTCAATGTTATTTTGATTTCTTTTTCATTATATTATAAATAATAAGTTTTACTTTGTTTTTATATATATTTATCTCGTTTCTTTGATTTTATTTGACAACAATGGCAAAAATTATTAATTATTGAACTCGTATCTTTCAAAATGTCTACTGTTGAAAATGGACACGAAGACGTCTCCTTTCATTCGCATTCGCTTTTCTTTCTTCATCATCATCATCATCATCATGATCTTTTATACATACTTTTTTTGCTCTTCTCTCTTTTCGAGTCTTCATCTTTTATTCTTTTTCGTTTTGGGTTCATTTTTTTTTGTTTTTCGAACGTATTATTGTTAAAGTTTTGGATAAAGTGTGACCCCGGCAGTCGAATGGCCATTCGTGTGGTCTGTCCATCATCTGAAAAGGAACAAATGAAAAAATAATGGAGAATCGACTTCAAAAATTACACACACACACACAAACAAATAAAAAAATAAATGGAGGCCTTTTGTTAAAACGATTTTCGAGTTTGTTTTGAAATTTCTCTCGACGTGTCGTCGTTATACTATATATGCGGGTAATGAATACTATTATAAAACATTCACTATATTTAATTTAATTCGTTACATTGTCAACAATTACAAACAGACACTTTTTAAATGTCGATCGGGACCGAATTTTTTTATAAATGAAAGTGTGCAAATTTGATATTATGCAACCAAAAAAGAGCGACAGAACTTTTTTAGTTACATAATTTATTTATAATATTTTTTTTATAAATACTTCAAAATAAATAATGTTTTAATTTGTCTAAACGATCGAATTTTTCAGTCGCAAAAATAAAAATATATAAAAATCGTCCCAGAAATAATAAAATCCAATATTCAAAGTGTGTTAATAAAATTCATGCATTGTCTTGCAAATACACATTTTAAAGATTCAAAGTACACATCGTTTTTCTCAATAAACGATCAAAATATGCTAATACACATCATCCACTAAAACAAAATGGACAACGTGTCAATGACACGTTTTTGTGATAATTCTCAGAGTACAACGTCAGTGTTCTGTAACCTTTTTCTGATCCGCCACACACCTAAGCACTTACCCTAGTGATCTAGAACGGGAACTTTTTTAATTTAAAATATACTCTAGTTAAGACCAATTCAAAGAAAAATATTATGAACCATTAATTTATTTAATGTATAATATAGATAACAGGATATATAACGCTGTGATCAAAAAGTAAGGTGAATTTGTTTTTTAAAATGTAAATTCTTTATTTATTCTTCCAAATCAATTTCATCTCCTTCAAAGTAATAAAACGCACTTTTGCCAACGCTTTTTCCAGTTCTAAAAACGGCGTCTCCGCATTGGCCTCTTGAGTTTGCTGAATAGTCAGAAGTCAGGCGAATACGGTGGTTGAGAGTTGTGAAGAACCAATGCTGTATGACACGGTGCATTATCGTGATGAAGGAAAGAAGAGTTTTAAAAACACGTGTAATTCGGAGATAATTAAACTTTTTGACAAACAGACGCTTGGAAAATGTTATAGACACTTCTACCAATCTTGAAAAAAAAAATACAATTTCCCTGCTTTCCTAATATTCGGGAGATTTAAATTACAATTTCATCTTACTTTTTGATCACAGTAGTATATATATATATATATATATATATATATATATATATATATTAATCCATGACACGCCTAAGTACAATTTTAAAAATTCAAAATTAATTCATATATTGATATATACACTTCACACAGATTTCATATCGCTATTCAACATCGAATTACCCACAAAATAAAAAAAGAAGGTTCTGTTTACGCGGAAAATTTTATTATATGCAAATTACCGTACGTCGAACGGTAAAAACCGATGGTCAAAACGTTCGATTGTCATCTGGTGCTTAATTTTTTATAACGATTTTTTTTTTTGGTTTCCACATTATAATCTCAAAATATTTCTATGTGTATGAATGTTTTTTTTTATATATAGAGGGTCTCGTAATCGTTTTTGTTCAATGCTCGAGCATCGTAATGATCGTTTGTCTCGCGTCCATAATCCTATGGTTCGGTGGACAAAGTATAAAAATTAGCGTTCGGGATTTATATATATATATATATATATATATATATATATATATATATATATATATATATATATATGTGTGTATGTATATATTGTATACGACTCGTGTCTTTTTTTTACACGAAATAAATATCGGTTTTTCTATATTTCTATTTCGTAATGTCGATCTATGAACGTTTTTCCGCCGCTCGGTGTTTCGAAAATTACAAGTGTTTTCGATATGTAATTTTTTTGTTCGTCTTAATGACAAATTTTATTTTTTATTGCGAATGAGATTTTTTTTTCTAATAGAAAATCGATTTTTTTCAGATTCTATAAAAAAAATATTAGTCCATATTTAAAATTCCATAGATTGTTGTGTTATTGAAATACATTCTTTTTATTATATTGAAATTTTTATTTCATTTTTTTATAGTATTATTAATTTTATATTTAAATTTAGAATCTCTATATTTTTTTCTCTATTCACAATATATCATAATTAAATAAAATCAAAACATCAAACAACAATAATCTCCAACTGACATTTATTATTTTATGTAATGTGAAATGAATTGTTTTAGTATCACTTTCTTTATATAATAATATAAATTATAATTTATTTATATAAACGTATATTATTTGATTTCTGATGCAATAAACATATATATATATATATATATATATATATATATATATATATATATATATATATATATATATATATATATATATATATATATATATATATATATATATATATTGTACAATTTCACTTTATACGAATATTTAATAATAGCATATTATTAATTTTTTTTTTCGATACAGTTAATCTGTATAACAAGGAAAATATTCAAAACAAAAATTACTTTTTGAAAATTCGACACGTATCGTAAAAGTTTAAGAAACACTGAGGTCACGAATAATTATGACGTGCGTTAGATATTTTTCGGAACATTTCGCATTTTCTTCTAGCGGCATTTCTCGATTACTTCATAAGCGAATAAGAATCTTCAAATAACGCTTCAACTTTCGCGTACGACGTCGTAAAAAGTGCAAAATTCGCGTTATCCGAAGCACTGAAAAGTGTTCTTTTTATATTATTATTATTATATTTTTTTTCTTCGTCTCTTCTTTTAGATGACAAGTGTGCGTCGTATGCCCGAGCACGTGAACATTATTAACATTTACGATAATCATCTTCAACGACGACAACACAACAATATATATATATATATATATATATATATATATATATATATATATATATATATATATATAAACACGTGTAATAACATACGTGTAATAGGCAATTTACGAAGTACGACCACTCTATGAATCTCCATACATCTATCTGTCATTATATAGAAAATTTTATATATATTCCTGTGATCAAAAAGTAAGGTGAAATTGTCATTAAAAACTCCCATCAGGTAAATTGTAATTTTTTTCCTAGGTTGGTAGGACTGTCTATAACATTTGCCAAGCATTTGTTTATCAAAAGGTTTAATTATCTCCGAGTTACACGTGTTTTTAAATCTCTTGGTTCTTTTATCACGATAATGCACTATGTCATACTGTATTGGTTCTTCTCGACTTTTTTGCCAAAAACTTAACTCATATCGTTCCGCAACCACCGTATTCGCCTGATTTGGCTCCGTGCGACTTCGATTTAAAAAAAGACTATTCCGACTGTTTTGAAAACTGGAAAAAGCGTTGACTAAAGTGCGTTTTATCGGACGGGGATGAAATTGATTTGGAAGAATAAATAAAGAAATTAAATTTTAGAAATAAATTCACTTTACTTTTTGATAACAGTGTTACTTCAATTTATTAAGTTTAATATATATATTACAAAATTCCTACAAAGTATTATATATATATATATATATATATATATATATATATATATTCTACGAAATAATTCAATTTAACTTAAAATGATTATGTTTTGTATATAATAAAAAAATTCTAATTGGAACGATACTATAATAAGGTATTCTGATTTTTAGATCTCATTTATTTGTAATTAGTAAAGTCTTTGACTCGAGCATATTGTAAATTTATTGTTCTTTAGTGTTCTTTTTATACGATTATACTTTGCATAAATTTGTACATGTAATTTTCAGACAGAATTCTTTACAAATTAATAGTTAAGTTGTTAACCTGTATAGAGCATAATCGTAAAATTTAAGATTGATTATTTTATTATAAAATTAGATATTTGACGTGAAAAAAAATTTGAACTGTAATTTCTGGTTTTTTATAGAACCAATTTAAATATTATTTTTTTATATCTCTTCCATAATTGTTATCAATAAAATGATCGTTTAAATGATTTATTTAATTTCATATATGTTACAGGCAAATTATATAAAATTAAATGTGTGATAAATATTTTAGATATTTAGAAAAAATAATATTTCAAAATACAGTTCAAAAATATTTTTTTATATAAAATATTTAAATATTTTTTTAATATTAAATTGTAATATTAACAATAAACAAAATGATCAATTTACGGATGCGTATTGATAAATTTGTAAAATATTCCAATATTTAAATAAATTTCAATAATCCTCAACCGCAACGCATGGCAGTCAATAGAATTGAATCGAACCTTTGACCGCATAGAAAAAAATAAATAAAAAGAAAATTATTCAAATTGCCCGTAACACATATTAGCACGCGTCGTCAACCAAAATAAAAAAAAAAATAATAATAATAAATAATAAGTCAAACAGCAATAGCATCAAAAAATAAACATAATCGAACGCAAAAGACGACACAATGGACAGTAAGCAGTTTTTGATGCTTGTGACAGAGCTTACGGTCTTCGAAGAAAGTTCAAAAGTGGCCCGAATAGTCGAGGGTTACTGGCCTCGAATTTTGTATATACTCACGTTTATATAGTAGATTATACGAGTGCACAAATACGTACCCCGCAATCATGCCATTGTCATGTAAATCACTCTAGTGGTACCCCAAAACGTCGCATTCACAATGGACACTATGGAAAATCACAAATGTCACTATCTGATCGAGCTCGTGCCAAAAACTCGTAACAGATAAATTCTGTGATGTTGCGCAATTTCAGCGTCTTTCATAACAATAATAATATTTAATGTTACACTATAAAACGTGTGTCACTTTAAAATAATTATTTTCATACGTTACGACGTTTTATGGTTTATATCGAGGATGTCAGATGAACGTTGCACTATCGTCACACGGTGAAAGCGATAATTCTGTTACATCACTTATATATTTACAGACTTTTTCAGCACAGCACAGTAAAAATGTTCAGAATCTTTTAAATTTCTCATTTCTATCAATTTTAGTTGATAATGTAATTTAACAATTAACATTAAGATGAAATTGTCATTTAAAACTCCCGGGCATTACGAAGACAGGTAAATTGTCATCTTTTTCCTAGGTTGGTTAGAACTGTCTATAACATTTTGATAAGCGTCAAAAGGTTTAATTATCTCCGAGTTACACGTGTTTTAACAACTCTTGGCAACCACCGTATTCACCTGATTTGGCTCCGTATGACTTCTGGCTATTCAGCAAACTCAAAAGGTCAATGCGAGGACGCAGTTTTGACACGATTGAAGAGATAAAAACCGTACCGAAGAAGGTCTTGAAGGCTATTTATAACGGAAAAAGACTATTTCGACTGTTTCGAGGACTGAAAAAAATGTTGGCAAAAGTGCGTTTAATCGGACGGGGATTACTTTGAAGGGAATGAAATTGATTTGGAAGAATAAATAAAGAATTTATATTTTTATAAACAAATTCACTTTACTTTTTGATCATAATTATACTGCAATATATTTAGTTTTTTATAATATATAATATATTTTAAAATAGAAATTACTTTTATAGCCTGCTAAATAAATCACTTTTGACGCATACAGTTTAATGCTTAAGATGTATAATTTCAAATAAAAAATAATATATACTCTTACTAAATGAGAGAAAAATTAATACGTAAATTTTGTATAGTAGACACATGACTATTATACAACAGAGTTATCTCGTATCTAGTAGACAAAACGTTAATTAGTACAAATGCTAGATGACAAATATGACTATTTTGATGTAATAAAAAAAGTTATCAGTGACAGCATTAATTTCTTCAATATCAACTGAATCGAATACAATATTTTAAACAATAGATTTTGTGTCTGATAGAGAATTAAGCAAGGATTTTTGGTTATTATATTTAATTATATACGATAAACAAGCATGACTTTTTATGTAAGTCTATGCTAATTATTCCAACATACCTACGTGCCGACATTGTCTTTATACCATGTATATATTATTTTATATTTATGAGATACACTTTCAAATCATTCATTTATACACAATGAATAAATTAGTCACCGCTTTCGATACAACTAATAATAATCGCATATCGACAGACCATCATGATTTGAACTCAAATATTATTTATGTACTAAATTTGCATGTGACAAATAACAAATATTTATTTATTTATTTTTTTTAGAATAAAAAACGAGCTCACGTACACCTTGAGTTTAATATTTCGAGTTTGACACGGATGCCTCAAAAGTACGAGTCCTTAACCTTTTCTGGAGCACGCCTTCGAGCTCGGGGTCTTTTCGTCCCGATAGAAAATCGAAAGTTACAACAATTTCGGAACGCGCCCGTGTTTTTATTTTCATTTTATTTTTATTATAATGAAATGCGCGAGGACACAAAGCAACGGCGAGAATGAATTTTTGAAAAATTATTACGAGGTCGAAGTCGAAGAGGCGCAAAAAAAAAACACAATGGTCGAAATGCCGCACCAAAAGTTCGGTAAACCACAACTGTGTTTTGCTCGGAAATGGTTCTGCTATATTATAACAAGATAATGTATATATATATATATATATATATATATATATATATATATATATATATATATATATATATATATATATATATATATATTATGTGAGTCTGATGAATTTATCTCACTAAAACATAGTGAGATGAGTTATATGATCTGTATTTTTTTTAAACCGTATGCAGTCATTATGTTACAAAAATTCGTGAAATTTGGTTAGTGCACGTAACCAGGTTAACTGTACATCGCAGACAATATTGTCTTCGAAAATGATGTGGAAAGTCATAGCAGAACAAAGAATTAGCCACTCCTTGCTTTGCTCACCGTTACCGAGAGACTTCATGGTCCAGCTACTTCGTAAAAAAAAAAAAAAAAAACGCACACAACCGCCATCAATCACCGTTTCTTTACAGCGCAATATGAGCCTATAATGATTATAATTATTATCGGTGGTCAAACGTTGTTTCGGACGTCTTTCTAGAGGCGAAAACGTGCGTGCACGTTCGCGCACATCCTTCGCACGACCCACATAGAAAGTTTAAATGAACCGCGGCAATCAAACGGTGGAAAACCTCGACGTTCAACAATCGAGCCAAAGTTCAAATCTTGGAGCGAACGTGCGGCGTTATGGAAAAAATGAGAATTCGCAACTTTCCATTTTCAAAACAATAACCCTACGGATCGTTTGTAGTAGAAAAAAAAATCCGATTTCTCCGATTATAATAGACCAAGTGTTCGCGCCGATTTGGTCTCGAGTTCCATATCTGCGGTTTTCACTGCGAAAATTGACGAATAGGTTTGAAATTTAATCATCATTTGCCCTATACCATAACTCAGCCTATATTAGTACACACAACTCTTTTTTTACACGATTTTGAAATAACGCGGTTTACCAATAATTTTTATTCTAGCACGAATCCCTAAAATATTTTTTAATTATAATTTTGAGTGTCTTACAGAAACTTATCTTTATAGCCACAAAATACAATTGGGGTATTCATAATTAAAAATAAAGTCTATTTCATGGCTTGTTTTACATTTTGGGGTATACCCTATTTGCCTGATTCATAATAATAGTTATGCTAGATATATCTAATATATCTACTGATGGTACCATTTTTGATCCAATGGAATATATCCCCAAATTTACCATAAATCGTATTTATTTACACGATTTTTTTCTACACGTTTGCTAAAAAACGTATCTACCGTGTAAAAAGAGTGTTGACTATATATTCCATTTCATTTGATTGAATATCGTGATATTATAATACATAAATATTGTATTATTTATTTCGAAGTGCAATATATTATTTCAAAATTATCCTCAAAACACACCTACTACTGAACACGTCAAAAATATATATATATATATATATATATATATATATATATACAACATAAAAACAAATCACTTTCCATCCGACGATTAATTCAATCGTCACTATTTCAACTGCACACATACAAAAGTCAAGTTTCGTTTTACGACCTCGATTCGAAAAAAAAAAAAATTTTTTTAGGCGGTGCCCCGAAAACGTTTTAAACGTATTTAGCTTGATGTTTGTTTATTATTTATCCGACGACGTATTGTTATAGCCGTTATATTATTATTTCGTATTATTTCACGACGAGTTGAATACGAAGAAGTTTAAGTGGAAGAGGAGCGCGACGACATCGCATCCATTGTGCCATAAATTTATAAAAAAAAAAAAAAAACGACGACGAGGTCAAGAGGATCACCTTTTCATATTGTGACCGGTCGGTTGGCTGGTTTCCTTCTTCATCTTGGCAGTCGTCATTATCTAGACACGGGTACATTTTATTTTATGGCTCTCAGTCATACGTTCGGATGTAATTGTGAAAGTGCCCGAGTAACGGGCTTCAGTATCATTTCTACTATTAATTTGTACTAGACTAAAGATCTATGACGTCTAGTGATCCTTATTGAACTCAATGATGTTTTTAGTTATCGTTTAGATCAGCGGTTCTCAATTTTTTTTCATTAGTGTATCTCTTCTCCTTAGTGTGTACCTCTAACACACACACACACACACACACACACGCACACACACACACACACACATATATATATATATATATATATATAATTTTTTATCTTCCGCCATAATAACTTTTTTTGAGTATCCCAGGTTGTATTATTTTTGAATTGAATCAAAATCAAAAGTGATAATAATAAATAATTATCCAAAAAAAAACGTTAAAATATTTCTACCAAGCAAATTATTTTCTTTATCTACATACACTTATTTATATAATCTAACTGTTTTTTTTACTAGTAACTAAAAATCTACATATACATATAAAATATGTTAATTTATCAGTGCTTTTCATTAAAAAATATTTAATTTTTAATAGCACTTACAAGTTGAAATAGAATGTAAATATTTTTTTTGATACCTAAATCATATGCAAAAAATTTGAATGAATCTCATTAGCAATGTGACTTGTTTTCATTTTCACAAATGACAAAAATGCATTTTTCAGCAAATAAATATTTTTTAGCAAAACATTCTTTTAAACCAAAATCTTTATATCACATTTCGACTAATAGTAAATCAATATTTTAAATTTAGTACATCGAGAAATACATTCAAATCCTTGTTACATAATAAAAATCGTTTATAAAATATTTGCTCCGAACGAACTTCTAATAAAAATCAATAAAATTTCACACTTATCTATTCATATAATTATTAATATTGTCTAAACATACAACATATAAATATAAATTAAACACGTTGAGTTCAATTTTTTTTATCTTCGACAGGAAGAAGAAGAAGAAAATCGGAATCGTCTTTATATATATATTTTTTTTTCCTATCTTTAATATCCTTTTAATCATTGTTGTGCGTTCAACAACAATGACAACAGTCCAATAAGGCACAATGGTATTCGACTGAATGCGTCATTGATAGGGGGACGATTCTGCGATGCGAAAGCTCCCATAATTACGGGGGACTTCATAGTTAAAATAATAATAATAATAATAATATAGAAAAAAAGATGTCCTTTGATATTATGATTATATAGATATATAGGTATATGAAAAAAAAACATCCACAATTGTCCTAGAGGACTTCTTTTATGATCTCGGTCCGCGATTGTGGACAGTGTCGTTCTGTTTTGGACAGCTGAGGTCAGATATGACGATATATCCAAATTATATACTTATATCCTCTTTATTTAAAATTTTTCAATATAATTATATTCATAATAATAATAATAATATAGTAACGTATGGTTTTGAACCGTCAATGCTATCATTAAGTGATGTGTGTGTTTGTAGAGGAAGAAGAGTCATATATCATATATAATGTCTTTTAATTTTAACCGTATTTATATATATATATATATATATATATATATATATATATATATATATATATATAATATATATATGCGGTTAGAAACAATGATTTATTTGAATAATATATATTTGTGTGTGTATGTGTGTGTTTAAAGGCTCATTTCCGTCTTGATAAACGTGGGTGATTCAAAAATATTACATTTTTTTGCACGTTTGTTTAAATGTTGAATCTGCTATATGGCATATTGTTGCATTCTTGACACAAATTTTTGAATAATATTTTGCATTAAATTAATCATTATATATGATAAAAATATTTGTGAATATTAATAAATGTCAAAATTATAAATATCATAGTGATTTTTTTTCAATAATTTAATCCGAATTTTTCAGATTTTAGATATATTATTGTAAAAAAACCAATCATTATACTCTTTTTATACGAAAAAAGGGGGTGGAAATGCTGATCTTAGAAATCAGATATATCGGATCTATTGAAATCCCATGTCTTGAGTTAATCGCGACACGACATGAATGATACAAAATCGTCGATAGTTGTATTATTATACGACGCTTCTTTACAATTTCATTTCGATTTTTTTTCATGCCCTTAATACAATGTCGACCAAACGCATTGTTGTCACGAATTGCGAATATACCTTCTTTTTTATTATTATAAAAATAAAGACGCCGGTCATTTTTTCCACGGTTCACAGATTTTTTCCCCTGTTTTTTTTTTTTATTATTTTTTGTCAAAGACTTCAAAAACGGGCACATAATAATGCCGAATCTTTGCCATTTATTAAGGACGAAAGTCGTGAATTTTTTTCCCCTCGTCCGAATTTGAACCGGCGGACGACATCTTATCTAAATCGAAAGTTTGTCGCGCAGAAGAGCCGTCGCTTTTATCGTGTTAAAACTAATGCAAAACTTGTAAAACTTAGCCTAGAGATCACAGGAACTAAAGAGTCACCTGGAGACCTGGATATTTCTCTATTCAGCTCCCATTCTCCCTATTGCCTCAGCTCCCGTTGTGCCCTACGAACTATATCACTTTTGTGCTGAACTTTTCACTTGGTTCTATCGCGGTGAAAGTTTTAACTCGGACCCTGCCTCTCTCAAGACCATTGTCCCACCGGCGTTTAAGTGAATTTCACAACTTTTTGATAAGGGCGTCCTCTTAAATCCCCCTTCCTCCCCGTTGCTCGCACTCGTTCCGAATTACCTTTGAACGAGATTCTTCCACCTTTGACCAAAAACAAAATTTTCCCCTAAGGAACCATCTGCGGATCTCTGTCCGTTATCTTTCACCGTTGTGTTTTATCAAAGATATTTCGTTTTACTTATGCGTATATAAACACGAAAATATATGCTTATCTAATTTAAAAAGTTGTTGAATAATCATATAATTATATGGAATTAAATTTTGATTATTATTAGATCGTTCAATCGCATGCCTTTTTTTTTCATATAAAAGGAACTATAAAAAGAGTACATGGATATATTTTGAATTGAAGCCAATAACTGAAAAGAGAAATCTAAGGACAAAGAAGAAGATGAAAGCTCTTTTCAAATTGAGCTTCTGTTTCTAGATTCTGATTATTTTTTTCGGTATAGGACTATGTTAGCATATGATCTTTAAAATACACAATGGAAATCGACCATTACACTAATGACGAGTTATATGCAATACCGTGTCCAGGTGTGTCCAAGTTGCTTGAACCGTATCGTGAATTGCACATTTCATTGAAAATATTACGTTTAGCGGTCCTTAGCGTTAAATATGCCATTTTTCTGATGATCGATGATATCTCTAGAATCTTATTTTTTTTTCAAATTTATCAAAGAAAAATTTTAAGGGATAGAAAAAAAATCGCAAATTGCATTCGAGACGGTGCGAATTTCTATTACGTCCGTATTTCGAGGTCAAAATTGGAACTGTGAATAAAGATCGCTGTCAAAATTTAAACGAAAACATGTGATATATTTTGAAAATTAATGAATGCAATATATTTTTTGTACATATTATGTATCAACATAATTATATATATATATAATATAGGAATGATGAATAGATATTTCACCCAGTAACCTATTAGTTGAAATTTAATTTATAATACAATTTATGATTTTTAATTGTCATATGTAGAAGTAAATTTGATTTTCGTAATAAATTTTTGACTACAAAAATGTTTCAAATATTTTATAAATACTTTATTGAAAATAAATATTTCATTTATGACATTGTAATTATGATTAAAAAAAATAAAAATTAATTTATATATAATTATACAAAATTAACTGATTTGGGAAGAAATAATTCGTTGATTTAAAATATGAGATTTTTAACTAAGTTTTCAACCGAAACTTTGAATCGACCGATGCTACGAAATAAAATTCGCCACGAGTTTTGAAGGGATTTAAAGATAACGACTTTAAAGCATATTTTGACATGTTACAAATTTTGTAAACACAAATACAAAGAGGTCAAAATAAATTAAAATTATGATTTTATCGTTGTGCAACAAATAATATTATAAAAGTCAATAATAATAATAATAATAATCGAATTCGGTTACGCTTTTAAAACCGATACAATAATTTTACAAAGTCACGCTAAACCGGGTCTAGTTGTCCAGTTTTGTCGTATAAAATGATCGATCGTCCTTTCGAATTATTCTCATATCCCTAATGCTTGCACATTATATAAATATACGTATATGTTACAGGTAATACTGTCAGGGGTTGCGTAGCACCCGGGTATTGTTGTAAATCTGCGCAACGAATCGGTCCGGTAATTTTTTAAACGATTTTCAACAAAATGTTGTTTTCTTATTCGGAATTGAAGAATTGCGAAATACGCCGCGTGTGCGATGATATGTCAAAATTTTGTGATGAAAGATATTTTGGCTTTAATCTATAAGGGATGTGTAAAAAAATATCAAAAATGCAAATAGAATTTTGTATAACACTGTGATCAAAAAGTAAGGTGAATTTATTTATAAAATGCAAATTATTTATATATATATATATATATATATATATATATATGCATATATATATATATATATATATATATATATATGTATATATATATATATATATATATATATATATATATATATATATATATATTATAGAATTTAAATCGTTATGACGTACTCTAGAAATAAAAAGATAGATGTTTTAATTTTGCATAAGCTGACATTATATAATATATTATTTATATCGGACATGAAAAATGATGTCAAAATGCATTCTGTGTAACTTTCACAAACCTATATTTTCACAATACTTTGGGGAGATACGAGATTGAGAACGCTTTTCCCGAGAGACTTCCGGACATGTCCAAACAACCCTTCTTCGACCTTACAGAATAATATTATATTTTCACGGTGGTCATGTGGGTTTTTCTTTTTTATTATTTTTTTTGATGTATGGGTATCGGCCACTTTATCGGATGGGCGCTTCGCCGGAACATTTCAATAGCCGATCTCTATTGCCCCGCTTATAAATCTTTCACAAGGGAGCAAAAGCAAAAGGAAGAAAGGGGTGGTCGAAAAAGAAGAAGAAAAAAAAACAAGCATCGCCTTCTTCTACCGTCCGAATTCCTAAGTGACCTTTTCGACGGTGAAAAGGGTGGTGAACCCTCAGATAAAAGCGTTGAAAACCCCTGGATACCTCCGCTTTATTGGGCAATAATGGGGGTCACACTTTTTTTATAGCTAGGGCTAGATGGTCAATTGAATCAGGGTTAAGAAGTTGAAATTCTTATATATATATATATATATATATACATATCAAGTTTTAATACAAAAATTAAAAAATTTATACGTAATAATTAACACACAATCCTTTCCAGAATATAATTTGAATATCAACTTGTAAAAATCTAATAAATCGACCGTTAAAAAAAATAACAAAAAATCTATTTATATATACTATAGTTTTATTTATTTTTTCATTAAATTGAATATTCGAAAATATAATATAATATATTATTTGATGATATCCCTGATTGAATGCGAAAAACCTATATGGTTTTTCATCGTTTCCGATAAGATTTATTTATAGACGGGTTCAGAGTTCATTTTGAGGGTTTGTCGCGCGGTCACTGCATCAACACTTCACTTACGGAACATCCCCTTTGAAGCCTTCAAAAAAAAAAAAAAAAACAACAATCGTCCCCTAAACATGTTCGCCGAAGGGCGAATGTCCGACTTTTGTTCGGAAAAACGTCATAAAACTAAACGACATTCGACTCAAACCGGAAGGAAAAAATCTATTAAACGTCAACGTTCAATTTACGAAAGGGTAATTCTATAAAATATATTTTTAATCGCAATACACTATTTTGAATTATTTATATGACCAAAATAAAAAAAAATGTATAGATTTATCTTTTCCCTCTTGACCGGAAAAACTCGGTATGTTTCTAAGATTAGGGGTTGTTATCGGCGACCCTTCGTTTTCGCATTGAAAATGTACCCCTTTTTTCGCAAATTTTATTCCAAAATCGTTTCGATGTGACCTCGGTGCGACTAATGGTCCGTGAAAAATGTTATTGTAACATATTTTAACCATTTTTCGAGTCATTTGCGTGCTTACAATTTATTATTATCGATGCGAATCTGTCATCGTTTTTTAACTAAATCTATAAGAAAAATATGTTTTTAAAAAGTTTTCCTTTTATACACGAAATAATACACGTTTTATTGTTATTATGCGAAATTATATTGTTGTCGCATAAAAAGAAATCGAATGGCCGATGTGAGTTTTTTTCATGTATGAATTATTATGTTTAATGTCGATATTTTTAATATAAATATGATTTATATGGAAATTTAAACAAGATCAAAGTTTATAAGGAATATTTTTGATGTAAATACTCACGAATATTATATAAATATTGTAAGAAAAAAATAATAATGTCATATGAAAAGTTTTTGGTAAAATAATATAATGTTTATTATTAATTATTGATAATGTAAATATTAAAATAATTTTTACATACATAAATTTTATGCGAATAAAATTGAATGTCATTAAATCATTTGTATTTCAATATAAAAAAAAACATCAATACAAAAGTCGTTCATGATTTACAGTTGTTTGTGCATTTTCATCAGATAATATATATTTTTATTAATAACCATCTTGATTACTATTTCATATAAGACTAAAATCAATTACTGAACATATGTATAATATATATTTTGCATAAAAAAATTATTACATTTACAATGAACATCTCGGTTATCCGATAAAAAAATCTATTGATGCATTAATAAGAATAGTTTTCTCACAATCGATCAAATTTCAATGTACATATAATATATAAAAAATTGAAAAATTGCAACTTTAAATCATCGATTGTTTAGAAGAAAGACTAAAAGAAAGATATTAAGTAGAAAAGTAGATTCATATTAACGCACTTCGAAGTCAATAATGCAACACGGCGCTTCGATGTAATCGCATAATATAACATATTATACTCATTCGTCGTCTTTTCGAGTATTCGAATAAAGTATATATACGCGCGAGATTTTTTTAACACGTGCTCGAAAGCGGTTAAGTTAACTGAATGTTTGCGGGTTTAAGTTAACGGACGCGAACCGTGTCCGGTGCACGCATCGTCACGGACTACAGTTAGGACAATAGTAAGAAATAGGGTTAAAATTTATTTTTATTACAAATATTTTTCAATATTATTAATTCCTGAGTATACTATTTAATTTATCTTACTAAAGTGATCAAAAAGTAAGGTGAAATTGTCATTGAAAATTCCCATAAGGTAAATTGTAATTTTTTTCCTAAGTTGAAATGTTTAATTATCTCCGAGTTACACGTGTTTTTAAAACTCTTGGTTCCTTTATCACGATAATGCATCATGTCATACTGTATTGGTTCTTCGCGACCACTGTATTCGCCTGATTTGGCTTCGTGCGACTTCGATTTGAAAAAAGACTATTCCGACTGTTTTGAGAACTGGAAAATGCGTTGGCAAAAGTGCGTTTTATCAAACGGGGATTACTTTGAAGGGGATGAAATTGATTTGGAACAATAAATGAAGAATTTGCATTTTATAAATAAATTCACTTTACTTTTTGATCACAGTGTTATATAAAATAATACGATAGATCGACCCTGTATTTTACGTCATTTCCACCAATGACAGATTCGAAGCGATAAGAAAGCCTAAAAGCTCGGAACGGAGCTCGTGCCCCGGTTAATTTGCGACGACGACTGTTTCCGGTCCGGTGATCTTGTGTACTTCCGCAAACTCAGATCACCACTGGTTTTCTTGATATATATATATATATATATATATATATATATATATATATATATATATCATAATGCGAAAAATCACACGATGACGTGCAATCGGTGACACTTCGGTGCACTTCTCTTGTTGCGAGATCTCTTCCGTCATTAAATACAAATAAACGTAATACGAAAGACGACGAGAAAATTAAAAAGATTTATATGAACGTAACCGTAAATGAAAAACCTAATAAAATACACGTTACTTTATATTTTCATCTACAATATTATCAGATCTAAAATCTTTGTCTAAGATATAGGATTTAGTTCTGTTGGTCATTTATTATTTAGACATTCATTCGAAATGATTATAGACGATGGAAGATTTATGATTATTAGCATGATTCAATACACAATTGTATCATTATTATTTGTATTTTGAAAATTTTAATTTGTGTTAATGAAATATAACTATCACACGTATTTATTTCAATTTCAATATAACGCATATTAAAGTTTTAATAAAAATATATAAATAAAATTGCGCGCACATTACAAACTGAAATAAAATTCCAAAGTACGCAAGTACGGTACAATGACAGTTAAAAAAAAGAAACAGAAAAAGAAATAATAAGCACTGAGAGGAGAAGATGAAGAAGAAAAAAAGGCATCAGATTACGTGGTCCATTGTTGTCCGCCAACTATGAATAATGAATGATATTTTTACATCACGTCTCTTTATCCGGTCCACGCCCAGAATTCTCTTGAATGGACCGAGTGAGAGAGATTTGTTGTCGATACTGTCGTGGCAAGTCATCGTCGAGAGCGTTCGCGTTTTTCTTTTTAAATATATTATATATTTATTCTGTACGGACTTTTCGAAAAAGTCATCTCGGGGGAGGTTGGGGTATGAATTTAATCGATATCGATCAAATTGTCAAAAAAAATTGTCCAATAGGGGTCAATATTAATTTTATGATCATTGTTGGTATGCGATTATTTTTTAGTTTAAGAATTTTTCTATTTAGGATCATAATCCGCGTGCCAAAAAATTACAAATATTATTCATCGCGTTGCTGGCGTGTCATACAGCATCCCCGATCGTGAATATTTTCGAGACCGGGCAAAATCTTAAAAATGCTCCCCCCCAACTTGTAATATTTTTAAATAAACTTTTTTATAAAAAATATCCTGAAAACCTCTTACTTGAATTTACTCGAAATTATCAATTTTGCACAGAAATTTTGCTCATTACTATTATTCTATTTCTAAATGTGGTGTGTATAAAATCAAGCTCAGAAAACACAGATTTACACGCATATGTGGATGAGAAAATGGATAAAATTGCTACCGCTAGTTTCTTCAAACAATTAAAATGTTGCGAGAATGTCATTCTATGTTTTTAATACTTCTTCCGCATTTTTGTGAGCGATATTCGATAATCGATTACATTCAATAACTTCCAGTTGGTTTTTTAAATCGACGAACTTTTGTTTCCAAATCAAACTCGATTAGAAGTCAATCAATTGCATTTGAAAATTATCCAAATCCATCTACTCAAAATCCTTCAAGTTTACTTTTATCAAGGTAGATAGAAAATAAACAAGAAGAATTTTTATCCAGTTTTTTGCTGGTAACTTACATTTGTAGCCTTTCCAAGATTTCGTCTTTCACAGTATTTTTAGACAAAGGCATATCTTTTATTCTTTGGATTATTTTTTCATTGTTTTTTATTATATATATTAAATGTCATTCTTCAAATTAGACCTTTTATCGATCAAATTGATCATTCAATATATAAAAATCCGCATATTTATTTTTATATTATATGTAATTATTAATCATCATAAAATTTATAATGAAAACGTAGTATGTTAAGAGTAAAATTATGAAGGTTTGATTTAAAATAAAATAACCTTCAACTGATAAATTGCACAAGTTTTTTTTTAATAAAATATATGTGCAAACACACATACACACACACACATATTACTGATTTATTCGTAATTATGTTATACAAGCGGAATCGAGTTCAAATTCGCACTCGTACTTTATATAGTCGGCAATGAATGGCTACTGTCCGACGAACACGCGATTATTTCACGGTCATAAAACGAATTATACGACTCGTTTCAGAGACACGTACGCATGATTACGTTTATTGTTTTCTTTCGCATTTTTCAACATATATATTTTTTACATAAATAATAATAATAATAATAATAAAAAGAAATGCGACTTCGTGCTCGGACAAAATTCTAGTATCGCGATCTCAAATCTCTTGATGACTTCTTTTTCCGCTTTTTTTTTGAGTAAAAATAAAAAATAAAAATAAATAAACCGACCACAAAATATACTCTTTTTAACGATTTTTTCATTTCGAGTGACATTTGTGAATATGTGATAAATCACTACTATAACGAGAGTCCATCGAGACCTCGTTATAACGATCACGTTATCAATTATTAAAAATCAAAATATTAAAAAAATAACTTGTCACACACACACACACACACTTTTAGAACCACTGTTTTTAAAACTCGGACGTCACATATCTTCAATGATAACGTCTACAAACATCGTTTTATTATCATGGTCGTAAAAAATAAAGTCCGCGATTCGGAAATGAACTCAGTTTTTTTTTATCATCAAAGCTGACAAATTTCAGCAATAAAGTCATATAATTATCATCAACAATGATATCGTACTGATTAAATGCAATTATACATTATTTATGACATGTAATGAAAAATTGTTTGATCCTGTCATCCTTTATGACTTGTAACAAAATAATATAAATTTAATATTATTTATATATACATATATTTTTTTAATAATTCATAGAAACGTATTTCAAAGAATTCAATAATGTTACTATAATTATTTATTTTATATTATTTCTTTGAATTTTGCATTCTATCTTATCATATACAAAAAATCGTTTTCATTGTAATATATAGTTAAACATCTCCGTTGTATCATTTTTATTGATGTAAAAAAAATATTAAAAAATATTTCTTAAAATGCGACGATGATTCATATATTCATCTTATTTAATCGTGAAAATTGATTTTTTTTATTACATTAATTTATTTTCAATAAATAAAAGTCACACGAAAGAATAGTGAATTTTTAAAATTATTTTGCACTAATAAAATGCTTGTAAAATTATGTTCGATTGAAATAAATATTTGACAACGAAAACAAAAAAATATATACTTTTAGATATTTTTCTATTTTTGTGACTTTTAAATGTAATTTTTTTTAATGTGTTATTTCTATGTAACGACATATTAGCATTATACGAATATTATCTCTTTTATTATATAAAAAATTATATGGAATACTATCATAAAATTATTATAATATATATTGTCATTTTTTTGTGCGCTATAAATAGGTATATTTACTATATTTCCTTGTACACTTTGGCCTCTGATCATATATATATATATATATATATATATATATATATATATATATATATATATATATATATATATATATATACATTTATATATATATATATATATATATATATATACATATAATTTTTAAGTCGTATAGGTGTTTGACGTTCGAGGCTTAAGATAACCGCTGTTTAATTTGACTAACAGATAAGTTAAAAATGCGGCCGCTGCATAATGAACCGCCATTATGTGTATGTATTATTATTTTATTATACGTCCACAAGCACTATTTTATTTTATTTATTTTCTTAAATGTACTTGTCGCGAGTCATATTTCTATAATTGTAACGAATTAAATGCGAAATTAAAAATGTTTCCAATTCAAATATGAAGAAAAAATGGAAAATAAATTCAATTATCTATATATATATATATATATATATATATATATATATATATATATATATATATAAATAATTGCACCATTATTAGATTTTATCTATTAAATCATTTTGTTATCATTAAAAATAAATATAAATAAAGCAATATAAATATTTTGCGTAATTTCTGAAACATATTATCGCAATATATGAAGTACCACCTATCGGTGATTTTACAAACTATTATAGTTTGCTATTCGCCGCTAGATTATTATTATTAAAAATAAAGTAATTATTATTTAGAATAGATATATATATATATATATATATATATATATATATATATATATATATATATATATATATATATATATATATATTATTACACATTAAAATCATAAAAAATATTATTAAAATTTTTTAAATCAAATCTATAAATTTCTAATGACAGAATTATTGTTTATGCAATATATTAAATTTAAATATGCAGATATTTTTTTTCTATTAATAACTTTTAATTATATTTAATAAAATATTTATTATGAATCTGTCAACAATTTTTTATTGAGAGCTTATTATTAATATTAATAAAATATGGTTTCTAATATTCAAATACAAAAAAAATATTACTGCAATGTAAAGACGTACCGAAATTGTGCATATATATATATATATATTGTATATATATTAAAAATGTAAATACCCGACATTACATTTTATAATACTAAAATCTCATATAAGTCTAATCGGATTAGCCGCATGACTTTTCTATTGACGCACAAAAGCCACGAATTTTCTTATAAGCTTTTCGCAGACGAATCTTATTCGAAAAATCGTATACATTATGTATATATATATATATATATATATATATATATATATATATATATATATAATAATTATAATGATGTATATTTCGTAATGTGAATAAATACCGAAGCGTATATAGATAAAGGCACGAGATGTTCCACTTCTGATACAAGCTTGCAAAACTTTAATTCTCATTTCGAATTACGCGAGCGTAAATGTCTCGCTAATTAGTATATGAAAAGACACGTGCAAAAAGGGACGTCGTTTCCCCTTTTTATTTTTATTTTTTTTTTCATTTTATTCGCAAAATGGTAATGTAATAAAAAAAATAGAAAACGGAACGACCGTCAATTAAAATTCGAAAAATAAATTTCATCATATAATAATTGCAAATATTATATGACCAAATAAAAATTGTCCTTAAATAGTTTACGATTAAAAAATGAGAAATATTTTTTTAACATTGTATGTGAATCTCAAAAATGAATGAGATTTATATTGAATGCAATACTATAATATTATGACTTAAAAATTGTAGTGAAAGAAGTAAAATAAAAATATTTATAATGTTCGAATACGTTTATACCTTCCACTGTATATTCACACACACACACACACACACACACACACACATATATATATATATATTCACATTTCAGTTTAATAAATCGCCATTGACGGTCGCTGAAAAGTTACGCGGCAGCGAATCTGAATGAAAATTCGCTGCATTCTGGCGACTGAATTAACTGAATTTTCCGTCTCCTTAAAAACTTAGGGAAACGAACGTTTTTAATTAGCCACCCTCTCATCCCTCGGAGTCGAACGTTGGCCCGTTTTTCTTTTTTATTTTATTTTGTTTGTTTGTTTGTTTGTTTTCGCTTTGCGCGATGGTGACTTTTTGTTCGCTTTTCCCACTTTAGCGTTGCACTTTTCTTTGTGGTTCATCGTTAACAAGTATCAAAACGGAACGATGTAGTTTTGAATAGGTATTTTTATTTGCATATTATATAAAAATACGAATTTTATTTAATAATTATGTTAATAAATGCAAGTAGCTAAAAGTGAACGTTCGTGATAATTTCGACGCTCGTAAACTAAAAATCGTTAAAATTGCGTCGTTAAGCGAAAACAACCGCATTAATTATTATTATTATGCGATGTTTTTTTTTATATAAAACATCGTTTTTTATTAAGAGAATACAATTGTACAATATTAAGCGATAAGCGTCGAACGCTTATCGCTTAACCCCTTAACGATCGTAAAAGCGTCCCCCGCCGATCATCTTTTTATTGCGAGACCGCCACCCGAATCATCGCCCCCCGTCTTTTCTTCAATATATATATATATATATATATAAGCGATGGGGGGTGGTTTTCGATTGCCTTTTTGCCGAAAGAACGGCGATGAAATCTTTCTCTTTTCGCCGAGAACAATTCATAAATTATTCACTCGTTACGACGCTCCCGACCTAGCACAACGAGCCGTAAATGTTTGTACTACGAGCGGCTAATAAACGCTGCATCGACTTGACTCACCCTGGCTACAATTTACTCTCTCTTGGCGTGGAAAAATTCCAAACCATCCGCCCACCACCCGCCCAGAAGCTCACTGTTTCTCCTTCAGGGCTATCGAGTCGTTATACGAAACGTTCGACTCCAATAATCGCGATTCACTATCATATTATCAATTCTATTCACAACATTCATATATAATTGTTTTCAATAGAATTTCAATTTTTCAACTATAAATATAAATATTACACTAATAATTACATAAATCGTTCAATCAAACTTAACAGAAATACCATAATTCGGTTTTCACATAATATATTCTAGCTATACAAAATGCGCATGTTAACATTTTATTATATAATTTATAATATATTTCATTATATTTACTATATAGCAGGGATAGTCAAGCTAATTGATAGTTCGAGCCATTTTTCAAAATTTGAAATTTTTTGCTAGCCGCAATTAAATATGTATTAAAAAATTATATTTATTATAAACATATAAATAAAAAGTACAAAATATGTGTATTTAATTTAAATATTAAAAATATCAAATTGATATTTTTGCAAACCGCATGTGGCTTGCGAGCCGTAGTTTGGTGACCCCTGCTATATATAATGTTTATATTAATTAACATTTAATCTTCTAATACGAGATAATTTGGTTTTATAAATCATAACTCCACTATACAAAGTTTGCATATTTATGACTGTTGTTATAAAAAGTTTTATATTTCTTAAAAAAATAAAAATAAATTTATTCCAATCATATTTTTGACTCAAAATATTCTAAGTTAAATTTTCATTATTTTTGTTCTCAAATTTTCTCAGTCACATTGAATACAAAAATTAGGATGATAATTGACAATTAACGGTTGAATGGTAACATATATAGAATTTTCAATAACATATATATATATATATATATATATATATATATATATATATATGTATGTATATAATTTGCAAATTTTATTAAATAATAAAGTCAATCGCATGAAAGAAAATTAGCGTTCAAAATAGTTATTACATTTATTCGACTCCACGTCTCCAAATTCACAGCCCCGGCTCCCGTTTTTCTCTCGGCGAAAAACCGGCGAGTTTTCCCGCTTTTCCCGAAACGGGAAAACTCGTAACTGGGACGAGGGGGAGGGGGGAAAACGGGGCCAGACGCCGCCAAGAAAAGCGAAAGAACGGCATTGGCAATGAAAAATCAACTCAACGTGTTAAAAGTAATTATCTCGTTCTCCTCTTTCCGAATCCGGCCGTCTCTTTCTACCTCGCATTTTCTTTTCTTTTCGTTTCTTTTCCTTCTCTCGTCATATATTTTTTTCTCTCTCTCTCTCCACTTCTTCTCTTTATTTTCCTCGAGTTTCCACCGCTCATTTTACGCCACTTCTTTTCTTCTGTAAGCGATATTCATTAAGACGACGGAATCGTCGGTTTTGAATGACTTCTTTTTTTTTCTTTTATATATTATTATGGTCGATATGATTATTACAAAAAAATATATATATTTTTGGTATTTCAAACATCTTATTTATAATCGCGTTTAGCTTGTTTATTTTATTCGATAATAAAATAAATTATTGTGTGTAAATAATAACAATCTGACTTTATTAATATTTTATGAAACAATTTTTAATTTTGAGAATCGCATTTAATATAACATATTTTAAATTTTCTTATCGATCTTCCAATTGTAATTTCGATTTTTTTTAACTATTTTCATATAATATCGGCGAGAAAGAGTACAATAAAAACATAAAAAAAGATCACCTTTTATGTGACGCATTTGAAACAATTAACGATGCGTTTCCGAGGCATTTAATTCGTTACTCAATTAAAAGAAAACGTTCGTAAAATAAGCGATATTGAGTTAACGTTTTTCCACCTCCGTAGAACCTTTTTTTCTTATTCACCCCCTATCCCCCTTCCCCTTCGCCGCAGCCGCGACGCCGTCGTAAATACTTAACAAAGCTTTTTTTTCGGGAAGGAGGAAAAATTTTATAACCGTATTAAGCTGAAAGCTTTTCAGATTTCTTTCGGCGTTTTTACCTCGCGTAACAAATTCCACCGACGGCGTCAATGACCCAATTTCGTGTTTTTAGACGCCTTTTTATTTAACACTTTCTTCGTTTTTTTATTTATTATATATTTAATCAATAAAAAAATATAAATATAATAATTTTATTATATTATTAATATTAATTTTTAAATTTATAATAAATATTGAGTTCATATTCTGAAATATAAATAATATTTATTTTTGATTTTATTTCATGAAAATATGATATAATTGATCAGAATAAATTAATACAAATTTTACCAAAAATAGTATTTATTTATATATTTACAGTTATAATACATTTTTATATACAAATATCAGAGAGTTTCAAAATTGAGTTACTGGTCGGTGACCATTGTTTCGATTACAAATTTTGTCAGTTCTGTTAATCTATTTAATTTGGTTTAGCTTATGATTATGTTAGTAAAAATTGTATACAGGAAAATTAAAAAAAAAGAAATATTTGTAAAATGTTCATTTTTTTGCCTGCAGTTTAGAGGATTAAGAAGGGTATGTGAAAATTATTTATATTAAAATTAAAAAAAAAAGAATTATTTAGCATCAATTAAATATTGGGTTCACGTCATGAATAAAAAAATCATGAATAAGTATCTGGATTTACATCAAAAATATATATGAATATCCATAATGAAATATTATTTAATATGAAAGTACTATAATATCAAAATAAAATTGTGAGTAAAAGGAATACTATAAATTGTTTAAATATAATAAAAATTCCCAAAAAAATAAATCGAATTATTCACCACGAACAGACTGTCGTCGACAGTCGCAAAACGTTTGATTATTTTTTATGCAGCCGCTTTAATTTCCGCCGTTTCTGCAATTCGTAAAACGCGTCCCCCTTTGTGCGAAATGACTCTGGGAATCGTCCCCTTAATTAATTACCGTCGAAATTGCTTATATCCTGTACGTAAACGAAATCTCCATATTTCTGTATCGAACAGTTCCACAATAACAACAACAACAACAATAATAATAATAATAAATATATACATACACACGATGGCAGTTCGGTTTGTAAACGTTCTACTAAATCCGCTGTCACTAAAATCAATTACGTCCGCTGTCTTGCACGGGAAAGCCTATTGGCCCAGCCACGTCGACGGGTAAACATCCCCCTTAGGGGGGGTGGAAGAATGCCAGATGCTTTAAAAGCGCGGATCGCGGACGCTGAAAATAATAAAATTCTATAGCATCTCTGCAAATCGCTACCGGAATATTGACAGTGATGTTTTTTTTTCACATTTTATACTTTACATGATCATTATAATATAAATTAAAAAATCTCATGTATTATATAATATCATATTCATATACATTATAATAAAAATTATTACACAAAAAGAAAATAAATAGATATTTTCATAATTCTCGTTTTACAAATTAAAAAGTAATCTTATAATAATCCAAAATTCTATCTACTTATAAAAAAATAATTTAGTTCTTGACATTTAATATTTTATATAATTTAAAAAATATATTATTTAGGAGCATCACTAAAAAAATACAAAATAATAGAATTTAGATCCAAAATATATATATATATATATATATATATTTTTTTTTTTTTTGTCAAATACTCACAGAATAATATATACTTTGTTGGTAAGACTTCTTAGAAACGACATTTATCCCTTCTTAAATTCCGACAAAATTCGTTTATATTTTTGCAAAATTTTTATTTTTATTTAGTTTTAAATGACCAATTATGCGCTAAAAATAAATTATTAAATTATTGTTCAATGTAATATCACACAAACAACTGTAAAATTTGTGCTAAGTAGCTGAATATTTTGAAAGATAATAATTTTTGATCGTTTTCGTTTATTTTTATTGCTCATAACTTTGCTAAAAATATTAAATTTTCAAAATATGTTTTATTAAATTTTTTGTTATATCAAGACGCATCCGTCGATGCATAGCTTGATATATAATATAAGGTACGCTGATTTTGAATTGAAAAGTATTATTTTTTTTCGGATTTCACTCAACTCGATACACTATTTTTTGAGTTACCTTATTTTCAATGGAATAAATTTGTGTATTTTATTATCATTTTTTTTTTAATTAGAAAAAATTAAAAATTTGATATTTGATCCTCTAGGTTTTTCGTCAGATCAAAAAAAGTACATTAAATTTCACTGTCGCTAGGCGGAAAATTTTCCAATGTTACATACATTTGAAACATTCGATACCTTGGAGCCATGTTTGAATCGATACATTTTTAATACGAGCGATGAGTTGGGAATTAAAGGCTCGTATACTAAACCGAATTTAGGTAAATTTATACGGTGAAGCGACGTTCTAAGGCAGAATACCGGGCGTGTGTAGCTTGTAATTACATGTAGATAGGTCTTAGAGCCACTAATGCCGGTTGAAACGTCTCAAATTTGGTACCACTCGTCTCCCACATCCGCCGGGAGACTTGGAAGTAAACCTCCTGAGAAACCTCTTAGAACCTCCTCTCGCACTTGAAATAAAATCTCACCCTCTCGTGACGGTACCTCCATTAACCTCCTTCGTCCGTTTGATATTAACGTGGGATGGTTTCTGCTTTCAAGACAAAATGCCTAGTTATCGTAGACCGTGGAAGCTAGTGCTTCACATTTCCGCGTAGTTCACCCATCCGAAGAGAGATTCGATTTCTCTCTGGCTTTATGCAAAATTTAGTTTTGTTTTATACGTTTTCGAATATCTATATAGTTGTATAATATTATATAAATGAACTGCTTCGGAAATACAACGGCGAGTTTCATATATCAATTTATATGATAATATATGACTGACATTACAGTCAAACCTGTTTTTGTGCGGCAGGCAAAAAAATTTAAAAACTTCGTAAATAGCTATAAGAAATAATTTTAACACGACATATGAAAAAAAAATGCGGTAAACGGGGACCGTATAAAAAAAGGACATTGTTATTGAAATTGGCTGATGCAATATGTAGATACACACTGTACCGCACAAAAAAAATCGCATACAAAAAACCAATCCGATTTCTTCAATCACGACCACGATAAACGTGCACGCGTTCGACACTATTTATAAACGCGCGCGAACGTTTGAGAAGCGTCGTTACAGCCGGGCACAAATTGAAAACTTGTGTTTTCGACAGGACCGTCTTCTAATACATCCCCTATACTTGTGTACACCGCGTAAAGCATATACGTACATATTACGTTTTATACTTGCGCTAAGTACTCTGTGAAATGTACGCTACGTACTTACCACGTTATATTTATACGTGATTACGACTATATATATATATATATATATATATATATATTCGGCTTCGGACTCCGTTGGTTCGGTAGGTTGCCGGAGCCAGTGCCAGGTGGTGTTCGTTCTCTAATGTGAAGCACAAAGCGTGATATGAATAATTTCAGCATGCTGAAAACAGGCATTTCAGTCATTTCGAATTTTAACGTAAACACCCCCTGCTAACCCCCCCCCCCGGCTCTCGTTCGTTCAAAGCGCCCGAATATAGCCGTAGTATGAAATTCGCGGCGTGTCGTCAGTCGAATGTCGCACGACGTACATATATTGAAGTCGCGTTGGCTAAATTAATATAAATTTTCGTCATATTTTAACGATTAGGCGTGTCGCGGTGCGTATATTAATATTTTTAAGATGTATTAAAAAAATATATTGACGCGGCTTATCCGTATTAAAAATAATATCGTCGAATAGGAAAATTTGATTCATTTATAATTTCTAAGATAAATTTACGTTATTAATTTAAAATAAAATATTTGTAACAGAAAAATGCATCACTTTTAATATTATCAGAATGAAAAAATAAATTAAATAATATGTTAAAAACATAACTGACCAACAATTATTTTTATAAAACATTTCTAATATTAAATAACTAAAAAAAAATGTAAATTCAGTCTTTGTTACAAGAAACCGTCCCTCATTTATATTTTCAATAATTTTGCATCAAATTTCAATACTCTTCTAAATTAGTGGTTCAAGACTTGTGGCGAAAAAAAAGTTATTATGTCGGAAGTAAATATAAATAATAAACTAAAACTGTTAAAACTTTAATTAAAAATGTAGTTTTCAAAAACTTTTTTCAATAGTATTATATAATTTTGATATATTATATAATACTATTGTATTATATAATACCATATATCAAATAATGACAAAATACAATAAAATCCCCTTTTTTTTTAATGAAATCCATATTTTTCATGCATTTTTTCGCTCAAATTTTCAAAAACTGAAAATATAAAATATCACATAATATTTTCAATTCAAAATTTTCTCTATCAGACAGTTGATCTTTACTTCAATTTTTATTTTTTTTTCAATGTATGACGTGGTATGATTCATTATATTATAGTACAGCGTTTTCCAAACTTTTTTGACCACGGCCCGGTACGAAATATAAAAGTTTTTCACGATCCGCCTTATATATTTTAAAAATCCATTTATTTACAAAACAAATTTTATGTTGTAATAAAAATCAAAATTCAAGTTATTTATTTATTTATTATATATTTCATACATAAAAATTGCAAAATAATTATATAACAAAAACGGTGCTAAAGGGTTTTCACCGCTTGAAACTTGAAAAAGTTTCGAAAAATATTAAATTTAGAGCAAAATGTTATAGTTTGTTTTGTGTTTTTACAATTTTACCTACGACCCAACTGAATTTTTCTGCAATTCAGTATCGGGTCACGACCCACATTTTGGAAAACACTGCTATATTATAATATATTAAAAATCACACAAACGTGATCCAGAAAAACATTACAGTTAAATATAAGCTTATTATTGTATTTCTAGATAAAAAAAAAGATTTACAGTTAAATTCGGACGTCATCCGCACTGACAGTGCGCGAAAAATCTCGTTTCAATTCAGTTTACAGTACGTGACTTTTCATTAACGTGAAAATTTTTCATCGTGACACATTTTCTAGCACAATAAACAAAATAAAATGGGGTCTGGCGCATCAATAGACTGTATGACGCGTATGCCTTCGTGCTCACATTAATCATAACCGCTATAGATACGCTAAAACAACGATTCTCAAACCTCGCAAAGGAACGATTGCGACGTCGCACACAACCCAACTAATATCGCCATAATGCCCACGTATATACGCGCGTATATGAGTTTGTGTGATCATTAAATTATAGGACCACTAATCATTTTAATATTCATCAGTCCACATGAATATCGCCTTATAATATTATAATCTAATATAATTTTATATGAATTAAAGTTTATATAATCACTATACTTTGATCTAATGACTTGCTAAAAACTTTTAAAATATTATATTTTGAACAGAATTTTTCTCAATCCTTCTCAATATTATGTAAGACTCATTCTCATAAATATTCGAGAACAACGCAGGGCTAATTGCGAGATGTAGATAAGCGATTTTAACCATTGAAATGTCACGAGCGGACCGCGGAGTAAATTTCGTACATTAATAGAATCCGTGGACTTTTTTGAATCCGCATAAACAAAACTGGAATTCGCGCGAGTGTATGGGGGTCTGGGGGCCAACCGGTTATTACGAAATTTCAGACGGTATATACCGGGGGTATTGTGTTCGTATTCAGACTGTAAAGTTTAAGCTGCGGGCCTCACCAACCGCTCCTCATCTCTGACAAAACCGATCCCGTCTTTCTCTTTCGCTCCTTCGGTGGAAAGAGCTCCAACCACCGCCAACAACCACCGCCTCCATCGCCAACCACCAACCACCGCGACTCCTTTGTTAGACAAACACATGCATACATACGTGTTCGTAATAGAGGCCGTAGCACACGCTCGACATCTTCGCAGCCTCAAAAACCGATACGAGTGGGACGAGAGAGGAAATCCTCTGGCGCACGTTGCCCGACCAGGATTTATGCCTTTGTTGTGGCAAACGTCAGCATTTTTTTTTTCTTCTCCCATCGCTCGTTCTCTTCGCGTCCCTGTCTGAGGTTTGTCAGGGTTGCGAGGTCTGAGTCGGAATCGACGAATGCGAACCGATACCAATTTTAAACGGTTATTAAATTCGTGTTAGAATCTACGAAGATTCATATTGATTCAAATATATTCCACATCATATATATATATATAAATTGCTAGCGCCGACGACGACGCGCACCAAACGACTCACGCTGATATATATATATATATAAATCGTAATAGCACGATCGCTAGAGGAATTGTTAATTTATATTACGTTTATAATATTTGCAATTTAATTTTAATAAACTGAATATATATAATAAAATGGTATATATTTCTAAGGACCTAATATGAGCAAATCTGTACACGGGTCCACTTGTATTACTTCCTTTTCTTTATCTAACTCATCTTTTGCGGAACCGGTATAATCAAAATTGTTTTTTGACGCTAGCATATTACTTAATGAATTAATTAAAATCTTTGTAACATTTATTTTTTATTTTTTTAGTTTTTCAAAATATGTCGTAAATAATGAATATTATAATAATATAAATAAAGAATGATTCATGTATCTCGTTACAGTGATATAATTTTTGTCTGAATAGATTTCCGTCTATCGTAAGCGATGGCGAATTAAGAACAACGATTGCCGTTACCCGCGCAATATGTGTTAAAATCATTCCATGTAATCAATTTATTAAAAAAAAAAACTCATTTTTATTCGCAACCCTGACTGTTATGTCGCTTCCTATCTTTTAACAAAACTGACTAGAAGGCTGTGCCTGTGACAACGAGCCTTCATCGGGATTTGTGAGGCGTACATGTAGGCGTATTACACACCAAAAACTCTATTATTATTTATATTATTATTATTATTATTATTTTGATGACTTCTTTTCCTTTTTTTCCTACTCCCAAAATATTATAATATGTATCGAGGTCAAAATGCGTACGAAATTCCTGTTAATATTTCATAATTTTAATTGTGGCACAATTATAATATATAATAATCGAAATACACGTGAAAAAAAATATTTAATTTTAAATATACATATAGTAAGAATAAATATTGTAAACTTCATAGAGATATGTGTGTCGTTTATGGTGCACACTTTACTTCAACAGTCAATAAGGTTGAATGTAGTCTGATAGACCAGAATTTCAACAGTAAACATTGTAAAGATGCATTCAAAAATTGCTATTCAGATACTGACATGGCGAACACTAACACTGACAATATATTACGTGCACTCTAATAAAATTTCAACGACTATTTTCTATGATTTTATCGAAATTTTGCTGAAAAATTTTCAAATTCATATTTTACAATCTAATTGATATTTCTTTTTGACACGTAACAAATTTAATTTTTTATTAAAAAAATAATATATATATATATATATATATATATATACAATATGCATTTTTTTATAATGATATCTCATGAAAAAAATATCAAGTTTGATAATAGAAAAAAAAATTGTAAGGATAAATATTTATAATTATACATATATTCTTAATAAATCACAAAACAAAACATTTTTCATTTATATTAAAAATAAATATTGAAAAGCTTCGTTATGATTATAATTATTTGAAACATCTCGATATCATTATGTAAATTAATATCATTTCAATACTTGTATTAGATTAAAAACAACTAAAGAAAATGAATTTTCACACCAGCATTCGAATGACACAATTAATGCGATGCAATTTCAATATACTTTGGTACACATATTTTATATTGAATATTCATATAAAAAAATCGTTCATGTCACAGAGCGGGGTCATAAAAATGGAGCTTTCGCCATTTGAGCTTTTCGCGCATCCCCTGCAGCATCAGCAGATGACGCTTACTTCCTGCCCCCCCCCGTGTCGCGTTTCCCTCCCCTTTCCAGATCTCAGTCTCTCGTTTTTCACCAGAAGTCTCCCGTTTGAACGTCTCCAACCCTCGTGTCCCTTGATGTCTTCCCATATCCGGATCAAGACAAGGCCCCGGGACGCGTGAATAAATAAAATGCCTGAGAGGATTTTACTGGGTGCCAACTGGGTGCTCGATCGCTTTTCCTCCGCCCCGTCTCTATCTTTCGTCGCTAATGTGCTTCTTTCGATTTTCCTTTTTTTTCCTATTTTATTTTATTTTTCTGTTTTATTTTATTTTTTCTCCCCCCTTTGCGTTGTCACCCCTTCTCGACGTTCTGAGACGATTCTCCGGAGCATTCTGGGATAATAAACTGTAAGTGCACGATCGTGCTGCAGTTCAAATTTGCACTTTAAAAAATCATACACGTTCAAAATTGAGAAAAAATGGATTCAAGGTTTAAGGAGCTTGATTAAATATTTGTGACCAAATTTATCGACACAAAACTAAATATTATCAATATTGGCGCTCACCATTGTCTAATATATAGAAATCGCTATTGCGAATAGTAGAATTTCTCTTTTTGCATGAATGTCGAAACCCCACTTATCCTGATTTAGTTGCTAAGAGAGCACTTTATATTCCGGCGAGGGAAGTTACCCGGCGTTAAGCTGCACGGTGGTTAGTTTTTCGATTTCTGCGCCCATCCTCCGTCGTTTTTTTTTTTCAGCTCCGTCTTTTTCGTCCTTCAGCGTCGTTGACTAGGACTGTTTCGTTCGCCGCGCCGTAAAAGTAATTGAATGAATCGCCTTTAAATCGGTTCGCCGAAAAACGACCCTTATCTCGACGGCTATTTACCTGCAGGAATTTGTCTTTGTTTTTGCGCGATCAGAGTACGAACCGGTCCTTAAAAACATTATAATAGTGAAAAAAAAATACGTATGGTCCCATTAAAATGCACTTACTCCGATTCTAATTAAACGATTCAAGTTTAAACGACTTAAACTCTGTGACTGTATTATCTTATTTTCATTTAGTTTTTCGCTTATTTTAAAATGAAGCGAATCATTTATACTTTTTTGTAAACGAGTTTAATTATTTTTATAGACATAAATATATCATAAAATATTAAGTAAAAATTGCAAATAAATAGATCGTTTTTCTGTATTTTAGAAATACGGAAATTTTCACTGTCTAGATTTCAATCTGAAATTAATAAGCGATTATTTATTAACTATAATTGCCCGATTACGCGTTTAAAAATGCACCGCAACGTTATGCAAATAATTATAATAAATATTACCACCGACAAGGTTTTAGGGAACTCGATTTTCTCTTATCTTCCGCATTATTTCGAACCTAAATTTTTATGTAAATTGCGCGTTATTATTTCTACTCCGAGACTGAACGAATTTTCTATCCGAAAACAACGCCAAATATATGTATATATTTTTGGATACTATATATTAAAAAAATATTCGCAATTCATATTTTTCGTATAATTAATTCATTGTCATTATATAAATTTAATGCGCTATAAATATGGATAGAAAAAATATATTATATTTAATATAGAAATACAATTATAAAATGGCGTCTATTGGCGACACACGTCCCACATATTGAGGGTCGCAAACTTAAAAGCATTACTCGAGAGCAGGTCCATAGTAACAGGTAGGGAGACGGGGATGCTGGACGCTTCGGTATTGATCCGAGAACCCTGGAATGGGAGACTTTGACGCTGTATACATCCTTCTACGGACCCAAGACCACATATATATACATATACACACATATATATTTGTATACATATTCCTCACATACATACATATATACGTATTCCAAAGGAGAAATGGGCGGGATAGGCGGGTTGGTTTCTACGTATGTACATATATGTATGTATATTCAACGCTCATCCACCCACATATACCCGTATACATTCATACAAACAATAATGTACATATATGCTCTGATGTGTGTAAATATATATATATATATATATATATATATATATATATATATATATATATATATATATATATATATATATATATATTAGAAGTTGTATCAAAAAGTTACCAAATTATATATATATATATATATATATATATATATATATATATATATATATATATATATATATATATATATAATGCTCATTATTATGTTTCGTGCACAATATATTATAATTCCATAATTATGAATTGGTGATCATGAATTCATTTTGACGTAAATTTTATTCAAAATTATTATTGATAAAACATAGACAATTTTTGTTTTGTTAGTCTGATTCGATACAAAAATTATTTTTAAATCCAATCATTCTTCTTCTTCTTCACACCGTCTCCTCAAGAAGGTTGGCTATTCACAAGGCTAATGTAACTTTCGACACCCGCATTCAAAAAAGTTGAACCAATGACGAAGATCTTTATGCCACGAGTTTTGACATCTTCCTATCTATTGGTCTTTTCCCTAAATTTTGCCTTCCAAAATCATTTTTCAAGATATGGCCTAGGTATTATTGCATTTTGATTAATTTAACTGTTTTTATTATTTCTGCAGTTTTATTAATTTTCTACAAAACCTCCTTATTTGCTACTTTATCGGTCCAAGATATACTTAGCATTTTTTGATAGTACCACATCTTAAAGGCTTCCAGACGTTCAGGATATAGTATCTATGAATCAGCACCATATATAGAAAAACAGAAAAAACGTAACATCTAAACATACGTATTTTTAATTCCATGCTTGTGCTTTTAGACGTTAAAAATGAATTGCATTCCATCTTGTTCCATTCTAGAACGGTTCTCCTTCTTGGGGTCATATGTTGATATTTTTGATTTTAATCAATTCGAATGTCAAAAATTTATCGAATAGATCGTTTTTTAATAAACGAAAATAGTGGTGCGATAATTTTTTGATCACACCTCGTATGTACAAAAGTCGGTAACAGAACGGAGAGAGACATCCACGCTCGTCTGTTTGTATCCCAGCGAACGGGTGGGCACATTACTAGCGACCGGCACTATATAAATTCACCGCTTTATGTGTTCCAAAAGGTTTCTTGCTGAAACGTCGGTAAACGTACTCCTCTGAAAATGTTTCGCACGTCTGAAAAACGATGAAAAATAAAGCAAAAAAAAAGAAAAGAAAAAAAACATCGCTTCTTCGCCTCCTCGTTTCTGGCTGAAAGCTCGAACGATTCTTACCCTCGTTTTGCTAATTAGATAAATACGTTTCTTTCAATCTTTCGTGTTCAAATCCTATTACTGTATATTTAAAGCGCGTTTAATAATGAAATATTATTTTAAGCGATGTTTGGAAACATTTTAGATTTCACCCTTCATGTATATAACAATATATATATATATATATATATATATATATATATATATATATATATATATATATATCGTGTTTTGTCTTTCAAATTCCAGTTGGAATATAAACAGTGATTCAAACTTTTTTCCAATTTGAATAGTAATGTGAATTATATAAAGCTTATCTAATTAGAAATTAATAGGATTCCAATCAACTACAATTTTTAAAAAAATATTTTTATATTAATCAGATATAAAAGATTAAAAATGCTTTTTAATATTATATAACATTTCATTTTAAATATTTTTTTAAATTGTTAAAATATAAAAATTACATATGTGTTTATTGATATATTTTTTTTTAAATATATCACATGATTATTAATTAAAAATGATATTATGAATTTTTGAAAAGCACGTTTCGAATAGTTGCATTTAAAATGTAGTAATTGCTAGGAATTCTAACGTTTCGCTAACACGATTATTTTTATACATTTGCTAGGAATAATTATCGAAGTTCGCTATGTATATATATATATTTTCTATCGACTCTCAGACCACTTGAAATTAATGAGGCACTTTCACGTTTATTATTTATTATTATATTACGAAATCATCTCGATTATATAGCGTTGGGTCGAATGCGAAGTTGCATTATTAAAAATTAGCAAATTTTGCGGAAAAAGCGGAAGTTTTCTTGAGAATCGAACAATGTCGATGTATATAATATAAAATAGTAACGAACGAACGTGTGCCCCTCGTTCAAATTTTATTCCGTCGAGTAAATTTCTCGAATGTCGGATGGAACAAGTGTACATAGTATATATACATGTAACGTACATAGATGAAATTTGTGTATACATATAATGTGTAACATGTAGCCATGCAGTAGCTGTGGCAACACATGAAACTTACTCAATTCAAATCAAGTCCCGGCCTCTTCAGATCCACTACAGAGAAATAACCCGCGTCCCTCCCGTATACCCCGCGGCGCAACGGGTCCTCCGTCTCCCTTAAGTTCCACATCAATCTCCGAAACCCTACCCCCTCCTCCGCATCGCCATCACTGTACCCATGAATTCTGTACCTCATACTCCCTCATAGCCGAGACAACCCCGAGAGACTTAGAAAATTGGATAAGGGCGGGTAGGTAGCTGGAGGGACGAACTTGCCCGGCGGAATGTGGCGAGACCACCCACCGATGTTCTAAGCTCGTCCCAACCCCTCTAAAAACACCCGCGTCGTTCTCCACGTCATGCCATCTTCATCCCCCTTCGGCTTCGAACCTGCCACATTTAGGGGAAAAGTCCCTTGTACCCCGTCCCCGGACCCCTCCCGGACTCCGCCATATCCAGGACCGGCATATTAAAGGGTATATATTCGACCTACACACTTTCGACGCACAATATATCACCCGATACATAATATATTACTGAAGAATTTTTCAGAGACCTCGTTCCCGAAAAAAAAAAACGCCTCGCTATATACCAAAGTCCTTATTTTTTTCCCTTTTCGTATTTTTGGCACAGGACGCGCGTGTGCGCAATCAAGTGAAAGTTTCTAAGTTTCGCTAGCGAAAAAAAAAGCGACGACAGGTACATACATGGGGGTGGGACTGGTGTTGAAAATATGTTACTGCACTTTGATGATTGGAAACTCACCCCTGCGATAACTTCATATTAAATATTACAAAAGTTTATAATATTATACGTACAAATATATTTGCAATTTTAACAAGTCTTACAAAAAGCAAAAATAAAATATTAAAAAAAAAATTCAACAATGACGGGTCATACGTTTTCTAGCGAAATTTTATATTTAATTTTTGAACCTTTGCATACTAAATAAATTAGTTTATGTCATTCATTTTCATTTTCTTGATGCGTTAAGCCATTAATTAGCATATTTCAGCTCTGGTATTGTTGCAACTTTCCTGAAAATGGAAATTACATTTATTAATTTCACTATACTCTAATGGATTTTCTTATACGTAATGTATGATATAATAATATAAAATGTAAAATGATTTCTGTAAATGTGTTAAGCTTTATATATGTGTCGAATCTGAAAGTATTAATCCGTAAACATGGTATCGTACAAAAATTCCATCAGAGGGATTTTCATCGGCTAATCTTAGGTTCGGCAAGGCGAGAAAACCTATCTGATTACGTTGTAATTATACGCCCTAATTGATCGCAAGGGGTTGGTTTTGACCCACCACCGCCCACGCCCTTAACAGAAACGCCTACTATGGTTAGAATAGGCGGTTGTGAACCTGCCATACCGGGGATGGTGCTCGACTTATCAATCACTCCGGGTGGGCCAATGGAGGCTTAGGAGATTCTAGAGGGATCCAGGGGGGCATTAGGTGGCCAAGGGGGTGATCCTCCTCGACAAGAGAACCCACCCATATCCCATCCTTTCGTGCAAGAGAAGACTGTGTGTAGGCTCAACGGGAGGACGCCCTCACATGTCACCTTCAACGTCTCCTTGACTACACTAAGAAATTGAAAAAATAACAGGCGAGCAAGCATTTTTTTTCCTTTTTCGCCCCCCTCCTCTTTTTTCCCTATCTTTCGAAAGGAGAGGAGACATGGAAAATCGAGACAACAAGGCTCTCGGCCCTCCGATATAAAATCCACCCCTCGTTCGGCCCTAGCGTCTGCGAAAGTGGATTTTTTCCTTTTCGTTTTGCGAAAATAAAAACGGCCGTAGGTGGTCTTAATGGTGTGCGAAAACACAAGTGGAATTCGCTTAAGTTCCATTCAAAAAAAAAAAAAAAAATATATATATATATATAGCATTGTATAATAATAAAATTTTTGCACGCAAAAGAATCCCGATAATACCCTAATATTTGTCCAGCGTTTTTTATCTAATTGGATTCTAAGGCGCTAAAAATTTTTCTATCGAAATAAGTAAAGATGAAAAATATTTCAACGACTCGATATTAAAAATATATCATATTAAAATGTTTACATTCTCCGAATATTCACTTAAATCGATAATTCTAATTGGAATTCTAACAAGATTCCATTGAAATAATATTTATTTATATTTATCATTATACGGTTTCCAATGGATATACATAATATTATAAATCTGATATAGAAATATAAAATAATTTAATATTTAGTAAAACTAGATATCGTTAATAATTACATAATAATTTATTTAAAAATAATATAAAATAATAATTGTCTTATATCGTTTCAAAATGCTTAGACATGAATTTTAAAACGATAAAAATATAAAAATATTATTTTTATTTAGAATATAGTAGAATAAATGCATTAATTTTAAAATAAACATACAACAAAAATAATATTAAACTACCATTTTATTTGTACGACAAAATTAAATAACACTGAATTTCGAATATTAAATTTTCCGAAATATATTTTTTTAGCACATTACCGCTATTTAAACGTTCAAGTTAAAAGTTTTGATTTTTTTTAATTTGATATAATTATCTAAAAAAATATAAAAATAAATTAAATAAACGTAATATAACTCCACAAGTACAGTTATATATAGTTAATTCGTCGATCGAAAACAATTTTCCGAGTTTTTCCTTTTTCTTATATATATATATATATATATATATATATATATATATCAACCCAACAAGTTTTTCCAGGTCGTTCGAAATATTTAATAAAGTATTCATAAGCGACGTTTAAGAGCGCGAGTTAAGATCGTGAACAGCTGGTTATTTTTTTTTCTTTCTATCTTTAAAACCGCTTGCGAATCTCCGTTCTTTCTTTCGTTCTTTCTTTTATTCTTTCTTTCTTCTCTTTTTTTCGTTGAAAAGCGATAAAAACGAACGCGACGCGTCGGAGTGAGCGAAACCGCCGCCGGTGCGACACGAATGGCAATATAAACCAGCGCAGGCGAACAAGTTAGCGCTTTATAATTAGAACAAAAGAGGCTCGCGGCGTCTATTTAAAAACTGGCGGTCTCTCTTCACCCTGTTTTTTGAACGTAAGGGTGCGCCGTTTTAAAACGTGCCGTGCGGGATTTTATTTTTTAACGCTTTCAATTTGTTAAATTCGTATTGCAATAGTTAATTAGTAAAAATTAAATATATTTTTGTTGAATTAAATCTAACAAAAAAATAATACCTATTATACAAATTAATATTTTTTTTGCTTTTACCCTTCTTTTTTAATACTATTTTAAAATTACTTAATAATGAATAAATAAATAAAAATGAATATACAATTTTACATATGGAAATTTATTATTTCAATAAAAATACTTAAATTACTATTATCTATATTTTATTAAAAATATTTAAATATTTTTTTAGACCAGATTAAACCAGAGTTTTAATCTGGTTTATTTTATAAATATATCAGTAAAAAAACTAAATATTAAAATTTTTATATAATATAAACGATCTTATTAGATATAGAAATTATACAATCAGAATCCAATTGTATTTCTAGGTCTTTCATATTCATATTTAGAATCACTCATATAAATAAATATAAAATTAATATTGTATCAGTCTTCTATTTTTTTAATATCACTACCATAAATAAATGTTGAATTGATTTATATTTATATTTTATTTCCAGTGATATTTCTTTTATATATTTATAATTATAATACATTTTTATATACAAATATCAGATAGTTTGAAATTCGAGTTCGATGACCATTGTTTTCAAATAAAATAATAAATTTAAAATGTTATTATCACTCCATCAATTTTTGAATCAAAACTATTGTAGAATAGTAATTTCTTTTAGAATCGTTATATATCGCAATCGTTAAAATACTTTTGGGTTAAAAATACACCTTAAATTGATTGAACGGAAACATAAAATCGAAAATGCGTCAATAAACAACAATGCTTTATAGAGATATCCCGCGCTATGGAGGTTTTTGGACCGAGAATAAGTTTTACAGGAGCGTACCCCGCGTTCGGGTTGTTAACTCTGCGAGAGTCAGTTAGTTAACCGTGACCTTGGCACAATTTTCTCGGCGTCTCCTTGAGCTCTTCGCCTTTTTTCTTCGCGGCGTCGCGACGCTTCAACACCCCCCCCCCTCATTCCGACCTCGCAAAAAACCGCCCCCCATCCCGCCGCCACCCTGCCTAAGGCGGCGGCGTGCGCGCGGGGTAGGGAAAATGTGGGAAAATGAATGTGGGAAAAGCGTCTCCCGCTCGCCGAGGAAGCGCTTTCACTTAGTTAAATATTCTTAGTTAAAAGTTTTTAACTAAAAATACGGGACGTGGAAAAAAGAGCAAGAAAACAACATCACTTGTTGAACGAGCCGCGCTTTCTCTTGAGTGTGACGTCACGCCGTCTGCGAAGTGGAAAACCACCCTCACACCGTTTTTGCATCCCTCGCGCGGTTCATTCGCGTTTCGGCTCTCCTTGTTTGGAGTGATAATGAATTTTTATTTGGAGCCTGCGCTTCTTTCCACCCTTCCTCCCACCATTGACGTTGCTCTGCTTGTCTCTGTCTTTACTGTCGGATTTCGCTGTTCGACTTTTTCGCACTTCCGCTTTTCCCACCCACCCCCACGTCCCCTTCACTTCATTTTGCGTCTCTCGTCTGAGACTTTTCCCGCTAAATACATAAATTACAACTCGCGCCAACTTTTTCATTCACTTTTCCGTCTCAAGGTCTCGTCGACTGGTGCAACAATGCACTCCATTTCATATATAAATAAATAATTATATACCATATATATATATATATATATATATATATATATATATATATATATATATATATATACTCAAAAAAATATTTAAATATATAACAATTTCAATTTTTATATAATATAAATAATCTAAAAAGGATCAAATAGTAATAATGAATTCAAAATGTCAATTATTTTTTTTACGAACGACATATTCCATACTTATTTTACTACTATGCTTTGAAAGATAACCAAAGGTGGTGAACCTTTGAACCCCAAACTTAAAGTTTGACGGCAAAATTATAGGTTCAATTGATTCGATCGCGACGAAAAACGTCAATCAACCTTCAATTCGAAAGTGTTGAATATTCATTATTATTAAATAGATGCAGTATTCGGTTCGCCTTCCGAATCTGGGGGTAAGTTTTTTTTCAAACAATTATTAAATGCATCCAATATGCAAAAAAGGGCTTCGAACCTTTTCGAGATTGCATAATGACGCGCATTTTTTTTTTATAACGGAAAAAAGCGCTTTCAATTTTGCAACCGTATTTAACCCTTTCGCTAACTCGTAATCTTCAAGTTTCTATTCCGGGGTTACTTTTTTGATACGACAACCCCTAAGTTCGTATAATCGCTACGTATTCAAATCGATTTCCTATTGATTATTGACACTGCTCATTGTTATCGCGCGGTTATTGTTATCGCACGTAACATAACCCGTATTATATTATTATTATTCGCACATAACATATATGGTATACATATATATTTTTTATTTCGTCGCAATTTGCATACAAAAATGCACAATGTGCATTTTTTTCTAACCGTAAAAACTTTCAAGTATACATCTGCTCGAGTTTATTTAATCATACCTTAGAATAAATGTATTTTTTACGTTTACAAAAAGAATAAATAAATAATAATAATCAGTAACACTGTAGACCTTATGAATTTGAATTTTTCTTTTAAACGTTAGTGAATTTAAATCTCAACCCCCAAAATATATTTCTTACTAGAAAAAAATGTATATTGTTTCTGTTTGAATAAAAATATTTTTTTCCATAAAATTTTTATTTTTATCTATATATATATATATATATATATATATATATATATATATATATATATATCATATTTTTATATATCAATTATTGTACTTTTAAATTAAAAATAATAATAAGTATTATCAAACTATTAAAACAAATATACTGCACTATTTTGACGAATCACTAGTTTATTTTTGTAATATTAAAAGTAAAAAGAAATTCATAAACGAAAAAATAAAATAGATAAATATAAATCGTCACACAACAACTAAATTATCACAACAATCATAATAATATTTTACAGCGAGATATTTCAAGAAAGGTTCGTCGTTTAAAGCTCATTTTTGTGTTCACCTTCAAAAGTTCAAGACCCTAAAATATTTTACATATTTTCATGAACTCATAATAAATATCGTAATATTGCCGACGCGATATTATAAAATCGTCCAGATTATTTTTATTACCATTGCGAAGGTCGCACAATCGTATTCTATAATAAATATTATAGATACAGTTTTGAATACGACATAAATACGAAATCATAATAAACTATTTTTTTTACATCATCTACTGCACTTACATGTACAATAAATGCGTATATATATTATACAAAAACCATGAATAGATGTATCGTCGGGATCAATATAGAAAATAAATCTAAATAGACAATGCAACCATCCCGATAAATATAAAGAATAAAAAATACACTTTTCTTTTCATAGAATGTATGTTAAAGCGGGTGCGGATGCTACGTGTCAAATATAGGTGGGGCATGGAAGGGTTAAATTGAACGAGATAGAATAATTTAGATGCTGTTAAAGTGAGAGAGATGAATATAGGGAAAATATTTTGAATAAGTTTAAAATGTGCATTTTGAATTTGTGAATGTCGACGTTTTCGATAAGATTTATAACTTTCGATGCACTCAAATAAATTTGAATTAAATATTATATTATATATGAGGGTTGTATTATAAATAAACGGTTATAAAAATTCTTGTAGTTTAACTTACATTTACAGAGAACAATTATGTCGGTTTTTGCTGGATTCGATTTATTTTTTTCATTAGTAAAATCTGGACGTTAATTATTATTATCGGTAAAAAATGTTAAATGTTTAGATTTTATTCGTAATTAAAATCGTCAAAAATATCTGTAAATTATACGAATTTAATTTAAAGCGTAGATTAATAATTTAATTTAATTTAAAATTATTTAAATAAAAATTCAAAGATGAAAATAATAAAAGATATTTTATGTGAAGTTGAAATATAACATTGTGATCAAAAAGCAAGGTGAATTTGTTTACAAAGTGTAAATTCTTTATTTATTCTTCCAAATCAATTTTATAAAACGCACTTTTACCAACGCTTTTTTCAAACCTTGAAACAGGAAACCTTCAAGAAACCTTCAGAAGTCGCACGGTGCCAAATCAGGCGAATACGGTGGTTGCGAAACGTTATGAGTTGAGTTTTTGGCAAAAAATTACGAAGAACAAATACAGTATGACATGGTGCATTATCGTGATGTAAAGAGTTGTAAAAACACGTGTAACTCGGAAATAATGAAACCTTTTGACAGACAAACAAAAAATACATTTAGTCATTTTAATCGTAAAACTTTGATTAAAAAAATAATGAAATACAAATATTAATAATTATATATAAAACTTAAAATCGCATTGATATTGAATTATATTAAAAAAAAATAAAAACGATCAGATAATTTACTGACTTTACTGATTAGAATCGAATCGAATTTTCCGCACTCTTGAGCGATATAATCAACTCAAAAATCTTTTCATCGGTCTACCGACATAAAATATAAAAAATAAATAAATAAAGCACACCGGAAGAGTTTCATCTGGTTATCATATTAACCACTCGAACATCACTAAATGTGCACACACACATATATTTTATATTTTTTCCACGGCAGCTGATCTCCATAATAATGATCGACCGACAAAAGAATACATTACGTGTTCGCATATAAAACTCTATACATTTTTTTGTTCTTTACAATGAACTGTAGGTTCAAAATCCCTTTAACCCTTTCACATTTTACGCCCGCTGGGACCGTCAAGGAATCGCGCTGATCTAATTTCAATAAATTACTGGTAGGGAGGGTTTTTTTAGCACATTGCTCGATTCACTCTATGATATTTTTGCCTATTAACACTTTGACCGCGGCGGTGAAAACTTATGTATCCGCTTTTATAATTGTTTGCGATTGATTATTCGCGATTTTCGAATTTTTGTGATTATTTAGAGTGTGATATTTTTAAGTGATGTGTGTTCATAATAAGAAATAAGTTTACAACGTCTGTCCTTTGTTTTTCGTTCAGTAAGAAAGTTTAAAATTTAATAATAATATCATAAGCAAAAATATTTTTTATTCTAAAATTATATATAAAAATTTTTATTATTGAAATAATGTAAGTAATAGTGTTGAAGTGGTATTGTTTTTTTTTTTTGCAAAAATAATTTAGATAAAATTTTATATAGTTTTTATATTAAAATTTTTATTTTTAGTTTTTCTGTTTATATAATGCATTATTTTTATCGATTTCTTTTTATAAGAATATTACGTATTTTTAGTTACTTATGATGAATAAAATGTATAGAAAAAAGCAAAATTAAAAATATTTAAAAATGAATTGATACGTTTTTCATTCAATGTATTATATTTAAATTTTAATATATGAAAATAATTTTAATCAATTTTAAATTCAATATTTTTTTACATGTAGTCGAATGGATCAAAAGTCAAAATTTGCTTAATGTTATTTTTTAGTTTTACACTTATATAATCTGAACCGGGAATTTTTCGTGACATCTTAACAAACAGTTGGTGAAATTATTTGTATTTCCTTAAGTATGTTTACTTTAGTTCTTCAATAGACTGGTTGCTGTTGTAAAACTATGCTTTTAACGTATTTATCCTTAAAGTAAAAAGTCAATTGGATCAAATTCAATTGTATTTTGACCAAGAAAATGACTCTTCTTTTAGATATTATTTTTTGTTTAAAAATTTATATTTAATTAATTTTTATTATATGTTAATATGTCGTTCTGTCTTTTAAAATGTTAAGATAATATTTTTTTATCTTATATTTTAATTATTTATTTTTAAAATTTGAATCTATAATATATACCACTAATGTACCGATTACACAATAATGGAAGAATATTTTAACGTTATAACTTATTGTATATATATATATATATATATATATATATATATATATATATATATATATATATATATATATAATGTAATAAATACCAATGTAAAAAAATAATATATCGCCACAAATATGTCTGAAAAATTCCGAACATAAACCCGAGACAAATTTCGCCGATCGAGCATGTTAATCATACCGCGAAAACTCCATACGGAATAATTCGTATCATAAATATTCCCGAAATAAAAAAAAATATAAATGATATACACGCATCGTTTCCAATAAAGATTTATAACGGTAGCGTTTCCACGGACATTTTTCGTTGTCGTAAGCGAAAAAGAAATACGCGCACACATCGCGTAGTGTAGGCCGCATATGCGTCCCGGTCTGAAAAACGGTACAGAAAAAAAATTGTTTTCCAATTCGAAAGTGAGTCACGGTTAAGAGTTGTTCGTCACTGACAAGAGTTATGGTTTCGATTATCGTCGAACGTGAACCGAAAAGAAATATATATATATATATATATATATATATATATATATATATATATATATATATACATATATTATAGAATGGAGGGAAGAAAATCGCCCTCCACGTTCGAAGAGCGGCCATTTTGAAAATCGTAAATACACCCTCTCTTTTGACATTGTATCCAATAACCGATGCGTTCCTCCCTCAAAATGTATTCATATAAGTGCGTATACTTATATAATATATTATATATTTGCTTTATATGCTATGTTGGTAATAATATCCATTTTGTCTATTTCAATATTTGTTGAGCGGTCACCCCAATCGTTCGTTTCTTCCGCTTTCAGAATAAATAATTCGCTTTTAAATGTCGTCGATTCGTCTAATATTTACAAAGAATTATCTTTTTCACATAACAGCATTTTTATAACTCGTAATATATATATACATATATATATATATATATATATATATATATATATATATATATATATATATATATTTAATTAAATTAATCTTTAACACTTCTGAATTAAATATATTAATTCGTATTTTCTGTATTAATTTGTTAAAAACGTTTACTTTTAAAATTTCATAATGAAATATTTGATAAGATTATGAAAATATAAGAGGTGAATTCAAAATATTTAAATTTTATTTATTGTTCTTAGTTATTACAAAAATAATTTGTGTAATGTCATTCATTAATTAATTACCTATGTTATTTTAAATAATTAAAATAATGTCATTCAGATTAGATATTATTTGATTATATCGAATATATTATTTTTAGCTCCAATTAAAAGTGATATTTATGAAATATAAAATTGAATACTTGATTTATAAAAATATGTTAGCATCTAATAATTGAAAAGAAATAGATTTGAATTTGTTGTCATGATACTGATTTAATTATATTACATGAAAATAAAACTGAAATAGCTTTTGAGAAATTAGTGAATTAATTAACCGTAAATCACTTGTGTTGAATATATAAATATTATAAAGCGATAACCGGTATTCACATAATCAATTGAACTCGTGTTAATTTGCAATACAATAAATATGGCGGTAAATATATATAATAACGAAAAAATGGTGACAGGGCATCGAACCGGTTCGGTTTGGGTCCGCGTAGTTTTGCGCATGCGCGCTCAGTTTGACCCTAAACACAATGGTTGGGGTCAATTGTGCCCGACTGGCCCCACACCATTACCGCTGACCGCTTTGGCCCATCGATGACCTTTTCGTTGGCTCTTTTGTGTCCGTGGACCTCGCCCGTCGTATAAACAGAACATAATTCATCGTCGTGACCCCCTCGCCAAGTTTTGGTCAAATATTGTGCGCCGAACGCCTATGGGGTGTGAGCGACCCCATTCAATTTGCGAATGTCTACGAACGCTCCTGAACACTTTCGTTTCGTTTTCAACCCTATCTAAGCATGCTTTAAATTATCAATTTGGTAAACCGTGGAATTCTTTAGGGGATTATAGTGATTAATATTTTTTTAAATCATATACTATTCCTTAAATTTATTTATTTTTCATTTCAAATCTTATTACATTATTATAACGGTAATAATTCAGTAATTAAATTATTAATAACTTAAAAATTACAAATTATCAATTTTTGAACTGAAAATAAACTTCTTAATTTCACTTAAAAAAACAAAAATAAACAGCGTTATGATTTTTATTACAAGACAAGAAAAAGTTAATCTTCAAAAAAAAAAAAATATTTTTGCAATTTAAATTTCTTGTATGAAACGAAATATAATAATGTCATATTATAGTGAAAAAAAATATAAAATTATGTATCTCAATATTTTATTTCATATAAAAAGTAATCCACAAAAATATTTTTAAAATAAAACTAAATAACATCTCATTTATTTTTCATATGATTTTCTAACTTAATATATCAAAAATTCAATTCTCTAAGTTACATATTATTTTTATTAATATTCCACAAAAAAACTTAAACCTTACAATTTGCAAAAATATCAATAACAAATATCCTATTTCGATTTAAATTCAGTTTCAGGTTTAGATCAATGTTTTTTTTTTAGTTAAAAATATATATACATAGGATAATATTTTGAGCAGCTCCCGTTTAGCACTTTATATAGTCCTGCAAAAAACCGGTTACTATTGCGAAATCGTACGCATAATTTAATAATAGTAAAAAAAAATAAAATAAAATAATAATGGGGGGGCCAAAATTTTCGCGATAAAAACCGACGAGCAGATGGCACGAGCTCGCTGACCGATGACAATAAATTTCACCAACGAAAAAGGGAACGCGTGTTCGAAATTAAAAGCGTATTTTCTTGTCGAAATTTAAAAAAAACAAGAGAGAAGAGGAAGGGTAAATATTAAATATTAAAATAATAATAATAATGGGTACATTTGTTTTGCATTGTGTCCGAATTGCGGAGGGCCGACGCGGCAACAAATCGTAAATCAAAATCTTTCTAATTGGAAAATTGTCGTTGTGAAAATAGTTTCGTGTGACCCCTCGGTTCGAATAAATTTTAAGGGTCCTCCAGAGTTTGTTCCCCCCTTGCCGTGGTTTTAAAAATCGTCAGATTGACCCCTCCTAGCTCAAATGGACCAATGGCCGCAGAGTGGACCGGAGATTTTATCTTCGAGTGGCGAATGATTGATTTCGAAGGGTTAATATGGCCGACGTGATTATTTCAATGGTGCCAAATAAAAAATGGTGATTGTTTCCGCTGATATCGCAATTGCACTTAATGGTTTATTTTATTAATTTATTTATTATTTTTATGATCAATTGAGTACACTTCTTCGTATGTGTCTCATTACAATTATATCAGTAGTTAAACATTACTAATAATTCACGTTTCGAATCGATATTCCATTTATACTTAAAATAAAACATTTTTTTACAATGTTAAAAGAATGATAACATATATATTTTAATAAAATATACAACAGTTCGTTATTATTTAACCAATGTATAGATGAATTATTTTAAGATGAACTTTGATACGAATAATACAATATTATTATAATTCTTATTTAAAGAACTTTTTTAATTTAAAATAAAATTACCGAATTTCGATACGTTTAAAAATATATATCGTTATTTATATATTTCACACATAACGAATTTCTAGTGACTACGAATTTCTAGTGACTAATTATTTTTGACGCCTATCAAATACACTTCACACTGTGATGATTCGAACTCATACTTTATTCACACACTAATACGATCTTTCGTGGTGAATATGGGGTACGGAAAATTATTTGAAATGTGGTACAAATTAAAATCGCACTTGATTTTTCAATAATGATTTTCTAATTATTTCGCGTGTCTATAATAAGCGAGTATCGATGTAATAAAATAGTTATTCATGTCAATTGCTTTTCACGTCACGATCGTCAACTATGTCTATTCAATTTAAACTCTATACGTGTAATCGAAATTCTATTTATATATTATTTGCAATTTTTTATATTTTTTTTTTTGATAATATTTATGACGATATATATCATTCCTTTTAGTTATATATATATATATATATATATATATATATATATATATATATATATATATATATATAAGTATGAAATAAATTAGTAATAATCTCGTTTAAACACAAAGTAATTAATCACGGCATCGTTCAACCTTAACAATAAAATTTACAATTTCTTCTTCATTACGATCCAGTTCATCCGCGTTAATTTCTTCAACCCTCGAGTTTAGCAACTCGACGGGGGTAACAAAAACGTCGTAAACATAATATACACTTTTTTTTTACCAACCACCATCTTCTTTTCATCATCTGCATATTACGCTAATGAAATATCGTTCACGGTTCATTCATATTTCAGCGTGAAAATTAAATCTCAACAGAGAACACCCCCGAAGTGTAATTTATACGAATATACGTGTATACATATATATATATATATATATATATATATATATACGAAGGTACATATATGGGCATATTTTCATCCATACCTCACCCATCCCGTTCTAAAGCTGTGAAATAATTATTTTACGAGTTATCAATTAGACCGAGCCGGTTTCGAGTACACGCTCACCCTCTGAACCGGTGTCGTTATTGAATTAAAAAATTAACGCGAACCCTCCCCTTGAAAAAATTGCGGGAAAATAATTGACACTTAATAACGCCGACGGAGTACAACGGAGCTTCTTCCTATACAAATATAAAAGTTTTTTTTTAATATCAACAATATATTATATTAAACTCGTTTATATAATATTATAATAACACTGTGATCAAAAACTAAGGTGAATTTGTTCATATATAAAATGTAAATTCTTTATTTATTCTTCCAAATCAATTTTATCCGCTTTAAAATAATCTCTATTCGATAAAACGCACTTTTTCTTCAAAACAGTCGAAATTGTTTTTTCCGGTATAGCCTTTAAAACGTTCTTCGATTCGGTTTTTATCTTCTCAATCGTGTCAAAACGGCGTCTCCGCCTTGGGCTTTGGAGTTTGTTAAATAGCCAGAAGTTACACGAAGTCAAATTAGGAGAATACGGTGGTTGTGGAACGATATAAGTCGAGTTTTTGTCAAAAAAAACGCAAAGAATCATTGCAGTATGACATGCACTATGACATATAATTTAAAATTATAGGCCTTCCTAATGCTCGAAAGTTTTAAATGACAATTTCACCTTACTTTTTAATTACAATAGTATATTAAAAATATACTACATTGTAAAAAATATTGTCTAGAAATAATGGAAAAATAATAAAAATATCATAAATATAATATTCAGTTAATTTCGTATTGAATGTTTGAATATAAAAATTGGCATTTCTAATCAGCTTCGAAAAAATAAAATTTTTCATCTAAATAATTGTTTAAAAATCAATTGTAAATTCAACTTAGATTATGATTAAACAGCATTAATCTTCGTAACATAAAAATGAACACCTGAAAAAAGTTGCTCGTAAAAGTAATACAACGCCAAAAAGGCAGAAATAAAAAGCTGCACACAAAAAAAGTTTTAGCGCTCGTAAAGACGATGAAACTTTCGCCGACGTCCCGCTTATATTTATACATACATATATATATATATATATATATATGTGTGTGTGTGTGTGTGTGTGTTTTATAAAATATAGAACGACAAACCGCCCTAGCTGTAGGGCGGTTAACACTAAAGCTAGCAAAAGCTCGGATTGAATAATAAACTAAATTTTACTTTCATTCTTCGCGCGACGCTTTCGCTTTCTTTTTCCAGCTCCACGCTTTCTATGTGTCTTTCTTTTTTTTTTCCTTCTTCCTCTTTTTCTTTCTTCCTTTCGCGCTCGCGCTGCCTCGTCTTCTATTCATAATTCAAACGGCGCGTGTCGCAAAACTAGCTGGGATCCCAAATTCGAAATAAGATCTCCTTTTTCTTTTTCGGTGAACTAGCGCGTTCTTCCCTTTCTTTCCCGTCAACGGTTAAAGGTCTCCCGTAATTCCTAATGAATTTTAAAGACTCGTCTCTAGTTGGCAATCCAAAGCGAACGTGCCGCGAATAAGTCGGGGACATCTTTCCCGCCATTTTGTACGAACGGAGATTTCAACAATGTTGTTTCGAAATTGGCGCCGTTTTCGACGCCGTCTATTGGTCAATTTTATACTCAATTTGCTTGTCGAAAATTATTTCTATTATTTTTCATTTAATCATGAGAATTATCGGGTTTTGTATTAATCGATAATTATAATAAATATATTTTTGTTTTACATCAATTTTTTATTTTTTCAATAAGAGACTTTATTTATACCGTTATAAAAATTCGAGACAAATTAATTAATAAAACAAGCTTTATAACACCTTAGCTATTGTGTATACTTTAATAAATAATTTATCACCGATAAAATTATATAATTAATAACTAAATTTTGTCATCGTTTCAAAGAATTCATATTACGTTAAGTAATTAAGATGAAATCAATTATATTTGATTATAATATAGTCACGAATTAATCATAAAATAGCGTCGAAGAGTTACGACAATTATTCCAAGAAACGTAATTATGTTTTATTCCGAATAAATTATCGTTACGTTGATCCGCCACATTTAAAAAAAAACAGAGAAAAACGGGAAGCAATGAGAAAAGTATGCGCACATAAATAAAATATGTGAACAGACTTAATTTCATTGACATTTCGCGAATGAGTCCAATTTAGAATTCCGTATTTTCCGGGCGGAAAGTTAGAGAGCAAAAAAAAAAAGCGGCGGAATAAATTCGTATTTAAACGCATTAAAAATGTCATGTTTTAAATGTGGGCGATAGGTCAACGTTTCTCGGCGAGCCAACTGTCCGTGAAGTCCGCGAGGATGAGGAACTGTAAGGGTGAGGGGGATGAGAAGGAAAAAGAAAAGGCAGTCACGAGTGGGTGTATTTCACGTGGGGGGGCGGGAAGTTGGGAGATGGGGACGGGCGTAGGGTTGGGCCGTTGAGGTAACAACGACGGTGATGGCGACGGTGGCGATGGTGATGGTGACGGTGGATGTGGTGGTGGTTAGGGACGCGTACACGTGGACTCCCGATGGCTACCCTCTTCGGGATGGCATAAAAGGGGGACGGACGGGGGGGACGAGAGGGGGCAGAGGGAATGGATGGAGTGTACTCGTATACAGCCTGTGTGGAGTTCGTAGGGTGCAATACAACAAATCAATACGCCAGCCTCGGCGCAGTGACCGCTGGACCCCACCTCCATCCACTTCTCTAAAAACATCCACCCTCTATTCGTTACTGTCACCATCTATTCTATTGTAAAATTAATTTAATGATATATATATATATATATATATATATATATATATATATATATCACATAATGTTGATTACCATTTATAATTAACATGACTAATATAAAATTAGCGTTCTGTAAACTTGAAAAAAGAAAAAAATGTTCCATAAAACTTTGGAAATTAGTAAAAGAAAAATAAATGTAATGTTACGATAAACTTTGAGAAGTAGAATTTTTGTTAAAAAAAACTGTTTTATTTATATTGAATTTATGTTCAATGTATAACAAATATTGTACAATTCGAACTTTGCATTGATAACCTAATTGCGCTCTTAGTGACAATAAATTTGTAAAAAAAAAAAAATGTTTTTATGTTAATGCATATAAATCAACAGCACAATTTTGATAATGAAATTAAATAAAATAAATAAATAAATAACATTATTATATCATTCAAGAGAATGTGGAAAAAGTGAAATATATAATAATTATAATAAATAATTTTATATATATTTGAATTTTATCCGAAATTAAAATATATATAAAATATATATTTTATATTAACATCATTAAAATGTATATTTTTGTATTAACGAAATTATGATGATATTAAATTCAAAAATAAATCTAGTTATATTGAATAGTTAAAAAATATTCGAGTTATTGTGATTTTTTTTAATATATTCACGTATTATTTTTCCGTTTCGATATGTATAATAAAAAATAATTATTGTTATCGATGAAAAATTATAAGTAAAATATATTTTTTTATATTCTTAATGTAATTTTAATCGTTTGGAAATCTAGAAAAAAAAATGTTACAAAAATGTCCCGCATCGGCATAATCGCACAGTCACCCCAAAGAGTTATACAAGTGGGGTCTGTACGGTTGTCGCGGTACACATACGCAGCTTGACCGTGCGAGGAGGCGCAGACCGCGTCCCGGACGAGCATGCGTACTGCGAACACACGTATGAGCGGGTCGCGGGGACCCGAAAAAGGCGGCGGGGAGAGAACGCTAAAACCGACACGGGGGACAAAGGGGGAGGAGTGTCACACGACGGCAAACGGGGTAACACCGTCACGCCGGAGGGGTAAGGGGGAGGGCAGAGTAAGGGGGACGCACGCCCGCCGAGTCGATACATTACATTGTCACATAAGCTTTTTGGACCAATCCACCCCTTGGATGAATAACGCCCACCCGCACATATACATACACACATATATATATATATATATATATATATATATACACGCGCGCGTATATTCACGCGCGAGAGGGGTTGGGGTTGCGCGCGCGTCCGTCTGTCTGTCTGTGTCGTGCGTCACGTGGTTCGCGTAAAGACGGTCGCGCTCGGGCGCAATAACTTTTTACAATTACCCCAATAATTTAATGTCGCGCACGCCACTGTATCGGAGACAATTGCCGCCCTTTTAATATACACGAGCTCGAGTTTGTACGCATAATTTGTGCGGCCTCAAAGCTTGCCGTCAATTTTTCTTTTTCTCTCTCTGTTTATATTTATTTCTATTTTATTTCAACTATCATATGAAAAATGTGACTTTTCATTTTCATTTTCGCTTGAAAATATAATTCATCGTTTGTATTATCAATATTGGTATTTTGAAAAAATGACAAACAACAATTATAACATATCGTTAATATGATTTTTAAAAATATTATATTAACAACGCATTTTTTTCAAATTTTAAAACTTTTAATTAAAACACTGACAATTAATATCATTTAAAATTTTTAATTTTCTTAGACGAAAATTACATTAAAATCAAATGAATAAATAATCACTATAAATATTTAATGGATGATTAATTATCTTAAATTTATAAAGAATTTTCATTTCGGATTAGTTAAAATTTTATTAAATATTTAATTATATGTATTTGGCTTTCTTGAATTTACAAAACAAATGTCGTTTCTCACACGTTCACATTTATGAACCCTAGATGTAATTCTTAAGATTCAATTGTTAATATTTTACATTTTACTCAAATTTTTCCAAACTTTTCAAGATAGTAAAATCAAAATTGAGCAGAACAACAATATAAAATATAGTTGAAGAAAAAAAAACATATTTTGTAATTGAAATTTCGATTATCCATTGATTTAATATCGATATCAATTACATAATAAAATAGTAAATAAAACTGTTATATTGTATATAAGTGAACATCTTTTATGTGTACCGAAACAATCGTCATTATTGACCAAATCTGAAACTAACCTCGAGTAAGTCTCCGCAGTGTCACCGTCAGGTGGGCTACGACCTCCCTAAATCGAGGGTGGCGGTCGAAACGAAGGCCGAGATGGCTTCAGAGGGGAAGGAGGGCAAAGGGGAGAATCGGCAGAAGAGCTAGCCGCTGCCTGCCATAAAGGGGTTGCACCGAAGAAAAGGACTACGACGAAGCAGCGAGGAGAGGACGTTCGTGAAAAGGTAGTAGAAGAACGGGGTGGGCAAAATCGCGGTGGGTAATACTAGCATAAAACGAACCCCACTATTCCACATCACCCTCAGTGGCCACTCGGGCCTCCCCTTTCGGCCATTTTGAATTCAACCGCCTCCGCACACCCACCGAATGGAGTCGAGGGTTGTGAGGGCCGAGCTTTAACCCCACAGTCGGGAGCGTCTCCTGTGGACCCCATTCGCCTTTGTGCCGGGCGAGTCGCTCGCATGCCGGGATGTTGATAAATATATTCCGCCGGTTGTATTTGTCAGGCGAAGGGGAAAGCACGTGATGTATTACTCTTTGGGTTTTCGGGTGTAACTGTACGCAACCTGCCGTGATAAGCATTCAAATGAGCTCGAGGTAAAATGAATTACGCCTACGCGCCTCGTAGCCGAAATACGCCCCCGGCAAAACTATACCGTCTCCACGGTAATGAGGTTAAGAAAGAATATACAAATACGCATATGTCTGCGTATTTCAGGGCTGCGAGCTCCGACTTCAAATCCAACATTAATCATCGACAACTTTCGCATCTATAAACGAAAGACAATAAGTTTAATTTTTAAACATATTATACAATATCTAACTAACTCTATAGTAGTTCTATAAAAGGTTTACAAAAAATATACATATATTAATTATTTTAATAGGAAAATTTACGTGATATCCTTGATTTGTTGCTGGTAATATACTATTTGGAATGTATACCATAGTATATATTATATAAATCGTCTTTGTTGTGCCCTCGTCGTGTTCGCATTGTCGAACGACATCGATTCGTTAAACTCGTCGTACACAATATGGATACGTGTACATTTGACAAATCTCCACTTTAGTTTTATTTCCATACATTAAATATAATATTTGATTATTTATAGACAATTAAAATATAATTTATTATCGAAACATTCTATAATAGAATTGTAATATTTAATCAATCTTTCTTCACCTTATATTATAGATTGAATTGTTGTACATTTATTATGATTTATACATGTTGTTGAATGCAGCATTATTAAGTTAAAAATAAATAAACGAAAACAAACCGTTGTTTGACTTTGAAAACAGTGAAAATAAAAAGCAAACTTTCGTTTGAATGCGCTCGAGAAGTGCTCACAGTCTAAAGTGGGGAAAAAGTTCGCAACCTCTTTTTCGCGCAAAATTTTTCTCGACCACCCCGCTTATGTTCTGTTTTTTTTTATAATATTTTTTCTTGATTTGTGTCTGTGAATTTTTATAAATTTTCCGTATTTTTCATTTTTTACTACTATTATTATTATTATTATTATTATTATTTCACTTTGGATCACAATCGAAAGCATCAAATAGACAATATAAAAAAGAGAAATAATACAACTATAAATATATTTCCTTTTACTTCGAACTGTGAGTTTCCACACAAGTATCTTGCAGAGCCGCTAAGAATAGGGGTGGGTGGGGGCCGAATATTGAATTTCCCAAGGGATGGACCCGACTCCTACCATTCACAGCCGCCCATTCCTGACCCTTCTCCTACCATTTCAGTTGTTAGAAACGAGGTAGAAGCGGGCGGAGAAGGTGGAAACCTTCTTGGAAGGACCCATGCGACATACCCGAATAAGGCTTTGTGGCTCTTCACGACGTACTAAAATGTGATATAAGAAAAACCCCTTCGGAAAAACTACCCAACCCATCGTCTCGTACTCGCGTTTAAATCGAGGGTAGATATCTCACACACAGCACTGATGGGATCCGATGAAGATTGAATTATAATCGAATTTCGATACAAAGCCTCGTCCTGTAATAGTGACGATGGCGTTAACTCATCTCTGCCAAAAAAAAATCTTAGGAACTTTCGTTTGGATATATTCACCAGAAGTGAACGCAAATTTGAAGAACAATTCCGAGCTATTTTCGGTATGTGTATCTATGCGATTTTTTTTGCTCTCTGAAAAATTTGAGTACCAAATAGTTTTTGCGCAGGATTTTCCCCTCAATTTTATAAGGGTGGCATGAACGCTCTTATCTATCAGCGAGGGTTAAAAGTGTTCGTGGTCTTGAAAGCGTCAGCGCGAGGAAAAAATTGTTCGAAAGGGGAAAAAAGGAAACGATGTGTTCCCGAAATCGCGTTGTCCTCGTTGAAAATATCCACTAAAAGCGTTCGATTTTATATAAAAATATACATGTTATATATATATTATAAAATAATAATAATTTATATACTCATTACTAAATTGTAGTTTGATAAACAAAGAAAATCAGGATTATAATCTAGCTTAAATGTGTTCGATCGTCAATGAATTAAAATGAATTTCGATAAAAGCGTTTAAAGATTTTTATTTTTATATTTTTCGTATTATTCTGAAAAATATTTCATAATTCTCACTCAAAGTATTTGTTCGTGAATTCATCCATTATAATCAAACAAGGAGTCCGTACAAACGAACCGTGTACAAAACAGAATTCCAAAGTTCCTCGTACATATCCATCTTCGAAGCTCTCATCTTTCAAGATGGAAGGATCAGAAAACGCACACACACACACACACACGCGCGCGCGCGCGTGCACACACATATTCAACATAATATTGTACAATAGAAGCAAGAACATAGTTGAGAAGTTGCAATAGCACCGTCACATAGAGCAGCATCTGACACTTTGTCTAGAGCAGCATCACCTATGGTGCTCCACCACATTTAATGTCTGCTCCAGCCAACCGCGAACCACTCTCAAATTTCTACGGAGACGACCGCATAGAACCTTCGCATCAGCCACTTTAGCCTGTTTTCAGTTAGAGAGAAAGAGAGAATGTTAAAGATGTGGGTCTGTATGAATCAACCCCCTTCAGGCTACACGTCTAATAACCGCCACCCATCCTTTTTGAGGGCGCGAGAGCCCATTATAATATTTGCTCTCCACCTTGGGCTGCAATAATGTCGGATAGATACGCAGAATAAATAACGCACGAGCGCGCATAAATTCACCAGACGCCCCCCGTATAACGCGGTCACACCCCCGCATTGCACTCTCGCTTTTGTACAATTATATGAAAGCAATATTTAAACGCGTAAAAACGTCTTTAAAAAATACACGACTCTAGCAAGTATCCATTAATGAGTCCATCCGTCTGTTACAATATTAAAAGCACGCTTTTATTGTTCACGTTTGATTATGTTAATGTCGAAGTTAAAATTGTTGTTAATTCCCGAACACTTTTCAAAGATGAATTTGACCTGGAAAGTGTACAAATCTCTGACAATGTAAACGTTGTGTATCTTGCTGTTTATTTATCTTATCAATGATTTTCTATTTTTCTATATAATTTCTTCTGATGATATTTCATAAAATATTTAAGAATAATTTCAACTTTTTTTTATTTATATATATTTATGGTTATAATACATTTTTATGTACAAATATCAGGTATTAATCGGTAACCATTGTCTTGATTACGAATTCTGTTAAATCTATTCATTTAATTTGGTTTGGCTTATGATTATGTTAGTAAAAATTGTATATAGGAAAATTTATAAAAAAAATATTAATAAAATGTTTATTTTTTTTCTTAGAGAGGAGAATATTAAAATGGAAATGGGTATGAGGGGGGTTGTTTTATTGTTGGATTTAAGAATAAAGGATTCAATATATTATATTTGATAATAAATTTTATATAAAAATATGAAACAAAATATCAATATATTGCGCATTATTCTAAACTCGTATATAAATAAGCCGCATTGCTCGCGCAAATAGGGCCGCATTCAGTTTCCATTATATTACATGCTTAATATTAAAGCTTTGTCATCGTTTCGCAATAAGCTCGACATTGCCAATAACGTTGTGTTTTAATTCGAAATGTTCGGTCTGCGGTCGAGACATATCGAATAGCCGTACCCTCCCCCGTTTACTGTTTAATTATTTCGTCTGTTCTCCTCAAGGCGTATCGAGAATATGGAAACCTTGGGGGGGAGCATTAAAGGGGGGGGAGGGTACGCTTTGTTAGCAATGCGAGAGTTTCGCTACAATTTTCAATAAATTATGCCTCAAACGAGCCCTCAAACTCGATATTGATTATATATGGCACACGTGAGCCTCTTATAGAGCATTATATATATTATGTATAAACTTTGATAAATATTGTTTACTCCTTTGAATGTATTTGTAATATATTAAATATATATATATATATATATATATATAATTAAAAGGTTGATTATCATACTTTATATTTCAATATGTGATATTTTTATTATATATTGAATCATTCGACTCTTGAAAGAAACACGTAGTGATTTTTAGATATCAGATCTCTAGTTTTTCAATATAGTCTTTTCAACATTATATAATAAATAAACGATATTTCGGTTTCAGCATGCGTATTACACATTTTTTTTTAGTTCAAAATGTTTTCAGATAATTAAAAATGCAGCGACAAACATTAAAATTAAATAACAATAATATAAATATGATATTATATATATATATATATATATATATATATATATATATAACAACGTAAATAGAAATTCTATTAATAATATAAATAAATCAGATATAAAGTTTTGAAGATTCTCAATCACAACTACGACGTTGGAAAAGTTTTATATATAATATTCAACTTCGTGACAATGAAACGTTTCGAAAGCTCGTCATACGAATGTTTATTATATCGTGGAAGGGACTCGAGTTTTCCTCTCGCATCGCACGACAGGGATTTTCCAAACTTTTACCGGAGGTCATCAGACAAAGACTAGATTTTCCACAGTTTCCACTGATCGAAATGAAATTCGTTCACGTTATAAACTATATATTGTACTATAACAACATATAATTATATATATATATATATATATATATATATATATATATATTTATATTACTCCGGTAAAATTAGACGTTTTTGATGATTTTTTTATATCGTGAAATTTCTTTCTGGAAATATATTCTACATAACGAGTTGAACGAGGATCAAAAGAGTTTCCACCTCCAAAGAGGGAGTTTCCCTCCGAAAATCACGAAAAACCTCAAAAAATTCGACCGTTTTTGAGTTTTCCGGATTTATCTCAAAAACCATAATTCAGATTGGAAAAGTGTCAATGAATAAAATATTGCTCATAAAATTCTACATTTAAAATGTTATATTAATAATTTGCGTAATTGTTACTGATTTCCCGTAAAAAGTGCTCGAAAATAGGCCTAAAATGGACCTCTCGGCCAAAAATTTTCGTTGCGCGGTTTTGGTAACGATTATTTCAAAACAGGTTGATTTTACGGGGGTATCGAAGAGAAAAAAAGATGTAGAGCAAATCCTGCTCTATAATAATCACTTATTATATTTTAAGTTAATTGTTTGAGTTTTTTCAAAATTTGAGTTTTCCCGATTTTGATCCGACGTTTTTGCACGGTAGTCTGTCTGTTAAATGGATTTTTTAATGATTAAAATATCGATATCCTAAAATTTCTTTCTGAAAACGCATTTAAAATAACAAGCTGTAATTGAATACGAAAAGTTACATCCTCCAAAGAGGGAGCTTCCTCTTATATTTACCGAAAACCACCCAAAATTTGACTTTTTTTCAGTTTTTCGCTTACAACTTAGAAACTATTACTCAAATTGAAAAGATGTTCAAAGATAAAATATTCCTTATAAAATTCTTCATTAAAAATGTTCTATTCATAATTTGCGTAATTGCGTTAATTTTCTCTAGAAAAGCCCTCAAAGTAGAGGATGCCGCGTTGACAACAGGGGTGTTTTTAGAGGTTTCGACAAATATCTCAAAACCTATCAACTAGCGCCCAATATTTCTTCATATATCGTAAAGAACAGGATTTTTGCTATTGGCTAATTATAATTTACTTTATTTTAACTTAGGAAGACGTTCTAGATCAAGAAAATCTCCTCGGCGTCGTTGATTTAACTGATTATTTCTAAAATAAAATTATTGAATTAATACATTTTTTTTGTATTATAATAAAATTATAAATCAAATAAAAAATTATTATAAATATTATCAAAGATTTGCAAATTTCTTAATAAATATTATATATATATATATATATATATATATATATATATATATATATATATATACATATGAAAAATTGTTTTTTTATTCTAACCCTATTAAACCTAAATTATAAAAGAAATAATATAGTGATTTAATTTTTTCTATAAGGCACCTAAATGCATATATATAGTCTTGGCATTTTATTTCATATTTATTTCTATCCATAGTCTTGATGGAAGTACCATCAATATTATTAAGCAATGTGTTATTTTTTTATAATAAACAACAATAATATTAGTAGGAGAGTGCAAATACTTAATAAATGTGTCCAATATAGATAATTTTTCTTGTGATATTTTTAAAAATTTAAAATAAATTCTGTAAATTCTGCTTCGTTCTTTAAAAAATAAATGTGATTCATTTTTCTTAAATGAAAGCTGTACTATGTAATATTTTAGTAATAATATAATTATAATAATACGTATATTGTATTTTCATTTAAATTATACTAGTTATCAATTTTTTCTATTTAGTATTATTGTTTCCAGTATATTGTTTTTTTTTCAACATTTAATTTAAAGTTTCATCGCTAACAATATATTTTTTATATTAAATTTAAACTTCAATTTTGTATTTCTAAAATAAAATTATTGAACTAATACAACATTTTTTTTGTATTATAATAAAATTATAATTTAAATAAAATATTAAAAAAAATATTGTTACTTTTGTCAAAGTGTAAAAATTTTCTTAATAAATATTGTATATATATATATATATTTGGTATGAAAAATTATAACGATTTTTAATTAACGATTTTTTTTATTTTAACCCTTTTCATCTTAAATTATGAAAGAAAAAATATCGTGTTTTAGTTTATTTATAAGTCGCCTAATATATATATATATATATATATTTATATATATATATATATATATATATATATATATATATATATATATTAGAAATTAATGTCAATTAAAATATTTTATAAATTGAGAAGCCCTGACACAATGCAAATATATAATATATAGTCTAATTGAGCTATGTTGTTGTTGATTTCAATTATTCGTCATTTATTTGGTCGTTTTATGCATAATTCATAACTAGAATTAGCACGTTGCAACATATAATTACCATTTTTGGCATTCTAAGCGTTAAAACCCTGAAACAACCGCAACGTTTAAACAAATATATGATTTAATAAAAAAAAAAACTCTTTTCAAAATCTTTTAATGCGTATTTAATTTATATTTTATGTATAATACATAGCATAGCATAAAAATAGATAGGAATAAAAATATAGCTCAAAATTTTAGATGTTAATTTATACATGAAATTGATTTAATATAAATAATAAAAAAATAATATCGAGTCATCGAAATACTAAAAATAAGTTATTATGAATATTTATTTCAGATTAATATATTTTTGTTTTCAATTGGAGCAATAAGAAAATATCGTAGTGGACAATGGATAGAAACAAATAAAACAATTATAGAATAATAGCGATTCGGCGATTATGCATTTAAGATATCGAACCGTACGTTGCGTGAAAGGTATGGGAATTGTCGTATGTTATTTGGGGTCAGGTTTACCCCGACCGATCGTGAAGCGAACCCGGTCCCGGGGTACACGCACAGGGTCGCACTAGGAGAGGCGACGGGCCCTTCGCGGGGTGGGAAGGGGAGGGACGCCTAGCAACGGTCCTAGCAACGACGGCCAACCGGCGGTGCGTGTTGAAACGCGTGCTCGTACGCGCACGTGCACGCACGCGGTGTCTGCTCTGCGCGCGCGTCACAATGTGCGCACCTATGGATTTTCGATACGTGGCCCCAATTCGCCACAACTACAGATAATGGCGGACCGACACTGATAAATGTACGCGTGCGTACGTGCCCTTATATCTGACACACGCGTATATATATATATATATGTATATATATATATATATATATATATAATACGCACGTGTGTACACGCATACATGTTTGTCTTTATACACTTAAAAGAAAATCGGTGGACAAAGAATGCATTTTCGCAATATTCAAAGATTTTGTCAATGCTAGATGTCGCTAGTTGCATACATAAATTAGTATAAATATGAATGAGTTTATTCGATTATTATTATTATTATATATTTATATTGTATATAGAAAATTAAAGATAGACGCGAAAGATATACTGTTTGCTTGATGTGTACTTAAACTGTATTATATCTTGAAAAAATTGACCTTATTCCCGGCACCGACGATTAAATAAAAACGATCCGAGAAACAAGCAAGACTCTTATTTCTAACCTCCCATCCCTTTCGAAACGACATCGACTACCGAGAAAAATTTATACAGTAGTAAAAAAATGTTTACGTAAATGCCTTTCTCGTATAGAGAAGAAGGCAACCGGGAAGACAAAAAAAAAAGAAACGCGAACGAGACGAGAAGACAGGGTGAGCATTATATATTTTTGTTGAATCTTTTTATTACGTAATAGTGGCGAACGTTACCACAAAAGGGAGCCTCTTGGCAAAAAGATCTCGTCGTCGTTTCGATAACGACCCGCCTCTCGTCGATTCTCCTTTCCGACGTCCAAAATTGAAACAGGGCCGGCGCGCTATTTTGGCATGATTTATGTGCCCTTTCGTCTTCTTTTTTTTCTCTCTTCCTTTCCGCCCGGCAGGAGGTGGTGGACCTCCCACTTTCTTTCTTCCCTTCACTTTTACCTCTTTTTTTTCACGTCTTTCCACTGCTCTACCTCTTCCACACACATTACCGGGTGCGGAGAGCGTTCATACGCGAATATTGCGTGCGCTTCGGAAAGCCATCAATTTAAATCACCCGAAGGAGTAGAGAGAAGCAACGACAGGGCTGGTGGGTATACTAAGTCTTGATGTTATATATATATATATATATATATATATATATATATATATATATATATATATACATAAGTTTTCGTTCAGAATGGGTGATCGGGGTGGAGCTGAAAGCAAAGAAACGGCTGGGGTTGAAACTACCCGAAGCCCTCAGGGCTCGTTGTCCCTCGGTAACGCTCCATTGGACGGTTGAACCCTCGACGATGGCAAACTCTGGTCATTTGTGCAAGACGCGCCAGATGATAGATAACGCTCGTTTTCAATTATGGCGTTACGATCGCGTAAACTATGCCCTCTCGATTCTCCCTTAACGAGTTTTCAATTTATGATGAAAAAACAAAATTCCAACTACGGCTTCCTTAAAAGCGATCTCGTCTTTTTCCCTCTGGTCTTTCTCTTTTCATGAAATATCCAAGGTATGCGACCGAATCTCCGGATATCTTCAGGTGCTTCTTTCTTTACCTACTTTCACCTTTTCTAATAAAATTTCAACCTTCGTGTATTTTCTTTATCATTATCAGCCTTTGTTAAAAATAGCCATTATTCATAATACATATAATAAATCTTTAAAAAATAAATACTTGTTCATACACTACACAAATTTATGCCTTGTTATAAAATGAATTGATCAATAATATTATATAATATGTATTTATTTTAATGTTATTTTAACATATATGAAATTAAATAAAATAAAAAAAAAACATTTACATATCTCCAGTATACCGATAGAGTCAACCGAATACATCTTAGAAGGTACTCAAATTTTGCAACCCCACGTTTGGTCGTTCCGCAATCCCCATTTCCAGAGACCACCCCCTCTCGTGCAGCGAGCATTATGTGAATCGTTACAAAGAAGTTCAAAACCAATCCATCATTCCATTTTCCATCATGTGTTCAAAGGTGGAAGGTGAGTTAGACACGAGGGGTGGTTTTTCTGAACGCAAAAAACCTTAAGCAAGGCATTTAACTTTAGAAATATTCTGTGCCATTTTTTGTAGCTATACTTTTTTATGGAATTGATGGTTTTCAGCATCGATAACGATTATTTATTATTTGTTTTTATATAGAACTGTAATGTCGACTTATATATATATATATATATATATATATATATATATATATATATATATATATATATATAAGTAACATAATAAGATTTCTGATAAATAACCTTTTATCATTTTTATACCTGAAAAATTTTCAAAATATAATTGAAACAGTGCTACTTAATAATAATTGCGTATACTTGAAAATAAAAAGTTCGTTTTTTTTCTCTATATATATTTCCCTTTGATGGGTCGCACACTTGACACACCAGTCGCTCATTCCATTTCTCATCCCCATTTTGAAACCCTAACCGCCCCAGTTCAGGTGCTTCGGGACTGGTGAAGCAGAAGAAGTGGAAGGTGAAGAAGGGTAGGCAAGGGTGGTAGTCCAAGATAATGCGTGTTCAATAAATATTTAGGCTTCGCAGGGAGGATGCTTCATCCCCCAGACGGAGGTAAGGGGAAACACACGCGACACCTACACATCCTCCAAATATCGAAAGCGTATCATCGTGCATTGAGCCCACATACAGACGATAATAATCTTATATTTTCAATATCGATATTTCGTCAATACGAAATTGCTTTTGTTTAGTAACGGCTTGAAATTTCCCATTTTAGGGGTGGTACATAAAAATAGAATCTTATATTCGAAATCGATATGAAGACTCTTGTGAATTATTAATTTAAAAAAAAAAGATATTTCATTATTATATATATCTAAATAATTTCAACATTACGTCTTCATTTCTCATAAGGTCACGTTACTAACTTTGAATTCAGTCTTCAAATGCTATTTTAACTGAAGGAATTAAAATTTCATTTAATAACATTTATTCTATAAATATCGTTCATATTATATTAATGGCCAAACTGCGGCTCGCGAGCCACATGCGGTTCTTTGAAGGATCATTTGTGTATCCGAGTTCCTTATTCATTTTTGTGTAATTAAAAAAATATTATATTTTATTAAAAAAAATATTTATACTTTTTTTTCAATAAATATAATTTCTTTAAATTTGTTTTTTTTGTAATACCTTGCGAAATATTTAAAATTTTGAAAAATGACTCGGACTATCAAAGAGCTTGGCTACCCCTGTTATATATATTTTATATCAACTCTTCTATGAATAAAATTTTATCTATCAATCTTTTAATATAGTATCTGAAAATATTTTTTTTATATATACCGTATTTATTATATTTTTTGCAGTAGGGATGTTATTAGATTATTTACTGTATTTAAATTTTGAGCGTAGCCTACTAATATGTACGTTCAAGAGGAACTTTTACATGAGAAAAAAAGGCGCTCAAATACCATCATATTATTCAAGGGATGCTGATGGTTATAGTGGTGTCAGTAGTAGTGGTGGGTGATATCATAAATAAACAAAATGTCTCTCTGAAGACTTTGCCGTGTGTAATAAAATATTTATAGTTTGCTCAAAACATAGGACGTTAAAGTCAAACTTCTCACGGGGTTCCCCTGTAATCTCCGCTCTCGAGAAACATTCCATCCCTAAATATATTATAGCTTTAAGAGTAGGTCTCGGTTTTGTTTTTTTATTTTATTTTTCTCACTTTAAATTCTGCGCATTTCAGTCTAGACTATTATTAATTAATTATTAATTTATTTTATTTTATTGTGATTTTTTTAGAGTTTTTCATCGTTTCACATATGTGCACATGCGCACATACGCTTATATACAATTTAGGATAATTTGAATGTGGAGAAAGCGTCTTAATTTAAGCTTCCATGTGTGTGTGTGTTCAAAGCAGCCTGTGCTCGGTGTATCGAAAAGCTTTCTAATATCCTGAGAGCTGCTGGGGCGGGCGAATTCGTCAGAATTGGATTCTTTTGTGGCCTGTCGCGATGGCTGTTAGAAGGCGACGAAGGCAGACTCCTTTGTGCCTTTTGGCTCTCTATCTCGTGGTCGAAATTGGATTTTGCCGAAGCATTGACTGATTAAAAACAAATACAAAAGCTCACGTCGACTACTGAATATATAGATCGTAATTCCGACTCGGTTAGCCAATATTGCCCATGTTTGTTTTGTCATAGTATATATATCATTCCGTGCGACTATACTCGTACATGTACTATAGATTTTATACTTCTTCTATTTACAATTTTAAAAATAATATAATAAATAATAATTTCATTTAAAAATATTATTTTTACTGCCATTGCACTCGTATGGCGCACAGTCATGTAATGGTATGACTAGGATTGCGCGCCTTGTTCACTTGTCCTTGTAATAATATACATTTTTTTATGTTAATTATTTTACAACTGCTAAAAAAACTGTTCAATGAATATTCAAATATTGATTTCTATCATGATCTTCATCAAACAGGTACAGTACCACAAATAGATTGTTTCAAATCCAATAATACTATAATATAATTTATATTTTATTATTATTTTTTAATGAGATCAATTCAGAAACCGTCTAATTTTGTACATCGGCGACGGTTTCATATTCGACAAAGCAAACTAATAATGACTTGTCAACTTTGAGGTACCCAATGATGGACTTGATATTATTGAGGCGGCACCACGATTAATCCGGTTTTGAATATAGGTCACGCGTGTGTGTTCAGTATATTAACAATGAGCTTAACGCGAACGCAAATCTCCTTTGCCTTTTAGCTGTTTCGCCTTAAATCCTTTGCTAAACCTTCTCGTTAATATCCACCATCATCCACCATCGCCTTGCCTGGTGGATGTTCGTTCCCCGGTTCCGACCGGAGCGATAATCTTTTCAGATAGGGTTTACCTACGCACATTATAAATTATATAATAATACACACATATATATTTATATATATATATATATATATATATATATATATATATATATATATATATATATATATATATATATATATAGAAACATTTACTTTGTGATTTTAATCCTTTTGTTCAAATTCATAACACATTTTATTAATAAAATATTTTTTATTTATTTAACAATAAAACAAAATTGATTATATAACATTAAAGTTAACTGTCTCACGATGGTAATAGCTTTATTTAATTATCAATATGATAATAATGAAAAAAAAATATATTTTGATTTTTTTCACGAAAACTTATATGGACTATAAAAATTAACTAGAAGTATAGAAAACGGTTTAAAAGCGGAAAACTTATTATCAATCGAGAAAAATGAGTATATAGACTCGATGAAAATATTTTTTTATCAAAAAGTACTTCCGTTTTACTATGTTATCGTTTTTTTTTTGTTGAAAATAAATCGCTCGCACTTAAATTCTGCTTTTTGATCCACTTGCATAAAAATGAAGTTATGTCGAATTGTTATAAAATCATACTCATTTTTTTGCGTTTTATTATTGTTAAATATGTATTTGATCTATATGGGGTAAAGGATATAAAGGTAAAGGATCCATATGGGGTAAAGGATTAACATAGGCGTATTACAAAATTTTAGTTATAACTTATACATATAATGGATTACTATTTATTACATAAAATATTTTTATATAAAATTTACGCTTAAATAATTGATGTTACAGCGGTTCAAATGTGCGATTATTTTGAATCGCCTTTTATATATATATATATTATATATTCGTATACCTTGTGGCTTAGAGGACGAATAATGGTTGTCAATCTTAAAAAATATCGCCTCGTGCTCTCACAATGACAGTATTGTTCGGAATTGGCCGTAAATATTTGAAAGGACGGAAGAGCTTCCCTAACAAGGGAGGTAGTCCCTAGCTATTGCAATATACATGTACTTCGACTACAGGTTTATTGTGCGCCAACGCTTTCAGAACATCTGAAAAATTGTTCTGAAACTTTTCAAGACTGATTTTAATATATATATATATATATATATATATATATATATATATATATATATATATATATATATGTTATGCGGCGAATATAAATCGTTACAAACATATCGGTCATTATTCGTAGAATTCGATTCGCAATATGACGAATATGAATGCAAAAACGGCAAAATGTTCACATCTGTATGTAAATTAAATGAAATCGAAATCACTATGTGAATATTCATTTGTAGGCCTCCATTGTTCGGTGCGCCGCAGTTGTTCGACTATTGTTTTTTTAAATCCCGTTTTGTTTTATTGTGCCCGTTAATAGAGTCCTTTTTCGTTTTTTTTTTAATGCGGGGACACAAAGGATATTTCGGACAGGAACAATGCGATCCTGACCGTAAATAGATCAACGGGGGTCCGTTAAAACAATGCGAACGAAAAATAAAATCACACGTCCACATTTGTCATGGGACTCTGATGAAGCACAATAAATACGAAACGGTCTCACAAATCAATCAAATATTTTATTTATTTAAAATATTCAGAAATGTTATATTTATAAAACAATAAAATTATAAGTACGCTTAGAATAAGAGCTGAGATATATATATATACAGTTTAAATCGTCCCAGCGAATGTTATGCGTCTTTTAATAATATCGAAAGCCGCATAGTTTCATAAATAAGAGCCCTTAGATAATATTCGTAGAAAAATATCAGTATTCCTAGTACAGTTCACCAATTTAACCTCGATATCCGAGTTTAATTAATTCCGCAACATCGCCACTATACACAACAATGAAGTTTCGAAGTAAAGACGACGCTGCAAACACGCCAACATCATATTGCATTAGGAAACTTTACTTCATGAGAACATACAAACATGCACAAACATACACACACAAATATATATATATATATATATATATATATATATATATAAATGCCGGAATAATGAGGTTTTAATGTGCATATATTACCGTTGGTGCACTCCACTTACAGTTAGCACATTCAACCAAATCGGTTTTTGCAACGTGAAACACTTTATATTTATAATATATTATATGATGGGTAAATAGCTTAGGAAAAGCTCAGACGTCAGCATTGAGAGGATTCGCAATATACCGCATCTTAATTAATTAGCATTATCTAATACGGCCTTATATTCCACTAATAGCGTATATTATTATTAAAATCAAAATAAATATTTTGCACGTTAATTAAAATTCTTTGCATTATTATCGATTATCATTTTTATTCAGATTAATAACGAATTGTAGGTCAGTTTTATATAAGTAATAAAAATTAAATAATTTTAAAATTATTATTGTATGTGAAAATTGAAAATAAGATATAGATAGTTTCATAAATTAAAAACAGCGATTTTTTGACGTGTGAGCGAACATGCGCATAACCTCAGATTATATAATTAATTTATGATTTCAATTCACAATGAAGCAAAACCACTTCAATAGATATTCGTCATCGCAAGCAATTGTATAATTACATATCCGCATTGTACACATTGCAGATACGACATGCAAAAGCTCACCGAAAAGTTAGTCATATGTGCACACACACACACACACACACCGGTTTGACAATCAAAAGTTTCAACTGTGAAGACAAAGAGCTTTATAATTCCGCGGCATCCATCATGTGGGATACTCGTTGCGATCTCTCGGTTCGCAATACGTAATTAATAACGGGAAAATAAGGGACATTTTCGGGAAACGTGTATCTATTTCCCTGAAACGGTGGACCAACTTCCCGGGGATACTTCGCGGTCGTGGCTCATTGTCGGCGGAAAGCTTTTGTTTCTTATCAATGAGAAAGCTATCGTCTCGGAAGGTAGATGGAGGGAGCTTTTGTGTGCTCGTCTACAATGGGTCTCAGCAGACCCACGCATAAACATTCCCTTATTAGAACCATTTTCACTCACACCTTTCCACCACCTTCGAAACATTTATCCTGCGTAATTTCAACCCCGTGAACACACCCACTTTACCCTTTAATATTCTATATATAGACCAAGATAGTCAATATACTTTGAAATTATTTAATGTTTTCGTTTTCCTTTATATACTGAAACGTATATCTATTCCAAATCCATTGAAAATCCTTGACTTAAAAAAAACATATGAAGCGAAAATCGAATCAATATAAAACATCACCAAGTCTATTTTTTGTCAAAAGATAAAAATCAATTATTCAGTAAATATCAATATTTTTTATGTGTATTTATTTGGACATAAAACTGCTTAAAAGAAACAATAAAAATTTAAAAAGTAATATATTTACTGAAAAATGGTTATCTTCTTTAGGAAACATATTTTAATTTAAAAATTCAAAGTTATTAATTTTAATTAATTCCAATATAATTAATTTTTATTTTAGTAGTAGATTTCATATCTATTTTACCATTAAAAATTTTTCGATTTAATAAACAAATTTAATGTATTTATTAGTTTTATAATCGAGGAAAATCAATAAATAATTTATACTGTATATTCCTGTAAACTAATAAGGAATTCTTCATATTCTAAAGTAGTATTTCAATTCGTGACACTAAATCTGTAATAATAATAAAAAAAAATATTTACAAAAAAAGATCGTAGTAGCTTCGCTTTCAAATAAGCAAACATCTTATTGGGCTATCGCACGGTTAAAACTTTCTCCAAATCTAAATTTTATACGAGATAAATATTTATTTAGATACACTCATATTCGTCGACGAAATGACGAAAACAACGGCATGGCTTTAGGCAAGCGTGTTGAATATCGACAACGTTTCAAAATATATAATGGCGCAGTAATTAAGGCAGCAAACTCGCCGTCTTCAGTTTGGGAGAACTCGTTCTAATCCTGTGCCGGCTTCCTCTCTCTCCCCTCTTTCCCCTATCTCCCCCTTTTTCCTTTCCCGCGTCCCGCGCGCATCCTCTCCGTTACCCCCGCTGCGGGCGCTTCGCCCCTCGTGTGAACCGCAAACATGGTCTTCTTAAGGGTGGCCCCCACACCAATAGTCTTCAAAGACTACAGCCAACCCTTATTCGCCATTCCGGTGGAACGGCGAAATTGAAACAGTACAACGTTCACGTTTAGTGCGCACCCTATATATAACGTACACGTATATGTACACGTATGTGGAAATATATACAAACACATAGGTTTACGGGGTACATATTCTAGTTTTGCAAATAAAGCAACCCCTATACGACTTCACTCAAAGCGTGTAGTTTGCTCATCGTTACTCTTCGTGTACTCCTAACGGTAGGATGGTTTCACCGGAGGGATGGATGTATGATTGAAATAGTAATAAATCACTATGGCGAACAGCAGTCGATATTTATATTATCTATTTATCTTGTATTCGTATTTTCATTTTAATCTAAATTAATATTTCGTTAAATAATAAATACAATATCAATTTATTATTTTATAAAATTAAATCAAAATGAAAAAATATATTCAGTGTGTTATTATTATATATACGTAGTATAATATATCAGGGTGTGTCAAACGTGAGGCTCGCGAGCCGCATGTGACCCGCTAATATGAAAATTGCGACCCGCCGTGATGTTGTGTCGTTTTTGATAACATATATAAAATTAATATTTAAAAATAATTTTTATTTTTTTTAATAAAGTTGTAGAGTGCAATTTAAATTAATTATAAGTGATTTTTTGATTATCAAGCTTGTAATTGAAAGATTTGAACTTTTATTGATACTAGTTACTATGGAATATTTATACTTTTTATGTAAAAAAAAACTAATAAATACAATGTAATCATTCTAATAATTGTTTTATATTATTTTTTTTCAAACAGTGTGACTCACAAATTAGTATAAAAAAGCTGATGTGGCCAGCAATATGATATGAGTTTGACATGCCCGGTATATATGATATAATCCCAATCATTTTGGGATGATTTTATTTTATAATTTGAAAAAAGTTTTATAACTTTTAATATTAAAATGTAAATTTATAAAAATTTATAAGAATCATATATATATATATATATATATATATATATATATATATATATATATATATATATTGTAAAGCTTATTCGATCGCAAATTTCGAACCGTCTTCACAAATATTATTCGTAGCAATAACATTATTTGCTACAACATAAAAGAACTTGTATATAAGTAACATTATGCAATATCGTCTGCTTTCGTTCCCAAGAGGATATTGAGGTGCACGTCCGTCTCCATCCAATTGCATTGGGGCAACCTTGTTACAGTTTTAGTGAACATCGATAAGTCCCCACAAGTTACGTGAATGTAGGAAATATATGCGACTTTACAGCAAAATCCATCAGGTTTTTACGCAATATTTTAATTAAAAAAATATATGTATTGCTCGTTTTCCTATTTTAACGTTAAATTCGAACAACAGCAACGACAATAATATATAGTAATAATGCGTACGCGAAGGCATATGGCGACGCGTAATCCTCTTCATGCGAGAAACAGCCTTAATTTTCCATTCGCAGACAAGCGAAACGGCTCACTATTAAACTCGGTTAAAGTTTATACACACTTGACTTGTATCCTTCAATGAAACGCTTAATTAATCTTTTGATAATTCCCATGGAACACTAAAGTTGCTTAATGTCATTTATACGCCGTTAAGAGAGCAATGATAAATCTTGTGCGTCGCCATAAGGGAAAATAAACCGCCACATACAAACGACACGAACCCCTCCCCCCTATATTTATTTATTTATTCGCATATATATATATATATATATATATATATATATATATATATATATGTATATATATGTGCCCTTAAAATATATTCTTAATACGCTCGTCTCAATAATAATGGCCGATCGTGAGATTTTGCGATTATTTCCAAATGGGTTGCGTGAAAGAATTCGACCGTTTCTCAAACTTTAGACAACGTTGTTAAACATATCAGTTCGATAATGTTAAATATACTTTTCCAGTCATGCAAAAAAAATATTTAAAAATTACTATTTTTTTGATATTTACGTAAAAAAAATATTTTAATTAATAATTACCAAAAAAATATATAAATTAATTTTAAAAAGGCATATACACAAATATAATATATATTTAATTTATACAAATTTTATCTGAAATTAAAAAAATATTTTTTTTGAAATGTAAAGTTTTTATTCCTTGATAATTACTAAAAAACAATATGCGCATTATTTTATCTGATATAGTTAAAACATTTTTTTCTTTATATAATATAATCTATATCAGGGGCGTCAAATTCGTAGCATATTGCGGGCCATATCAGCTTTTGTGCACTAAGTTGTGGGCCGCATTCCAAAAAAACTAAAACTGAAAGCGCGTTAGCAAGCTTGATAATCAAAATATCACTTTTAATTAATTGTAAATCTGTTAATTGATTCTTACATTGTTATCGAGAGTGAGCAAGTATACAAAGTTTTAGCTCAATCGAACATCGGAAAGTGCTCGAAAAAATGATTACAAAATTCCACCCAGGCAAACGTACAAGCGAAATTTATATAAAAGTGTGTAAAAAAAAACAAAATTTACTTTATCAAAAACAGCGAATCTCGGTGGGTCGCGTGTTTGACACACCTGATCTATATCAACAGAGTCGTCACAATGATTTTGGTATTTTTAATAATGGAATATACAATTTTTATTTCGTTTTTTGAGAAGCGTTCATCAATTTTGAGAAGCGTTCATCAATTGATACTTAATTTAACTGCATAAATTCAGTAACTACCACATTAGCAACGTTCACTATTACCATAAACACAATAAACCCTTTCAGACGCGTCCTTCGGCAGCGATCGCGCGACAGTTTGAGAAGGTGTGGCGTTCCATTTCTCGCGGCGCTCGTCCATTAGTGGTAAATTTCCTCGTTCGCCACATCGCAAACAGGGCGGGCACAAAAGTTTGGACAGCGCTCGTATTGTTCTCAAAGTCGAGAAAGCACCCTGTATATATACGGACGATACGTAGGTAGATGCGGGGCCTTTATTAGACGCCCGGTTATAGTGGTTGGAAACTTGTGAGAGCGTCGCCATAGCGACTGCCTTAATTATGTTCCTTCAACATTAATAAGGTACTAAGTTTATTATTGCTATTACGTTTCGTATACAGGGGCCGCCTCGGGGACATTCGACGGCCCCAAAACTCGCGCTGTCGCACAATGAACGGCAAAGGACACAAATGCCGATTTTGAATGTGCGTGCCACAGACGCGCAGTCAAAACTCCGATACCTAATTAGCAAACTTTGATTTCAATAATCCCACCTTAGACACGGATATATCCGTTTGTGGTTCGTCGAAATCTTCCAAGAGCGTCCTTAAGTTCTTCCGAGTGTCGAATCTAATTTCTAAATGCTGCGAAGACGTTTTCGATCGAATCATATTTAACTTTGCTAAACTAAATAGCGCGTCTCGTCTTCCAAATCTACGTTTAATAATCATATCGATGGTAAAATCTTATGAATATCCGCGATTCGATATTGAATTATTTCTAAAAATATCATTATTAATTTGAATTTTTTTATTAACAAATAATTTAGAAGCAAAATTTTTAATAATATATTTCATTGTTTAAATTAATCTCAAATTTTAAAGAGCAAATAAAATTTCAAAATAATGTCAAATATTGAGTTTAATTGAATAGTAGGCATTCACGCTAAAACCAAGTTTTCTTGTCTTTGGCAGACTGAGGCTTAAATTTTATTTCAATATTTTAGATTCATTCAATTCTTTTATGGGTTCACACATACATGTATATTTTAAAAAAGAAATCGTGTACCTCACGTGGTATCGTTTACAATTTAAAAAAGACAAAATATTCTAATTACACCTCCCTTACCCGCTTTCAATAAATAATCACATTATAAAAACTAATCCGCACAATAACGCAAACGAAATAGAGTCTGGAAGGGCGTTCGAAAGGTCTGTTCATTAAGGGTGGCCCGCGTCGCAAAGACCCTTTACGACTTCTTTATTACGCGGATTCTGTTCAAAGTCAACATATATTCGGTCCATTAAACGCCCACCACCGCTGCCACCACCCACCCCTCCGAACTGGGAAAACTCTCACAACACACGCCCAAATTTATAGTTCAATTTCGTACTGAAACTCAGTTTGGTAAACACACAGCAAGAAATGCCGAACTGCTAGCGGGGAACTGCGTGACAAATCGTCCTGACCCCTTGTCGCCGGATAAGCAATAAATAAGGGGACGTCTACATATATTTTTGTTTATATGTGTACCATTCGAAACGTGTCGATATGCACTGGGAGGTCTCGTGTATTCTCCATTTTCGCCACCGATAGGAATGTAATAATTCAGAAATGTCTCGGATGCTCTGTCGTGACGCCCCGTGGCCTCGCCTTTTCGACATATTTCGATAAATTATCCGACTTTTTTCTCGAAAATTTTCATCCGAATATTTCAAATTAGAGAGAATTTAACTCGATTACTATTGTAATTCTCTGATCGATATATATATATATATATATATATATATATATATATATATATATATATATATGACTCTTTTTTTTCTCACCATTTTATACTCCATATTTTAATAAATACATTTAATAATCGATGTATTATTAATAAAAAAATATCTAAATTTAATAATTTTTAACAAATTAATATTTGACTACTTATTGAGTTAATAATATAATTAATATTTTAATATATATTTTATAGCATAATTTTCTAGTTTTAAATTATTATCGACGGTCATGTTTTGAATATTGAAATCAGATCCTTGACAATATAAATAAAAGATGATTTATAATATTTACCATTTTTCCTGTATCGTATCCATCCATCCATCCATCCTACGTAAAAAAAAAGAAAACTCGACTGCGAAATAAGATGATGAATGCTTTTGACACATGCGAACGAGTACGAAATTTGCATCGTTAGCTCGCTCCATTCGCAAAATTCACATGTCTTCGTTATCCATAATAAACTCGAGCTTCGATACGGTGGTATGGGCGGAAAATTTCCGCAAGAAGTGGGCGGCAAAAGGGCGGAAAATAGAGACGGGAATATTGTGGAAATAAGTTATTGTAGTACGTGCCCGTTCGGATTTTGCTGGTTCGGCTCATCTGGTCGGATTCATGTGACCAATCCGCCGGTTGACAGCACGCGATATATTATTTCCAAAGACCCGTTACGCGAAAACCCTATTCCCTGCCATTACTAGCTAAGACAGGTGTTCTAAACTTTTTATTACGCAAAGATCGCAATCACTTCTATTCTAAAAAAAAATTTTTTTTCAGATTTAATTGATCGTCAATTTCATTTCAAGTTGAATTTTGAGCAACGTTACATTCGATACTTTTTAAATTTTTAGCTTGACGGATGTTAGATAATTCAATTTTGATATGCATAATTATATGGCTTTTGTATAAAATATACATATTTTTTCCTGAGAAAGAAATTTGCACTAATAGTATGGAATTTACGGAGCTATTTTTTGCTCGATAGATCCACTAAAACAACTTTGGTCTAGGACAGTATAATCTAGGCATATTTTTAAGCTTAGACATTTGTCTGCATATACTCCACGCGTATGATCGTTAAAGTGCCTTCATCTACATATTATTAATGTACGTTATTTTGATTGTAATTTTTAAACTGTAAGACTATACGCACCAAAATAGAGTTGTCTTTTATGTATAAATGGTTAATTGTCATTGTTTGGGACTACGACATAGATAAAAAGAATTGAAACTAACAATTGGAAAGTGGTAACCATGGATATGAATGAATTAAAGCCTTTACTGAGATATATCAAAAATCTAATTTTAATTTTTATGATATCTCTAACGATTTAATGACAAAGCTTGATGACATGGTCCGCGAACATAAGGTTGAAAGTGTCTGACGCCACCTACACAATTGCTACCGACAAAACCATTCCCGTCACCGGCACGATCGTCTATTTTGTGTTGCTTGGAGTTCGATGCCAAACTCGCGAGCACGATAAGCATTCAAAACTTTGGCAATTCGAAAAGACGCGCACCGCCGTTTAAGAACCGCTGCCTCGTTTCGTTTCATTTACGTTCGGTTGCTTAATTGTTTTTACTACAAAGGTGGTAGCAAATCTTTAACGATCTAATCCGCTGCACACTTCACACGAGAGTGTTTGTAAAATACGCAAAGGGAACAAGTGCACAAATGAGAATTTATAAAGAACGCTTTTATATACACGAGAAAATAATAAAATTGAAGATCGTGAAACTGCGTCCATATAAAACATATACAAGTCGCTGTTAATATACCAATATTAATTACAAATATCTATTTCATAAATCATTTCTTCCTAAGGAAACAAGTATTCAAGTTATTCTAAAAATATTTTAATAGTATCTAATACAATACCAGTAAAAAATTACTCATATAATAACAATTAACTCTATTATTAAAGAAAAAAGAATTAACAAACACATTTAAATTTAAATGTTAATATCGCATATGAGACTAAGATATTATTTCGCACATTCAATTACATATCACTTTATGTCTACATTGTATACTTGTACGCATTTCTTACATATTTTCAGTGCATCTATTTTTACGATTCAGCTGTAAAAAAGTTGAGCTTTCAACCGTCGAAATCATAAAATAGTCCGCACGCTCGTTTTATGAAGTCAATTGAATATGAGACGCGCGTTTTGACGCGAATCTTGTTCGCTCGTATATTTTTCATGAAGAAAATATATGAAAAAAAAATTAACATCGACATAATATAAGCCGATATCGGTTTTATCCCATGTGCGGGAATGAGAAAAACTACTATTCGGCAAAGTGCGATAAGTGGCAATCTAGTTTTCTGGAGCGATTTCGACGCGGCCATAACGTCGATGGCAAATCATAAAGAAGCGGCCGAAGAATGCGCGTTACGACGTCTATCTGTGGCGTAATGGTGCGCGTGTGGCGCGTGCGTGCGTGGGTCCATCCCCTAAAATGTTAAGGGTGTGTGACTGGGGTGGTTGCCCAAAAGGGGTGACCTGTCCCGAAACCACCTAAGGCAGCGATGCCGAACTAGCGATTCGCAGGTCACTCCTATGCATATACATATATATTATTGATTGCGCTACGATCGCAATGGGCTCGAGTGTTTATATCAAAATTTCTATATTAATTCAAAACTACTATATACCGCTTAAAATTATAATAAAAAATTATATAAAAAAGTATATGTTCAGATGGACTACGAGTTCGGATTTTATTAAAAATATCCTGATTATATTGTATTAATATATTTAGATTTTATATAAAATTATTACATGATATCGTATAAAAAAACTTAATAAGGCAATTATATTATAAGCGAAATTATTTTTAGCACGAACGAATTCATAAAAAATATACTGGTAACTTGCAAAATTATTCATGACGTCTGAGTTGAAGACCACTGCCCTAAGGTACATTTTGCAAAGGGAGAGCTAGGGGTACACGGCGGCCATATAAGCTTATCAGTACATTACGGACGCGCAATCATCCGTCCCAGGGTTTATCGCCGACGGGAGAGAGGACCCCCGGCCATAAAACGAAGATGGCGTCCCCTCGATGGCCCTCGGTGAAATGTCAATGTCTTCCGCGCCATCCCTTTAAAGCGGCGGCCATAACGATCAAAATGGCTCGCCCGTTACCCGGGACCCGACCTCCGAGCCAAAATGTGCTTTACGCCCCGTAAAGGACATTAGGTGCGGAGGGAAACCCTCCCACATGTTATATCCTACTCAGTTATCCTCGCGTAGCTGAGAAGGGCAACAAAATAACTGCCCGGGGGCAAAGCGCCCCACACTAACAAACGACAAAGTCGAAAACCAACCGAAACCGAGCCCAGGCCGGGAAAGATCGTAAACGACGTCTAAAATCACACTGATCCCAAGAACGGAACGACACAACAGCCAAAAGGTGAGCTGACGAAAACCGCCCCAACGATCGACGTCGGCCTCTCTAGAAGGAATCAAGGGTAAAATGTGGATTTATGTAACGGCGTGTAGGTATGTGAGGTTTCGGTTAGGCCACCCCAGACTACTTTGCGCCCACCTAACTCGACTGTGTGGATATAATGGGTGTGGGGCATCGTCGCCACCTGCTTTGTTACTTAAAGTGGAATGTGCGCCATCTGACATGTCCTTTGTTCGATTGCCGACAATGCCGAGACCTGGGGGACGGGGGGTTGCGATGGTGGTCTCTGAAAATTCAAAGGAGGCAACAACGGCGGCGGCGGATGATGGCGGTTGTAATTACAAGTGAATTTTGCAACGGCGAAATAAACAAAACCCTGCACATACGTATTCAATTCCTGCAAGTTAGAATCTTTTCGAAATTTTAATTCGGACCCACAAGTAATGTTACGTCACAAATCTATTCATTTTATTATTATTATTATTATTATGATATAGAAATAAAATCGCATTTATTGCACGCCGTAAACGTAATCGATTAATGCCGGCGGCCATAAAATTTACCCTCCCCCCCTTCCCCCGGTAATGATTTACTTTCGCGAAATTTTCTACTTTTATACACATGTAAACTTTCTTCCTACTCAATGCGAAAGCACGGCAAAGAAAAAAAAGTTATATTGCGTCAAACTTCTTCGACATACTTTTGGAACTCGTAAAAATCGAGGTTATTTTCATATATACTCAAATGAAATAAATACACAAACTTAAATTGAATTTCTATATCGTGTAATATTTTCGTACTCTTAAAATGCTCTATAATAATTTCAGTGTAATAATAATAAAATTACAGTTTCATAATAATATAAATTTTATATATTGTAAGTGGACCCGTGTACGAATTCGTACAAGAATCAGCTCGATATATTTATATATTCTATTAAATGATGAACGTTATGTTTTTAATTTAAAAATATAACGAAAATATTATTTCAGTGAAATATAAGATATGACAATTTTATATATTTTTTTAATAGAATAATCAATTTTATAAATATTACAAATCATTTACTTATTCGAAAATCAACTGGCATATTAAGTGAATTTAAAATAATTTATTTATATTGCAACTAATTTAAAAATATATATGCACCCATTCGACAGAATACAGGGGGGTCGAATTAAAAGGATGGTGGTAGAGAAATATACGTCGTATATATTTTTTATTTTAAGTTTGTTGTCGAAAAGAGCGACAAACAATATATATATATATATATATATATATATAAATGTTCTAGAAATATATGTTGTCATAAAATGCATATGAACGCGAATATGTAGGTTTATATTCAATAAATAAATTGTTTTTCTCTCATTTATTATAATTTGATAAAATAATATTTCAATATTGTAGATTTTTTTTAATTTAAATCAAAATTAAAAATAATAATTTTCTCAATCTGTGGAACTCGTACCCAAGGGTACGCGAAAGATTATTTAGGGGTAAGCTAAAAAAAGTTATTATGGCGGATATATATATATATATATATATATATGTGTGTATATTTGTGTGTGTGTGTGTTAAGGGTACACACTAAGGAGACAATAAGGTAAAGAGGTACACTAATAAAAAAAATTGAGAAGCGTTGTTTTATATCAACAAATTACTCCATCTTTATATTTTTACAATTCTTGCAAATTCGTTTCCTTAACAGAATCATTCCATTATTATCATAATCTATACAATATCTACTATTTTTTATTCCATATATTAAAATACTTTTGTATAAATATTTTAAATTTATATAAAACGAACGGTAACATTTCAATGCTTTATGAAAGTTTGTGAACTATATGTCGTGTAATATTATACGTCATATAGTTTACATTCAAATATTGCATTAATAATTATATTACATCTATCACATCTAAACTAAAAAACAAAACTGAAATATATTTAACATTCGTTAGATGCTTATATATATATATATATATATATATATTTTTAGCCATTCTGTATATATATATATATTTGTGCGAGAAGAGCTCGTCTTCGCGCACATTTAATATGTGTGTCCCATATTCTCTATCCGGGGCTTTTCACGGGCGTAGACCGTGTGTAAAATTAAACTTCGATATTCCTTTCGCGAAATCTCTCAGCGCCAGGGAAAATTCCTCAGCACAAAAGCCTCGTTATATTCAATTCTGAGACGTACACGTTCCACACATGAAGTCGGGCGCGCTTTCGCTCAACGCCGCCCCCTTTCCTCCCCCTAAGGCGAAAACACCCCCGAAAACCCACCTCGAATATCCCTTTCTACGATCGCGTATCCTCCTACGTGGGTCCTTCTCAAGGATGGGGACATTCGCAAAGTGTGAGGGACAAAAGCGGAATGGCCAGGAGCCATGGCTTATATCGGCCGTGTGCGAGCTCGAAACGCGTCATTCCCCCCTGAGAGCCGATAACATTTTCCTGTTTCGCAAATAGTAAAAACGGAAATTCGCAAAGATACTTTGGACGTGGAAAAACCGGTGAATCGGGGGACGACGACGGCGGAGGGTTATATTGCACGCTTGTCCCTCTTTATTTCTCCTTATTTTATTTTATTCCTACTCTTTTTTATTTTATTTATTTTTTTTTTGCTCTTCAAAGCTCGTCCTTTATTTATTTTTTTCTCTTTTACGTCGCTTGCTTTTTGTGCTCGACACGTGCGAATATTACTCTCCAAAAGCCGATGACGAGCGCAAACAAATAAGCATATGTTTATATGCCTATATACTATATTCACCTGATGTCTCTAACTCTTCATGAAAATAAATTAAATATATGTATATTTATTAAATATCTTTATTTTTTAAATCCATTATAAATAAAAATCGAAAATCAATTGCTTTTTTTACATAGCAAAACACCACTATAATTCTTAAAAAAATTCCTCCAATACATATATTTCATCATAAATACGCATATCAACTTTTTCCAATAATCACACTCGAAGAAAAAAAATTCACACGCTTTATTTTTCCCGGGGGACCTCTAAAATTGACAATTGAACCCTTGAGTTTAGCGACTAAAATATCATAAGCACGAAACTATCGTATCATAAATTTTTATCGATTCGCATAAAAAAATATGTAGAACATGCGTGACATTCTATTTTATTAAAAATATATATCATATATAGTATATAAATAATATATTTTTTATGTAATTTTTCCGGATCATTGATATTAAACAGGAAGAATACGTTATACAATGGCGTCTCGTTTATATCATCAAGATAATGATCGCCATTGAAAAAAGAATAATCATAAAAAAAATCAACGCCACAAAAAAGGGAAATAATTGAAGCACTTGATACAATAAATGAATAGATATCATCACTAGAATTGAATTGGATACAATGACATGAGAGCTGTACGGTTATCAACCCTTTAACCCCTAATTGAACAAACAAGCAGTATACTTGAAGTGCAATAAAAATGAAATAATATTGTAAATATAATTTACAACATAATAAGCATTCGTAAAAATAAAAAGAATGTCAATAAATATTCAGGTGTCTGCTGAAAATCCGGCCAAAATTATATTACCAACCCCCAAAATGCGAAAAGGGACGAAGGGACGACTCGGGGATGAGCTGTCGTCTTGTCACGCACAACGTTTATTCCCTACTTTGACACATGGACAATTCTCCTCCATCATTATCGAAAAAACGAATCGACCCCAAAAACTTTCAAACATCAAGTACTTTTTAACTTATTAGCATATCTGGAATATATACAAGTTGATTAGAAACATGTTTTTTGAAAGTATGATAAATCAATAAGTCGAACGATGTACAAATTCGTATTGCAAATAAAATTTTATTTGTTTTGCATCTTTGATATCGAACAAAGGATTCAAGCCGAGTCCTCCCCTCGACAGGACAAGACCTCCATTTTTTTTCCCTCTCTATTTTTTTTTCTTCATCGCCACGAAATATTCTCGCATGTCTTGGGCGGAACGGTAGAGACTCCAGTAATGAGACTCCACGATAAGAAGGAGGCCGCCCCACGATGCTACGACCTTCTTCCCCTCGGTAAAGCGACTTGAGACCCCCCAGTCAATAGTAATTCTATCGGAGTGATAAGCCCTCCGAGAGAGACCTCCACACTCTACGGTCGAATTTATCGACAACATATTTCACCGCGACTAACAACCAACCAACCAACCAACCAACCGCCCAACATTACTAACTCACACCATTTCATCCCATCTACTTCAAAAGAATCGAAATTTACTATTATTATTAAATTTATTAAGAAATATATATATATATATATATATATATATATATATGAAAAATAAATATATACAGTTAATATGAAATTGATTTATATATATATATATATATATATATATATATATATATATATATATGTATATATATGTGTGTGTGTGTCTGTCATTCTCCATATTACTTAAATTACATTGTTATAATAACAAAAATAAAAAATGTAATAATTTATTTGTCATAATATTTTATATGATATACATATTAATTTCGTCTATATATATATATATATATATATATATATATATATATATATGAATTTTACAATTGTATTACTGATGTATTATTTATTTTATTATGTTTAAATATTAATGAAGTGAATTTTATATAATAATTTTTAGTTGAAAATATTATTTTAAAATTCATATAAAAATAAATCAATTGTCCATAATTCAAAATATATACTCAATTTCGGAAATGGTATAATTTCATAAAAGACGCATTTCAATGTAATAAAATAATATTTAAATGTATCAAACTTCATTTCTATATTAAAAAATATTTTTTTACAAATTTTAATTATTTACACAAACATTACAGATGTAGAATTCGATCATAATTTTCCAAATGGTCCGTTTAAAAAAATAGCACTACTTCAAAAATCTTCATTCATATTTTTATAGTCGGCAGAGATTTACTATATATATATATAATATATATATATTTATATAGAAGAGGGAACACTTTTCAATTTTATCTCCAAAGTTGTATACCAATATATATAGTATGTCCCATATGTAGATATATAGTTATATAGATATTGCGCCTTTGTGCGTGTGTACATGCGTGCGGTTGCGTGAGCGTATGCAAATATGTTCGGGCTAGATGGGGAAGAAACTGAGGGAGGCGGAGTGGTGGAGGGTTGAACCAGGACTTTACCGATGGAGGTTTTATGGGGGAGTTCCAGGACAATCTCAGGACTAGGAATAGAAGAGGGGTGGGCTGTCACGGTCGGTTGTCGTGGGCATGAAACCTCGTGGGCTCACCGATAACTGCCTACGCATATAATTACGCATTCGACATAGCAAAAGTACTCACAAACACACACACACGTACGTCTTCATAGGCATTTTTTTAAATATCGTATTTTTAAGTCAAAATTTCAATTTCTATATCATTTCAATGATTTTGTTTAAAATCGATACTTTTTTTTACATACTTATATAAGTTTCACTTGTTTGTTAGTTTGGGTGGAATTTTGTAATCGATTTTTTGAGCATTTCTCGATGTTTGATTGAGCTGAAATTTTGCATATTTGTTCACTGTTGATGACAATGCAAGATTCAATTAACAGATTTACAAAATAATAGACCAATTATAGAATTGCCACTAATAATATTTCTGAACACACGTAAACTTTACACTTTTTTATACGCCTATAAAAGTGTATGTTTTATTTTTAGAAAAAAAATATAAGTGTATTATTTTATTTTGAATCACTTATATATTTTAAATATTTATAATAAATAAAATACATTTTCGGAAAAGTGTAAGGGAATGTTTTTCAAATATCATATTTTATTTTTATTAATTAAACAATTTTCTCATTATTATAAAATAATTTCACGTCATCGACGATTCTTGTTTCATGAACCAGACATGGAAACATTAATTAATCTTTATATATATATATATATATATATATATATATATATATATATATATATATATATATATATATATAAACATATATAAATTTGGCATCCCTAAGCAACCGTCTCCTGTCGAAACCCAGTCCAAAGATATAACAAAATATGTAAGCTATATAACGTATATTTATATACAGCTTTAAAATATATAAGCAATTTCAATGGATAAACTCCGATCTAAATTTGCTTTAAATTTCACTTCGCCTGCCTTTGTTTGCTTTTGAAACATGTATATATTATCGCTTTTGCAAAACGAGAGGGCTTTAAAGTATATTTTAATACCGAGCATAGGTTTGTTGCTTATATTTAAATATAGTGAGAATAACAAGCCACAGAATATCCTTGATAAAATAATGAAATTTTAACGTTTATTCAAAATATGACATACTAATATATATATATATATATATATATATATATATATATTACGAAAGTCTTCTTTTAATATGTATAAAATAAATTATTTAAATAATAATAATACATTTCAATTTATAAAGTTTAATTTTTGAAACAAAACTAATGCCTTAGAGAAAAAAAGTTGAATATCTCTGATATAATATAAATATCATTAGATGTAATCGTGTTTATTTAACGAAATATATTCGCGATGGAATAAATTGGCTTCTAACCACTTCAATAATAATAAAAATTTTATTACATCACATAAAGCTTCGAATATATTCGAATTTGAAATATTTTTGTAATCAAAACGTATTTAGAAAAAGCGTTTCATCGACGACGAAACTTTGATCCACGTGCCTACAAAAAAATATTCTCGTTAAGTTTACTTTTAATTTATCCATCGGTTGAAATTTGATTTTGGCGAATTGTTTTTACTTTTTAAAATTTATTATTATCTATTATTATATTAATAATAATTATTTATTATTATATTTATTATTTAAATTTTTTGGTGACCGAAATCAATTAATTATGAAACTGTTTAAGGTCATTTAAAAATTTTCCGAGCAAAGCGCATAAATATACAAAGATATAAAATCGAATATCGAACTTAAAATTTAATTCGTACGAAGATGAAAACAATTTCAAAATGAAAAAGCAATTCGAACACAACTTCCCAAGCGCACGATCAAAGGTTTGTTCCTTTCTACATATATATATGGTATATATATATATATATATATATATATATATATATATATATATATATATACTTTGATTTTTGCTTTTTATTTTTCCTTCTCCGTTTTGAAGCTAATTTTTTTTGGCTCGAAGACGATTTCCGAATGTGCGTGTTCACGTGCGTGGGCGTACCGGTAAAAAGAAAGAAAAAAGTCGCAGCTCCGGTTGACAAATATGTTGTCTTTCTCGGAAATGATTGAAGATTCCAATTTGGAGAAGGTGGAAGCGTCGTGAAAAGAGGCGCAATGGCAGAGGAGCGAGGTGAAATGAAAATAATAAAAAAAGAGACGAGATGAAAAAGTAGAAGAGGAAAAAAAAATAGGACGAAACACAGAGCAATATGGGATATCCTCAAAGGAGGAAAATAAATTAGATTTACACCGGCTCTGAATTTGATATAGTGTAGGTTTTTTCTTTTTGTTCCGCACCAACGAAATGTTCCCGCAAAGGAAGACAAAGTGCCGGGCTCAACCTAGATATTTGTGCTCCAGAAAAAAAATATATTTATATATGTGTGTGTATAATAATAAATCGGTCTCCATTGCCGAATATTCATTGTATTTATAGTCATTTTGGACGATGTTTAATTTCATCCTTTGTTGTCGAGTTTAATAGTGTATTTACCTTTTGATTCGACGGTGTCAAAACTTGAAATCTTAAGAGTACCTGTCATGTAAAACTTCTCCTTCGTTACCTCTCTCGTGCATATACGAAACACCCTGTATAAATATATATATATATATATATATATATATACGTGTGTGTGTGTGTGTTCTTAAGAAAGGCCAACATCGAGACTACCCACGCTATTTAAATAAGATTACACGAGTGTCTGATAGGGATTGTAACGTAAGACCAACAGGAGCGTACTTATGATTGACGAGAATTTGCATTTTACTCGAAATTAAATAGATTTTCTCCGGTATTTTATATGATAAAATATAGTACGATGTATTTTTTATATTTTCTCAACTTATATAACATATACATAACGTGATGTTCTCAATTATTAAAATCGTTTGTTAATGTTGATTATCTTATAATGTTGTTAAATTTTTTGATCAAAAAGTAAAGTGAAATTGTCACATAAAACTCCTGAGTTAAGAAAGACAGGTAAATTATATTTTTTTCCTAGGTTGGTAGGACTATCTATATATTTGACAAACGTCTGTTTATTTTTACAACTTCTTCATCACGATAATGCGCCATGTCATTTTGCATTGTCAAAAACTCAACTCATATCGTTCCGCAATCACCGTATTTGCCTGATTTAGCTCCATGTGACTTTTGGCTATTCGGCAAACGTAAAAGGTCAATGAGGTGACGCTGTTTTGACACGATTGAGGAGATAAAAAGGTCTTAAAGAAATTGATTTGGAAGAATAAATAAAGAATTTACATTTTAAATGAATAAACTAATTCATCTTACTTTTTGATCACAGTGTTGTAATACATGCCATTTGTTTTCCAACATCAATAAACTTAAAATTAAATCTAAATAATAGAAGACGTAAACGAACGCTTCAAAATTCATGCGATTTTGGAAATCCGGCCCTTTTTGAAGAGAGAACGCGATCCGGGATGGGTAATTTAGGCTTAGGATGTTGAGAAGACTTAGAAGGGTTACGGCCGGGACTTTGTAATTACGTTACCTATTTAATTTGGATGAACCCCGACATGGGTGGTTTCATATGAGGGCAACGTGCCCCCCTCGTTTTACCCAACGAGCACTTACCACATCTACTCGCGTGAAATAATTACAAATTTGCAACAGTCGAAACCGCCGGTCTCCGATACAGAAGCCTCTAATCTCAAATTCAATTTCAAATCTGTCCTCTTTTCGAATTTCGTATCGTTCGTAGCACAATTAAAAATCTAAACATCGAATATATAATAACGTCATTAAAAAAAACAAACAACAACAACAACGTCTATTACGGTTATTCTTTGTAATCGTCAGACCGCTTGATCCCGTGCAAAAGCCTCAACATCATCAGCGACAAAGAAACTATTTGCTCTATTGTTTTATATGAGAGATTTGAAGTTTTATCCTCGTCGAAACTGAGCAGAGAAGGTGGTTCGGTTGCTTCGGTCCAATATCTTCTTCAAGTCTCGTGTAGCTTCGCTGTATGGACAAGTTTTGAAGTCGTACTTATAAAGCATTAGAAGTAAATCCAAATTGGCAAAGTTTCGTCAGCTAATGCTGCCTCAGACGTCTAGTTCCGGACAAAAGTTAACCGTAAAGGGGGGGATGCGGTGAATTCGCCCGATAACGGTTTAGAACCGTTAGGGGGTTAAATTTAACCGGGAGCTGATAGTGCGCAACCGTACACACAACTTCACTGTTTATCTTCACTGCGTACTGCTAAACTTCGAAAAGCTCATTTTTATATCGCGAATAACACACACACACACACATATATATATATATATAGTTCTGCCTCTGAGTGAAATATTTTACATATTTCAAAAAGCCTTTAGGTATAATAATTTACGTTATACGCGTTTAAAGCTCTTAGCACATAATCGTAATAAATGTGCATTCTTAGCTACCTTATAATAACATAGTTTAACTGAAAATTATATATATTTTTGTAACTAATTTATACTAAATTGATTTAGGAGTTCATATATTCATCAACTAATGCTATCGTTCATCTATAAACCGTGACCTTATTTACATTTTACAACTTCTAAACGTCGTTTTGAATGAACAATTTGATTTTTTTCATATCTCTGAAATAGAAAATGTAAATATATTCTTTCTAGAGGTTTGAATGTAAATAGTAGTAATTAGATTAGAGGTTTTAAGCTATTTCACAGTCACGAATCAACTAAAATAATTATAGAAAAACGGTTGATGTCAAATATAGAAGCAGAATAGTTAAAAATATCAAAAAGAAATATAAAACTTAGTTTTATTTTTTTTATCACAGAATACTCGTATTTCGGAAAGCATCAGATAGAAATTTCTGAATAATTAAAAATTAAATAAGTAACTGGTAATATTAAAAATAATGAAATATTTAATAAAAAATCATAATTATATTTAATATCAATTCTTGTACAAAGATCAATATTGGAAGAGATGATTGATAAAATATTTTTATACAAAACATTTAAAAATAAATCGCACTTACTGTATAATATTTTATATAAGTAATACGCGTTTTAATGATGTAAAAATAAACATCGTATAATCCAAAAGCTAAATATAAATCCTATTCAAAGTATTCAGACCCCCTTTAAAGCCCAAATCGTAAATGGCGTAACTATTGATGGTGACGGTTAAATATTTAGTACATAAAAAAAATGCATTAACAATGAGGAAACCCTTTAAAAAACATTACTAAATACCATTATGCGTTTATAATTTCCACATAAAACCATGGAATTATTAGCAATTAATGTGTGTCAGTAAAAAATTTAGCTATTGAATATTAATATCTGATTATACTGTAAATAGTTGATGATTTAAAATTATTAACGTACTTTATATTATTGGAAAATTAAAAAAAAATGTGTATTTCATAATTTAAAATGATGTTTTTTTTTAATTTCGAGATACGATTTTATGAAATAATTTAGATCACACCTCTTTTTGATTTATATATTTTTTAAACTTTCCCAATTAAACGATCAACGTTAATTAATAACAATTTTTTTTGTATTAAAAAATTATAAAAAACATAGTTTTATATTTTTTTTTCTTAAATAGAATATAAATATAATTTTCTATAAAATTATTATATTTTAAAAGTTTAAAAGTTATACTTTTCATTAGTAATCGGTTAAAAAAAAAGTTGAAAGTTTTGGTTCAAGTTTTTCTTATCGATTATAATAAGCGAAAAAAATGCAAAGTCGTCATTATTATTGCATTTAAACATAGTTTTGATAGCACTCGGTGAACACAACAATCGTTACGGAAGAACTTGATAGAAGGACCCTTTGGCATTCGAGCAGACAATGGGTTCACAACGCCGACTCTTTTTTTTTTTGCCAATGCACAAAGGACATAAAAAGGGTTTTACACACCTCTTCTCATTGAAAGAATTAGCCAAAATGTCATTTTTTTTTTTCACTTCCTATACGAATCTATACGATGGCTGTCGAAAAGTTCCCGGACTGCGCACCGCCGCAAGGGTTATTTATTCAATTGATTGATGATTTTTTTTAATATAAGCCGCTTGTAGATAATATTTTTTGACAAATGATCGTTTGGAGATTAATATATTATTTTGATCGATAATTCATATCAAAATATATATAAATTAAATCAATTATATATATATATATATATATATATATATATATATATATATATATATATATATATGCAATATAACACTGTGATCAAAAAGTAAGGTGAATTTGTTTATAAAATCTATTTTTTTTATTTATTCTTCTAAATCAATCTCATCCCTTTAAAAGTAATCCTTGTCCGATAAAAACGCACTTCTACCAACGCCTTTTCCAGTCGTCGGAATAGTCTTTTTCCGGTATATCTCAAGACCTTCTTCGATTCGGTTTTTATCTCCTCAATCGTGTCAAAACGGCTTCTCCGCATTCGCCTTTTGAGTTTGGAAAATAACCAGAAGTCGTATGGAGCCAAATCAGGCAAATACGGTGGTTGTGGAACGATATGAGTCGAGTTTTTGGCAAAAAAGTCGCGAAGAACTTTTGAATTTTTGTGATTTCATGTAAACTAAAATTCTTAAATGTTCTATAATTTATATGAAATTTATATCGGTATATAGTTATATTCAAACCACAAATGAACACAGACAACAATTAAAAGACTAAAAATTCAACCCTTTCTCGCTAATATTTCCGATATGTACGAAGAGCTAGAAAAATAACAATAATAACGACATAGACGCACATGCACCTATTTCCAATTTAGATTTATTCCACGCCAAAGGATAAGGGATGTCGGACGAGACCATAGAAATTCGATGAATAGATTATAATAAATATAAATATGTGCAGTCAATGCGTTCTAGCATTGAGGACAAAGGATGCTGGGGAGGCAAAAAAAAATGGTCTCGCAACAAAATGTGTTTGATGCAAAACACGATACGTATTTTTTTTCCTTTTTATTCAGGGTATATACCCCGATGCAAATTAAATATATTCACGCGGATCCCGCGAATATAACGCTGAAAAAAAAACGTGGGTACCCAGCGATATAAAAAAAAATATATATTGTATATAATAGTATAGACATCGGAACATGTCGAATATCGGGTATCGGGAACAAAAGTGCGAGTATTACCAGAGACAGGAAGCGGAAAAGGGTTGTTTTTTTTATTCTGGGAACCGCAGATAATCAATGCGACCCAATAAATGGCAGGTAGATGCCTGGATGCTTTCGGAATATGGGAATTCGCTATGTGATTTTTACAACGAAAATCTTATTCAAACATTGAATTACCATATTTGCGTAATACGAAGGATTTTCAAAGATTTTTTCCAATTTCTTTTTTTTTTGGTAATCCTTTGCCAAACTTTTGTTTTCTGATGCGTTCATTTTGTACGTAAAATTTGAATTTTAAATTCTATTAAACTCAATCAATTTAGATTAATGACAATACAACATAAGGTGAATTTGTTTATAAAATGTAGATTTTTTATTATTTATTCTTCCAAATCAATTTCATTTTCTTCAAAGTAATCTCCGCCCGATAAAACACATTTTTTCCAATACCTTTTCCAGTCCTCGAAACAGTCAAAATAGATTTTTTTCTGTATAGTTTTCAAAACCTTCGTCAATTCGGTTTTTATATTCTCAATCGTGTCAAACGGCGTCCTTGCATTGGTCTTTTGCCAGAAGTCGCATGGAGCTAAATCAGGCAAATAAAATGGTTGCGAAACGATATGAGTCGAGTTTTTGGCAAAAAAGTCACGAAGAACCAGTGAAGTATGACATAGTGCATTAAATTAAACCTTTTTATAATTAAATTAAACTATTATAAATAAACTTTTTGACAAACAAATGTTATAGATAGTCGTATCAACCTAGGAAAAAAATACAATTTACCTGCCTTCCTAATGCCCGGGTGTTTTAAATGACAATTTAACCTTACTTTTTGATCACAGTAGTAAAAATATTTTTTGTTATATAACGTATAATATATGACAACCTATTTCATATGAATATTTATATTTTGTACCAAAAAAAAAATATATATATAATATAAAAGCGTCAAAGCATCACCCGTAATAAACATATCTTATTTGACACAGTTTCGAAAATCTCACACAAAACTATCGGCGTTACGAATCGAATCGAAGCACAAAAGGAGAACTCTTTTTTTCCTTTATCAAATGTCACCCTCGATTTTTTTTCAACGATCGCAGTTTTTGAACTCTCTCCTCTTCAATTTTTATATTTTGTACATAGAATAGTATATCATAATGGGACGGTGTCACGTATTCACCCTTAACCCTTTCGCATCTATTCAAAGTACGCAAAATGGCAGTAACTAAATACCGTCGGTGAAAGGGTTACCAAGATGCATTATAAATACGACTTTCATACATATTCAAAATAGAACGATGTTCTATTTTTCAAATTTTCAACATTAAAAAATAATAGGGAAATTTCTAAATAAGTTTCCGGATTTTTCGCACTTCTATATTAATTTTAAAGGTAAGAAAAGATCGTATGGAGAAACGGGTTAAAGTTCAATTTCTCCCCTATTACATCTTGAAAATTACACATGGAAAAAATAATAGGGAAGAAAAAATTAAATACCAACGGGTGGTGTTGCAGTTCTTCTTGTGCATATTCCCATAACTATTTGATTAAGGACTCGCGTGAAAGGGTTAAAATGGTAACAATTTAAAATCGTTAATCAAAAAAAATCTTAATAAATGTCAATATAAATGCTATTTAAATATATTTAAAATAATTAAAAAATAGATTTTTAAACAATTACCGAGTTTTATATAAAAAGTTCGTGTTCAAGTTTTAAGGTGTCGATATTATATCAAAAATTCATACAACCTAATTTTCTCCTCTATATATTGATTTATATAATATAAAATATTTTTTTATTACATAATTTAAATATAACACGAAGCAAAATATTAAATCGATACAAAATGGCGTCCAAATTTAATCGAAAACGTCGCCATATTATAATATATTCAAAAATATTTACGACATATCTTCAATATCCTTCTTCCATAATTATTTAAATAGGCAACTAATTTTCGTTATAACATTAATTCTATTAATAAAAAAACCGTCGTAAATCATTTAAAAAATATACCAATAAACATGAATTATATACGAAATATTCTCGAAATTTGTATGCAGTTCACATTCATCGCATATCGTCGGAAAATTTCACCGACGAATTCCCGTCAGCTTCCGTCAAGATAAGCCGCCTCCATTTTTGTTTTTCCGTTTTTTATGGCATTTTCTCAATTTTACCCGACGCGAATCTTAATTAAATTCGATTTTTAATATATACTATACATATTCGTATATATATATATATATATATATATATATATATATATATATATACATTTATATTCGGTTAATTGAAACAAGCGGTGAACTGCGACGACAAAGATAAGTCACCGGGACTCGTAAACTGGGATTCTCGTTTTTAACTAACTGGAAATTTTCACAGAAAGCGAGCAAACAGTTTGTTCACGCACTCGTCGGTCGGACCATCTTTATTAGTTTGTTCCCGGGAATTCAAATCGTGCCCTATCATCCCAGAAGGTCCGTGGAGACTGTGCCATGGACCCGTCGTCCATTATGGGGGGACACTTCATTCGTGATAATTTAAAAAAAACACATGAACATATATATAATCTCGACTATGCTTGCAGTATTACAATAATATATATTATATAACCAATTTCATAATCACTTTTTCCGAAATATGACAAATTCTACCAGAAATTTTCAGATTTCATACTGAAAAAATCTGTTTTTAAAATAAATTTATTCATTAATCACTTAATGCTTTAAGACGAGCGCTACTCGTGCACGCCACGTGTGCCTGATTGCACTAACCCGAGCCCTGCACGCAGTTTTCTTGTTTGTGGTTGGTAATGACACACGAACGATCTATACTCGTTGAATACTTGAAATATTTTTTTATAAAATTTACATTTGATATATAAAATAAAAAATCTAATGTTCGTAGTCACATTTTTGTGAAAAAAAAAACCGAATATTAAATGGTTAATATATATCGGAAATATTTATACATAAATACGCTATCTTTACCAATATTAAAATTTATTATAAATGTACGAATATATATATATATATATATATATATATATATATATATATATATATATATATATATATATATATATATATATATATATTCGACAAAGCCGTAAAATTAAATAAACAAAACAAAAAAGTACATAACTACCATATATGCGCCATAACCAAGTTAAATTTAAATTTTTAGTTTTTATATATAAACATTAATATAGTACATGATTTTTAACATAGTAATAAAAAGTAAATATCTTAAACAGTTTTTATAATATCTACAAAATCGACTTAATAAGATAAATATATTAAATAGTGCCGTACTAAAAATAAAAATCGTATTTATATTTTTATGAAATAATATTATAACATATTTCAATAAATGATCGATACACACACAAACTAACATATATATATAAAAATACACCCCTTTCAATTATCGATGAAGTCAGATTTTTTTACTGCGATCGTTTGACGCATTCAACAATATATACCTAACAAGGTCTATTGATGAAAATTAGTGATGCAAAATGTAAAATATTTGCAGGGTGCCGCGTTTGATTGATTTTGAATATCAATTCGATTGTGAACGTCTGACAAACAAAGCGCATATGTCCGTCTGTCTGGCATTCAAATAAATATATCATTTTAAAAAAATATTTTTTTAATCAAATATATACGCATATACATATATGACATGTTGCTTTATGACATTTTATCACATTTCAAGATTCTCGGGCGAATTTGCGTAATTTACAGTCATGTTTGGAGTTTCTAAACTATTATATTATTATATTGGAGTTCGTGCTATGCATTCGCATGCGTTCAAAGTGCTCCATTTCCTTTTGACAATTCATATGTCGCCATAACGTTTCACCCTTCCGCCCTTAATAATAAACGTACTCGTGACGAAATTAAGTATGATTATTAGAGTGCACGGAGAAATCGTAAAGCATCACCCTTTTGCATCAGAACTCGCATATGAAATAAAAAACGGCCGCCATAAAACATCTGATTATTTTATGGAACAATATTATGAAACCTGCGATCTGTTAATTATTTTTAATATATTCAATTATTAAAATAATTATAAACTTTTATTCTTTCATCAAAAACGATATTAAAATTTATACACATCAAAACAGAGTAAAATAATATAATAGACTAATTTAAAAAAAAACGATATCCACTAGCTCTAAAAAACGTCAAATAGCATCTAACGAGCGTAGATCTTTCATGTATTATACAAATTACGGGCACCGCTCGGGTTGGTGCGATTTGACACGCGTAGCGCGCACGAGCAGTGCTCGTCTTAAAACATAAGAAAAGAGGCGTATATTAAATACGCTTTCTTCATACTGCATTCATATATGAAACATTATAATTTTGTAATAAATTAAACTATTTATTAATTAAATTTCATTTCTTTATCAAGTGTAAACATTTTCTATATAGTATAATACCTACTTTGATAATACCTTCGTCAAACATGTTGATACTTTCAGTGCGATTTATGCATGAAATATTCACGTGCGCAATTTCATTAAAAAAAATATATGCACACGAGTATAATTACGTCGCATACATACTTTATTTAATATTGTAAAAAAAATCAAAAGAGAAACAGCGAAAGCACGACCGGCGGAATGAGATAGAGCGACGCGCATAGAAAAGTGCAAGAGTATTGCCGGCGACAAAAAGCTCTGAAATCTACGCGGCGGTAGAAAAGGCATTTAATTAGCTCGCAAAGCTTTTAGTCGAGAGAAGACGAGTGCTCAAACCGCAAGCCCTCCAGCTTTTAATTAACCCTTTCTTTCAGCTATTCGAGCTTTAGAACCGTGCGCAGTGTGCGCGCGCCTTATTCGAGGTCTCCAACAAGCGAACTATGTTTTCAAAGCATTCCCGGTGCATGCAATTCAATGCTGAAACTGCCACTGAACGCCTGAATCGAAATCTAGTCTGTATTTTTTTTTCAACCCCTTCACTCCTCCTTTCGTATCTATTTCTATTTTCAGACTTTTCCTTACTGTTTTCACGTGTTTTCTATCTGTATTCAACGGCACCCCTTTGCTTTATATCAATTCATGTTTACTTCCTTCGTTTTCATTTATAAAAAAATTCTTTCAATATCGGTTAAAATGTGCCTCGGAATATGCATTTAATTTTCATTTTTGCAATGCTAATTTTATTTGAATAAGACGTGTCTTATTAATCTTTTCTATAATATTAATATGCATAATAATGCAGTGACACAATAATTCAATTATTTTCTGTAGTATGAAATCGCAAAAAAATAGATAATTAGGTAAGATCAGTAAATCAAATGGACAAAAGTCGCGTTGATGTAAGAAACCACGTGGTGTGGAGAAATTTGACGTTTCCACCCTTAAACTCCCCCATCTCCCGTTCATTTTAATGGTATATACTTATATATTTCGGTATTGCTGTTGATGTTGCCTTTGCTGCTACTTCTATTAAAAAGAAACTGCGGCCTTGACCTAGGACTATATTCGGTTCACTGCCAAACGTTTCAAGGGTGGAGAAGAAAAAATCTTTAATTTTTATTTAATTTATATTTTTTTAATATCAGTCAAAATTATATATCAAATTATTTTTGTTAAACTCTATGATGTTTTGATAGCTAAAATTAATCTATCATCTAAATAAATGATAATTAGATTGAATTATAATTTAAATTACTATTTATCAATCAAAATTAGAATGCGTAAAATATGATATTAATTTATATTTTGGATTAACCAATTAATGCTCGGGTTTTTAAACTGTTAACATTACGTTCTTCATTTTATATTTCAAGTGTACATTTTATATAAAAATAAAAAAAAGATTTTCAGCGTCCAACGAGTATAGATCGTTTACGTATCATTATCAATTACAAACAAATTGAAACCTGCGAGCAGGGCTCGGTTGAGTGCAATCGGGTACTCGTGACTCGCGCGAGCAGCACTCTCCTAAAAGTATTAAGTATTTTTTTTAATACTCAATATGATAACTATATTTTTAAAATAATTTTTGAAATTATTACCAAATTGTAAAAATGATATTATAAAATTGAGCATATAACTAGCGACTGTCCAATTGTTAAAAAAGTGTATTATCATTGATTATTACAAATATAGACTTATACTGATAAATGTATAAATTATAAAAAAAAAAAAATATTTATATCAATTTTATATTACTGTATATAAACAAACACAAGATTCTCACATAAGCGAATGAAAAAAAAATGAATTTCAGATATCGCCACCACTGGAAAAATATGTGCAAGAGGGTGTTGAGGCAGGAAAAGTGGGAGGGGTTCGAGGGTGAGAAATGGAGATTGTCGAGCAAGTTTTCTCCATTCATAATTAGCAACTCCGGCGGCAATCTTTTCCCGCCGTCGTAATGCTGTTTTCCCTTTCTTTTAACGCGTGAATCAGTGGCGGCACGTTGTTTCCCGCTCGCACGCGCTTCATGAATTTAAATCACCGTCTCCGCCACTGAAATCGACGAAATCTTCAACACCCCCCCCCCCTCTTTGCTCTCTCTTTTGCCCATTTTTCTGCCGATCCACTTATCGTCCCCCTTTCGAATTTTTATTATTCTTTTCAACCGCCGTGAGTTTCTGTGCAAATTATTTTTAAAGGACGTTCATTAAATTGTCTGATTGTTTTCTATGATTTTTGATATAATACTTTAATTTTATTATATTTTTATACTTTAAAATATATATTTTTAACGACTTAATTCTTTAAGACGAGTGCTGCTCGTGAGCGTCTCGCGTGCCCGATTGCACTAACTAATAATGATATATCAACGATCTACACTCGTTGGACGCTGGGTATCATTTTTATTTTTATATAAAATATACACCCGAGCATTAAGCGGTTTTAAAGATTCGAATTATTTATTAGTATGAACAAAATAAATCATCTTAAATAAACTCGTGTTACTAATATTATTATTATTATAAATTACCAAATAAATACTTTATACGTCAATAAAGCATTATATTTTTATATAAAACAAATTTATATTGTGATATGTGACAAAATCGTATGATTTACTGTGAAATGTCGCGCGATGACCCGGCGTTTTATTCACATTTTTTTTGTACACACGCCCAATGTCCTACCAATATTGACCAACAATGTGTAAACGCGAGGGCAAACAGGATTCGAATTGATTTATGTGCTAAAACTGGACAGCGGAAGTGTCCCGGAGAATTTTAGGGGCACAAGAATCCTAACAAGCATTCTAATATGAATTTATGATGCGTTTATTCGTGAAAAGAGGCGAAAAGCTATAAATTTAAATAATGTTTATTCGTGTACAAAGGTTTCAATTGAGCATTATTTGAATTGATTATTAATATATTTTATATTATATAGTCATTTTAAACAATTTTAGTTAGCGTTGTTTTTTTTATTTTTTTATTTAATAACAGATTTATCGATTTCCGAAATGAAATTCAATCATAAATTCTACTATTAAATATATTTAATAGCTGATTTCACTTAATATTTTAAATTGTATTAAAAAATCATTATTTCTTTTTTCACAATAAACATCCTGCAGAGAAGCAAACGAAGCGTGTAAAAAAAGTAATAATAATAAAATACCAGTAGAACTACTACATAATAATTGACTAATTTGACCGAATCGAAAATCGGCCGGGTCAACGGCGGGCGGTCAATTCGACGGTGTTAAATCGCCTTTTTTTTTTCAAAAGTGTCCCTCCCGATTAACCGGTCTCTGGGACGGGGGGGATGGGGGACGTTTTCGATCGCCGCACGCTTCGTTATTATTTCGCACAAATAAACCGGAAAAACCTGAAAAAACCTGGACGATTATTTTGTTTTCATCTCGAATTCGCAACTGTTTTATTTACAAGTTTGCGAATGTCTTAATACACGTGTATATACCATATATATTGTGAAAAATTGCGCAAGTACAATGTGTTTTTCAAATGTCCGAGAAAAAGGTATTGAACAATGTCAAAATTGTAAACATCAAGAATCTGCTAATATTTTCTTAATACAATTTTATTTCAAAAATATTTTCAAGACGTAATATATTTTAAAATATTGAGGATCCTTCTATATATTAGATATATTTCCTATATGTAATTTATCAGGTAAATAAATGAATATTAAACGTCTTAATATTTATATTCGTCATTTATGTGGTACAAAAAAAAATTAAACTAAAATGATATAATGAATTTTTTTGTTATAAAAGCCTTCAACACCATCTATCGCTTTTCACTTTTGCGCTTTTCCGACTTTATCATTAAGAAAATTTCCTCGATTTTTAAGTTTTTTAATTTTGTTTTAAGGGTGACGCGGCGTTTGAATTTTAATCTTTTTTTTTCTAAGTACATAACGACAATTGATATTATTTATAACATTTGAAAAAACGATAAAATTTATATTTTAATAATAAAATTTATATTTATCAAATATTATTTTTTTACGCGATCGTTTTCACTATGAATTTATTATAAATTCGTAATATAATATAAAAATCTTCTACAAATAACAACGCGCCGACGGTGTTTAATATGAAAGTATAATATGTAATTAAAATTTGGTATATCCTAATATTTATTGATTTAAAAATATTAATATTAAATTATATCATTATTGGCGCAGTGTTAATTTATCGAGCATGCATAGAAAATATTTCACATCTGTTTGTATGAACAAAATTCAATTTTTTATCATATTAACGTACGTCAGACCTTCTAAAGAGCAAATTCAATTTTTTTTTCCGTTCCACCTATTTATTTGGGACGATGCAAATTTATAAAATTTGCATATTCTAGTTGCATTGTTGCAACCCGAAATCCAGGTAGAAATAGAAACCATTTTTTGATACAACGGTCTTTGTATTATAAATACACTTTTGAATTGCGTTTCGTTTTATTATTATTATTTTTTTGCGTATTGTTTAGTTCACTTTCGGGTTTCGTTGTCATATTATTATTTTGCAAATGGAGTTCTAGATTAAAGTGCGCCCATCTGTCCGCATTTGCATTATAGAGAGCGATTCCAAAACTGTCGCTCAAACAGAAAGTTTGAGAAGCAGTTGTCGATAATTAGAATATATATATATATATATATATATCAATTTAAATATGAAATTTAATTAATATATTTTTTCTACTTTCATATAAAATTTTATTTGAATTACGAAAAAATTATATTAACACGCTATATATACGGGACAATTTAATCGATCTATTACTAAAATTGCAATATATAAAATCAACTGTAAAAATATCTGTCTTTCACATGACCTAATTATGAAATTACTTCTATTTGCAAATTCTTACGTTTTCTTACATTATTAAAATACCACATTAATTGCATTCTTCTCTACATAAGATTATGTTTAAATATGCAACAAAATATTATTGTAACAATCATATATTACTTGAATAATTCATAAATTAAATGAAATTATTACAGAAACAACGTGGAAATAATTTATAATTTTCATTATATTACTTGAAACAAAAAAAAAGTGTTAAATATTATATAATTTTAATATATAAATTAATTATCAGCTTTAATTTTTATTATAATAAATTGAGAAATAATTACCGTTTAGACTATTTAAAAATATTACAGAAAAAAATTCCGAATGAAATCTGATTCCAAAATAAACTAATATTTATTTACTGATGGACTCTATATTTTAATAAAGTCGTCGCCTTTTGAAACTTCAATTGAACAGCGACTTGATAAAAAAAAACGGACGCAATTCAAGTTCAAAAAATAAAAATCGAAAAACCTGTCCATTGTGCGAAAGGACATTCCATTGACACGCGCACGAAAATATTGAACTGGTTTCGTTTTTTCCCCTGTTTATTTTATATTTTTGAAATTAAAAGTAGCGCGAGCGCCCCACGAAGGTCAGGTCAGACACGGGCCCCGTACCCGAGGGGTCATCGCAGGTAAACGGACCGACGAAAATGTACAGGGAGTGACCCTAAAGACCGCACACGCCATAACAACCCATTTATTTGCGAATATTAAATTAGGCGAAAACTTCGCTTTGCCTTCTTTCATATATTCATATTATAATATATAAAATATTTCAGCTGTTATATATTTAACAATGATTTTTTTTATTTTTCAATTAATTAAATACAGCACAAAAAATTAAGTAAAAATATGACGTATATTTTTTCGCAATATTTTAATTAAATATTTAACATTGTAAATATATTTTTGATATCTTTCAATGAAATCAATATTGCAATTACAAGATATTCGATTAATATTTCACTAATAAAGAAGGCTAATTTTGTATACTTTATTAATATTTAACGTATTTATATATATAATATATATTTAAATTTTTTAAATTGTAATTATGAAGTAGATAGTATATATATTTTTTTTAATAATATATTAGTCCAAATCTAACAAAGTATTATAAAAGTATATTACATTTTTTTTAGATAAACTGCGATCCAAATATTTTTATGATCCATAATATATATTTACAGTTCAACTTTTCATTTCATAGTATTTTCAACGTTTAATACTTCGCAAGTGCAATATAAATAATAATGAAAACAAAACAACTACACGACAGTTGAAAATTTATCTAGCGAAAAATTTGAAGATCACATATCAACTAAACATACGTTAAAAGATGCAACATTCGCGGATATTCCCGATAAACAAACGTTCTCCGCTTTTACGACGTTTCAAAAATTGTCTTCGCATTACGACGAATTTCGACATAACAAACAAGCGCTGAAATGGATAAAGAGGAACACACACATACACACACTGTGTTGAAATGAGAGAGAAAAATGGTAGGAAAAGAGGAAAAAACATAAAATAAAAAGACGAGAAACGACTGGATAGGTAGGGGACAAAAGGGATTTATGCGAGTGCAAAACGTACAAATATACACGAGCACATATATATATATATATATATATATATATATATATATATATATATATATATATATATATATACGGGAGAGCAATGCTAAAGGTCTGAGAGAAAAGTGCTCGCTACGACATCGTAACTATCCATGCATAATAAAATACACGCGTATACATGTTACTTTTATTCACCTATGAAACGAATCGTTAAAACGAACACGGCCACGAAGAACCTGAAGACTTCCATTCGTCTACTTTTATATACACATTATTATATACGTATATATATATATACACTATATATTATATTTATCATATACGAAGCGGCGAGAACACAAACGATCTATTTGTATACACTGATTCGTGGTATATCCATATGAATTGTCTATATCATAATCTGACAAATTTTCGAATTCTAGTGATTAAATTTCATTCAAAACACTCGGTTTCAATTTTTAATATGATACTATGATCAAAAAGTAAGATGAATTTGTTTATAAAATGTAAATTCTTTGTTTATTCTTCGAAATCAATTTCATCCCCTTCAAAATAATTTTCGTCGGATAAAACGCACTTTTATCAACGTTTTTTTTAGTCCTTGAAACAGTAGGAATAGTATTTTTCCGGTATAACCTTTAAGACCTACTTCGATTCAGTTTTTATCTCTTCAATCGTGTCAAAATGGCGTTCCCACATTGGCCTTTTGAGTTTGCTGAATAGCCAAAAGTCACGCGGAGCTAAATCAGGCGAATACGGTGGTTGCGGAACGTTATGTCGCAAAAAATCAAAGCATTTATTATTTATAATGTGTTATTATCACAATTCAAATTATAAATCACCACACACATATATATATATATATATATATATATATATATATATATATATATATATATATATATATATATATATATATATATATATATATATATATATATATATATAGCACTTTATATGTAGAAATTATTAAACATTACTATTACTTTAATTAAAATAATTATTTTGATGGTAGAAAATAAAAAAAAAACTGAATGATGCTTAGTCAACATAATATAATATAAACTAAACTATATAGAATTTTCAACATAAATATGTAATTTTATTTTAATTTTTAATATGTAAAATAAAATATATTTATTATTTTAAAAATTATAATTAAAAATGTAGATTACAGTATATATATATATATATATATATATATATATATATATATATATATATATATATATATATATATATTATAGAAATAAATTATCATCATATTCAAATCAGAAATTATTAATATAGTTAAAATGTAAAAATTGCGTATTCTGCTAAATAATCTAAATAATGTGTATAAAAAATAAACTTAATAAGTAGTACGAAAAAAAAATAAAAATGATTTCCGGCATCCAAAGAATACAGATCGATCGTGTGTCATTACTAACTACAAACAAATTGAAACCTACGAGCAGGGCTCGGGTTAATGCAATCGAGGACGCGTGGCGCACGCGAGCAGCGCTCGTCTAAAAGCATAAAAAGTGGTTTAAACAATGACATGTTTAACATTTTTTCCGTTTTATATTATCATCGCAAATATTTTAAGTAGATCAACATAAATTTAGATTCAAGCTATTATTACAATTATTTTAACGATATGCACTTATATTGTTGCTTTTGTAAGTATTTATTCATATATATATATATATAACTCATACTCATATTCCACTTCGCTCCGTTTCGTCTGCTTTTCACGTTTTATTTCATAGGAATAATGTAAATGTTACGTTTGTACGATGAAGAGAACGCCCGCGAAAGGAATAAAGGGTGGCTGCGAAGTAACGCGTGTGTATATATCTCAAATAATGTTCCGATATTATCGTGTCACGGTTAGGATACAACTTATATTTTTATGCGAGCGCACTTGAATTTATCTCTGTATCCGTTTCTCGTTCTTTTTTTTTATTATTCTACTCTTCAACCCTCTTATTGTATAAAGAGTGCTGCTGCTGTGTTTTTGAATGTCAATAATATATAATGATTAACCACTTTTAGTCGGTAAATTATTTTTTAAATATATTTCAATAATAAGTATTCAATGAATTAATGTTCGATTATATTTAAAATATTTTCACATTCGACTTAATTATTTATTATCGTATTAAAATATTTTTTTTGTAATTTATTTGTGATTATGTATTGTCGTATTATTGTAAAATAAAATAGATTCGACTTAGCGTTAACAAACAAAGCAATAGAAAATTATTTATATAAACAAAAAATAACTATTTATTATACATTCAACATTAGAGCTTATTATGAAATAAAAAAAATACGCAATGCATATTCAATAATTTTATAAAAGTTAGCGATTAGTCGAAGTATTTATTCATTAAATCACTGAAAAAATCTAAAATCTAATTTACATATGAAAAACATTCGAAGAAAATGAAAAGCACATTTTGAAATGTAAAATTACATCATTAAAATTAACATGAAAAAAGAGGGAAATTTTGATCATTTAATTTAGATTTTTTTTATACGACCGTGACCTTCAAAGTTTTCCACGTTGAAACTTTTCTTTCGAATGATATTAACTTTTTTCCGCACCCCCCTCCTCTCCTCCGTCACGATCGTTGTAAAAAAGAACAATTATTTTATGCATTCGACCCATGAAAATTCATCGAAAATACGATAATTGAAAAAAATAAAAATAAAATATAAACAAGCGTTCGAAATAGAAAAGCGAAAAACGTATCGCGGATTAAAATGTTCGTTTCGGTGGAAAAACTTTGGAAAAATCTTTTATATATAATACGTTCGCAACGGATTCAATTGATCGAAAACAATATGCGTTTTCTTTTGCGTTGCGGCCGACGCTTTATCGCGCCATTTTTGAAAATATTCTTTCGTTTCTTTGAGGTTTTCTTCTTCGTTTTTTATTTTTTTTTATCTTATTCAATTTTTGTCGGTATTCATGTGTATGAAAATAACTATGTTATTCAAAAAGATAAAAACATATATATATATATATATATATATTTTTTTTAACATTGATGAATTTATTTGATTCCTATTATTATAAATGTATTTATATAATATTTTCAATGAAAATACACCTGACTTACCAATATTGTAAATCTAAATAACAAAAAAAGCGTTTTAACTACTAATTGTATTTTTATAATACATATAATCAATCTTTTACAATCTTCAAAAGCCTCAACAAGAAAAAGTTTGTAAAAAAGAAAAAAAAAACATTAAGTATTCTTTATAAATTAAACATTATAGCAGCCACATAAAATCTCTATAGATTTCAAAATATTTTATAATGAAACTATTCGATTTTTTTTTCAATCGATTAGAAACTTTTTATATATTTTAGATTTTGCATAATAAAATATTAAAAATTAATTTATTTTATCGATTTTTTTTCAGAATAATGTTTAAAAATCTATATTATTTAGAACACGTCGAATTTTATTCGTCATTTTCAGTGTTTAATTTTTAATTAAAAAACATTTGAGTGCAACACATTTTTTGACTGTGGTATACTAAATATTTTTTTAATATATATATATATATATATATATATATATATATATATATATATATATATATATATATTATATTTGCATTCGATAAAGCGTATTAAATATATTATATTATAAATAATTTTGATGCAATAATAATAATAAAGCGGTGTAGGTGAAAAATCTCCCCTATCACAAATCGAGTGTCCGGTGGTCGTTGTCCAAGCGTTACTAGTGGGGGGTAGCACACATGGTGGGGGGTTAGTCGTATACATATATATGTGTGTGCGAGCGACATGTATAGTCATTGGCCGAGCCACGCCCCACCCCCGCCGGCGGCCAATCATGGCCCTTTAGCGCGCGGCCTCCCCACACTACACATGCATATTGATCTGCGGCGGACACCCCTATGAGCCTTTCGTTGATGCTCAATGCTCGCCTCGAACGCCCTCTACACCCTGATCACCGATATTGCGTACGCGCAACACCGTTATTCAACCCCTGCATTATTTTTTAATATATATATATATATATATATATATATATATATATATATATATATATATATATAACACTGATCAAAAACTAAGGTGAATTTGTTTATAAAATGTTTTTTTTTATTTATTCTTCCAAATCAATTTCATCCCCGTCCGATAAAACGCATTGTTGTCAAAGCTTTTTTCAGTTCTCGTAACAGTCGTAATAGTCTTTTTCCGGTGTAGCCTTTGACACTTTCTTCGATTCGGTTTTTATCTTCTCAATTGTGTCAAAACGGCATTCCCGAATTGGCCTTTTGAGTTTGGGGAATAGTCAGAAGTCGCACGGAGCCAAATCAGGAGAATGCGGTCGTTGAGGAACCATATGACTCGAGTTTTTGGCAAAAAAGTCGCGAAGAACCAATGCAGTATGACATGGTGCATTATCGTGATGAAGGAACCAAGAGTTGTGAAAACGCGTGTAACTCGGAGATAATTAAACCTTTTGATAGAGTCTTGGCAAATGTTATAGACAGTCCTACCAACCTAGGAAAAAAATACAATTAACCGGCTTGCCTAATGCCCGAGAGTTTTAAAAAATGACAATTTCACTTTACTCTTTGATCACAGTAGTATATATATATATATATATATATATATTAAATAAAATTGCACGTTCATATCTGATTCATATTATTCCAATTGGAAAAAATTATTTCAAATTAGAATAGTGGAAACATATTTATAAAACTAATTGATAATTTATATAATAATAAGCATCGATCGTAACATTGTAAAATCGTAAAGTAACAAAAAAAAAAAGAAAAAAATGGTGCAACAGTGCGATTAATAATTTTCATTAGCTCATCGTTCAGGGAAAAGTGCGAAAAGTGTGAAAAGTTTATATTGCGCGCAAACTTCGCCGTGTATGAACTCTTGAAAAATAAATTTATGACCCATTCTGTAGTCCCGTTAGGGCGGCCACACAAAACGCACACGTGACGACCCATCGTAGAACGTCATAAGTGACGACGGTCCTTTTAAGCACTTATGACGTTTCATCACGAAACGGTACAGGTGAACGGAGAGGGTTATATTTGCATGCATATACATGTGCTCTTGTAAACTTGGGGTAGTTGTAGGATTTCTCTATCCTCCTTTCACTGTTTTGGGGTTTTGGCAGTACAGTCGTGTAGTCGCGTCTATTTAGTATTAAATATTTTATTTTTATTATTATTTAATTTTATACTAAATGATTATTAATTTTATTCATAATGTTTCTGAGGAACAAAATAAATTATATATAAATATATACTACTGTGATCAAAAAATAAGGTTGAATTGTCATTTAAAACTCTCGGGCATTAGGAAAGCCGGTTAATTGTATTTTTTTTCCTAGGTTGTTAGGTCTGTCTATAACATTTGCCAAGCATCTGTGTCAAAAGGTTTAATTATTTCCGAGTTACTTGTTTTTACAACTCTTGGTTCCTTCATCGCAATAATACACCATGTCATACTGCATTGGTTCTTTGCGACTTTTTTGTACTTTTGTACAATTGTACTGTTATTCAATGAAATTTAAATTATATTCAAATTTAATATGTTGTAATTTTAAAAGACTGAATATGGACCATATTATATGGCCATTGTTTTATAATAGCCCATCTCCTGTTTTTGTTCCTTGTCCTGTTTTTTGATACAAAAAGAATGGTCACCATAGGTGTTGCAGTTTCGATTCAATTTCATTTCCAAATCAAATATTATAAAAAAATTAAAACTATTTTAATCCATTAAATATATATTTAGTAATAATAAAACGCTAAAAATATCAATGATTTTATAATATATCGAAATAACTTCACTTTTGTGCAAGCGGGTGAAAGAGCAGAATTCAATTGCGAGCAAAAATTAATTTTCAAAAAAAGATAACAAAATAAAACGTAAATATTTTTTGACAGAAAAAAATTTTCATCAAGTCTGTGTACTCTTTTTTTCTCGATTGATAATATTTTCTTCGCTTTTCAGCTGTTTCCTATACTTCTAACTAGTTTTTATTGCCCATATAAAGTTTTGTGAAAAAAAAATAAAAAATAAAACTTTTTCATTATTTTTTTAAAATATCTTATTAATAATTAAATAAATCAATTATTATTATGAAACATTTTATTTCATCGCTGTATTAATTCATGTAATGAAATTTTCTGCTTAACAACTTCATGATATTACAAATGTACATTATATACCACATATATATATATATATATATATATATATATATATATATATATATATATATATATGTGTGTGTGTGTGTGTATATATATATATATATATATAAATGATATCCAACGTCCAGCGAATGTAGATCGTTCACGTGTCATACCAGCTACAAACAAAATGAATCTACGAGCAGGACTCGGGATAGTGCTATGTATTAATTATCGTAAAATAATTAAGTTATTAGATTTTTGTTTTATAAAATTGAGTTATACAGTAATGTTTTTTTTTAATTTTCATTTTGAATGTCCAAGATTTAACAATATATAAATAATTAAAAATGAAAATAACTACACCACGCACCTTATCTAAAGCATACCTCACAATCGTGAGTGGGGATCAAAGACGCTCGACAAGGGAAGATTGGCGAGAGTAGACGAAAGGAAACTAGGAGAAGAGAAGAAGGGTATTTGCGAAATGGAAAGGGGTGCAAGTTTTCAGAGGGCTGAAAGCTCGAAACACCCTACGTATCAAGCTTGACTCCTAGAAATTATTTTAAATTGCCCATATCTGCCAACCCCCAGCGTGAATTTATATTTGGGCACAGACAACAATCATTGAAAGCACACCCAAATATGACACGGTTACTGACTCTAGAACAAACTGTCAATTGCCTCTTAAACACCCTGTATAACTAAAGACTTTTATATTAAATTATTAACCAATACTACAATACTACATATGATTTAATTTTGATATTTTAAACTAACATTTGGTATGTTTTTTTTTTTAAATAAAATAATTGTTTAAAAATCCTTAAAATATTGAGATCCTAAGAAATTCAACGACTCCAATTCGAATTTTTCGATTACATTATTAATTATATTCATCAATTTTTAAAATAAATTTAATATCATTGAACAACTTAAAAGTGTTAAATATATGTACGATGTACTGTCCTTCTTTTGTAAATTGTGTCCTCCTCTAAAGTGTCCTCTTAAATATACTCCTTTTTGGTATTTGTCCTCCTTTATTTTTTATTTATTTTTCGTTATTTTGGTATTTGTTTCTTCGTCATTGAAAAGTAATTTTATCATTTTGATCAAATGATGATGATTTCACATCACAAGACTTTATTAAATTACAGTCTTTACAAATATATAATATGACTTTATAAATAAAAGGCTAAATTTTTACATGAAATCGTATAATATGTGATAAAATACAAAAGATTATTACCAGGTCAAGGCACATAACCAGCTAATACAAATTTTGACAAAAAGCTATGTTTAATGTTATATCAATTATAACTTTCAATAAGAGGCATCATTGAAATTTGCTGATTTTATTTTCTTTTTAATCACACATTAATTTATTACATAAACTAGTTTTTGATATAAAAATAAATTTTAAAATATGCATACATATATTATATATCAAGTAAGATTAACAAAACTAACTGCAAAAAAAACCATCAAATCTTACAAATTATATTAAATAATCCAAATATAAGTAATCATTAGTGGACATAAATTCAAGATAAAATAATTCTTCAATGTATAATATAACATATCTAATAGTTTTTTTTTACATAACAAAAACTAATGATATTTATACATATGCATATATTATATACGTTATAACTAAAAATTAATACTAAAATCACATTATGTTTTGGTTCAATTTAATCAGTCGATTAAATATGTTAATAGTAAGTGTAAATATTGTTCATTATACGCAATATAAATATAATTAACGAAACTATTAATACAGCGAATCTATTTGTAAATTCATAAATTTTTAATAAAAGATCTTTTTTGCGCTATATATTCAAAGCAAAAATATATATGTAAATAAATAAATGCAACAAAATATTTTGTCACGTAATCGATTAAATAAATTAATAATTTCAAACTATAGCGCGACGGGTCTTTCTAAAGATTCAATTGTAGAAGACGGTTGAATAGTAACCATAGACACGCCGTTTTCAGAACTGGTTGTGGTCCAACCGGCGGATTCTTCGAGCGCCTTTTTCTTAGCTCTTTCTTGACGTTCATACTCGTTTATTTCCAACTGATATTTGGGAGTCGTTATACGAAAAAACTTGGCCAATCCTTCGCCGAGATAATCGCAATATTCCAATGTTTTATTACCGCTCAACCAAGCGTAGTGTAAAAACCACGAGGTCCACGGTAAAGTCTTCTAAAATCGAGAAAAATCTTCATTATTAATGTATATTTTTATTGCGCTAATTTTAAATTTAATTATTTTTTGTAAGATAAATATATATATATATATATATATATTATTTTATTCGCATGGCATAATTTATTAACGTCTTAGAATGTACAAGAAATTAGTATTGATTTACGCGCAATACTATTAATTAACACATTCAGAATTCTATTACAAACAAATTCTGCGAAACACGTATGACTCATATTACATATTTAGATTCGCATAAACCTAAACGATATACGAACATCGTATTTAATATATACGAAGGACTTTGTATTGAAATTATAATTAGGATGAAAATAAAGAAAATTCTTATTACGGTATCGACGAGCGTAGTCGAGACGGTATTCGAGTCGGTTTCGTCATCGCTAAATTCTTCGATGACTCCGTCGCTGCAATGAATGACTCTCTTCGGTACTCTGACTTGTATTTTAGATTCTTGAAGGTATTCCGACGTGATATTCGATATGGGACCGTTATCTTGGAGAGGATTCTCCATCATCAAATGAAGACAAACGTCAGACGAACGACACCGCAATACAACAACGTTTTGGTCATAACAACACAAATTACGAATATATACAAATATTACATAAATATATAAAAATATATTTTATTTGTTCTGCATGATCGTAAAAACGTTTATAATATTAATATTATTATAAATTAATTAATTTAAATAATATATATATATATATATATAATTATTAAAATGCATGTCCGTGGCGAAAATGTTAGAGAAAAGTTTGTTTTGCGTAACTCGATAGTGGTAACCTAAAACAGAGCGTCCATGTCAAAAAGGAAATGTCGTGATCGTGATGATGGAGACGAACGTTTGCCTGAGGGACGTCTGTCGAACCTGTCTGTCGGAGTCGTCGGAGATGGCCGACGTGTTCGCGTCGGGACAGCGACTCGCCCGTCTTCTCATGACTTGTTGTGACATTAAAGTATTCTCTAAGTTTCCGTTTGTGCGACGTTCATTCGTTCTTTTTTTCTATTTTAATAATATTTTAGGTGTTCAAAGATGACGGTTTGCCGACGGGAATGTGCAAACAGTGCATCGAACAGGCGAATAACGCTTCCGACTTCAAACGAAAGTGCGAACTCGCCGACGCCGAACTCAGAAGTTTGCTAGTGGATTCAGACGTTAAAAAAGAATTGAACGTCTATTCGGAAGACGCGGCGCCGTCGACCGCCGAAGACGAGTATTGCCTTTTATGTTTACGAACAGAATTTGAATTTGTCGCTTTATTGAAAATTTGTTTAATATTCTAACGCGACTTCTTGCAGCGTTCAAAGCGTTCGCATTATAAAACAGCCGTTACTGCAAACTTTCGAATGCAGCATATGCAAAATTAACTATGCAACGTTGAAAATGTTAATAGATCACGTTATAGACGATCACGCCGGTGCCAAAATAGAAATAGAGACTTATTCCTGTGAACTGTGCAAAAGGTAATATTTTGTATGCCCCGTATTCTGTCCGAAAATATTTTTCAACGATTTTAATTTACGTTAATTACAGACAGTACTCTTCCGAATTCGATTTGAAAAAACACCAAGTGTCACATAAAAATTTTTTGGTAGACGACAAATACAACGTTTGTCCGTTATGCAGAGAGGAATTTCAACGACACGATATTTTATTACGACATATGGGTATATTTTTTATATATTTTTCCTTTTAATCGATAATCGAATTTTGTTATTTACGCTTATAACGTTTTATTATTTGTAGGTTATCACATAGAGGATTCCTTTCATGAATGCACTCGATGCAATTGCTTTTTTACGACAAATTTGCATTTAAAGAGGCATTTGAAAAGAAGGCATCATTCAAACGATGATCAATCGCCAAAAGATAGTTCCTCGGCCGATTTGAACGATTTTGAAATGCTGCCCATTAAAATTGAACCCGATCCGATACTCGAAGATTCGATTATAAAATGTGAACAGAAATATATCGATTCTGTCGATAACGATTTGGGTTTAGGTTCGGACGGTAAGGCCTACATAAATAAATTTAATTTGTCTTTTGAGAAAATATGACCGTGTTTTTTTTTCAAATAGATTTGCTCGATGAGATTAGTAATGCGCATTTAAATTCAGATTATATGAAAAATTCTCCTGAAAACGATTACGATATGATTCATTCTGATGATGATGATGGGAAAACTAAAAATCGTGATGACTCTGCTGTTGAAAGTAAGTCGGCGAAATCTCCGAAAATTTCAAAACGAAAAAAGAAATTTAAAGGTTCAAAAATAAAATTCAAGAAAAAAAACAAAATTTCCGTTATGTCGAACGAAGAGAAAGTGCAAACAGAGAAGTAATTAAAAAATATATTTGCCGTTTTCACTTTTTCGATTTAAATATAATGGATAATTTAATTTTAGATTGGAACAAACGCCAGAAAAGAAAAAACAAAGAAGCGAACGATCTTATTTATGCTCTATATGTGGAAAAGGATATTTTAAGCAAAATCATTTAGATAAACATCTTCAAAATCACAAAGTAATTTTGATGTATATAAATTATAAATTCAAATTCAATACAACTAAATAATATATCAAATTTATCATCGATTATGTCTTAAGAAAAACGACTTGAATGTGTTTCAGAATGATCAAGTTCAAAAACAGCTTCATGTTTGCACAATATGCGGTAAAGTCGTGCATCATTCGAATCATCTTTTAGTACATATGAGAACACATAGAGATAAAAATGGTCAACCATTAGCCCCTCAAGTGACAAATCCTAATAAAAAGGTTAATTTTTTTGGTTTAGTACGTTCTAACACTTTTTGATTTTTTTTATGGACGAATTAATTACGATATTCATTTTACAGGTAATTCTCTGTTCAATGTGTGGTAAATCTTGTAGTTCACGATCGAATTTATCAGTGCACATGAGACGACATTTAGGTGTTATGACTTGTATATGTAAAATTTGTGGTAAAGGCTATCCACGTACGACTGATCTCACTCTTCATATGAGGTAATAATAATAATAACAATAATGTTTTTATTTCAATATTTTAACAATCTAGTCTCAATTTTTTTAACAAATTTCCAGACAACATACTGGAGAACGACCGTTTGTATGCACCTATTGTAATAAAGGATTTGCAAGATCGGACAAATTAGCAATTCATATGAGAATACATACAGGTGATACATTATTATATTATGAAATTGTTAACGTCACAAATTATGCTAAAAAAT